>JAHHUM010001466.1:275960-350174 GCA_036173005.1 Crenichthys baileyi | reverse complement strand
CCCCAGGAAGGGTCGGGAAAACGGGGTTTGAGACTATACTTTTGAACAATGATGCTAGCTTTCTGCAGATCTCGAAGGATTGGCTTAAAATCCCCAGACCATTTTTTATTAGTATATTATTATTCTGGCTTGACAATAATCAGATTTAAAAAATTACTAGTTCACAGCTCCAATTTACCTCACATCATTTTCGCTCCCCCAAACCAGTTCATAAGAAGCTTCAGGGGGGGGGCAAGCATTATGCTAAAAAAAACCAAGAACAAAAAAAAAAAACCCAGATCTTTTTTTTAAAATAAGAAAAAGATGCTTAAAAAAATTTTTGGTACTGTGGTGAAAAATAATTCCACAGTTCTGAAGACCTTTTCATGCAATTTTTTTTAGGGAACATCAGATTAGTTTAATTTTTGGTGGTAACACTGTCCAATCAGATTCTTTTTTACCTTCAAAAAAAAACCAATTTTCCCTTTTTTCATTTTAAAAGGTTTTTGTTTTGCCAAAAAAATATGTTTAACAAAAAACCAATTACTCTCAAAAGTTTTAACTGGTGATATCTCAGAAAACAAGTGTTTGAATATTTCTGTGCAGCACAGAACTGATTAGCTTTCCTTTCCTTCCCCAGAGGGAAAGAAACTGCAGAACCAAGTCTTTCATAGTTTATGTCAGGACCTGATATAAGGTACAGTGTAAAATCAACACGCTGCATGAATCAAAAGAGGGAAAGGGAAAAAAAAAATAATATAACCTCTTCCCCCAGCAGCTGCTGTGAAAAACAATGAATTTGTACTTTCCATAAGCATAAGTTAGCACTTGCGGACAAAAACTGCAGCCCACTGTAAGTACTGTGTCAGAGACTGTATGAAGACCATCTGCAGTAAAACTTAGCCTGTTTTAATGAGGTCTCTACCCATTAGATTTATGGGATACAAGCTCTGACAACAGAAAACAATATGAAGGAGAGCCCATCAGGTTTTACGCATGCCATGGATTTTAAAAATGTTCCTTCATGAGATCTGTCCTGAAAATAACATAGAAACACATGGTTACTGCTGAGTTTTGGAGATGTTGTAACTTCCTCTGCTTTTTAATAACTTTTAATAACTAGAATAATTGACCCTGAATATTCCACAATGAAAGAGAACTTGCTTCTCTAAAAGAATTAACTGGAAAGTATCAAATGAGCTAAGTTATCAACCTTTTGAAAATACTTTTTCTAACCCTAAAATAATATTTTAAGTACCAAAACACAGAGGTCAGAGGAGACAGGTAAACTTAAAGGTCGTAGCACTTTGAATAAGAATTGTGGACCTCCACATGTCTGACTCATCCTGGTCCCTCCAATTTCCAGATGTTCACATTCATTTGTTTAAACAACTATATACAATCATAAACACCATGGGAATGTCCAGCTGCCATACTGTTAAGGAATGAGACAGGTTATGTGTCCCATGTCTTTTGGTGAAAAATCTGCATTAATACCAGAACAAAAGCAAAATACCTTGTATGGATGCTGTCTAAAGCTACTAGGGTATAGTCATTATCAACGGTGAAACAAGTCCTGTACTGAGAGAAGTCATTACTCTAAAAGCAACATAAAAAAACAGGTTACAATTTGCAAATGCAATCGGGATGAAACCCTTAAATTTTGGAGAGTCCTGTTGTCTGATGAAACTAAAATATGGGAAAAGCTTGCAAGCCTGAGAACACCATTATAAGAGTGAAGTACTGGGTTGGTGTCATTTTATGTGGTTGTTATGTGCACTTCATAAATTAGATGACTTCCTAAGGAAAGAACACGATGTGAAAATATTCAAGCAACATCTCAAGATATCAGCCAGGAAGGTAACCTTGGGTACAAATGGGTCTTTCAAATTAATCTTAATCATACCTCTAAATTAGTCGCAAAGTAGGTAAAGGACAATAAAGTCAATTTTTTAGGCTTGCCATCAAAAAGCCCTGATGTCAGTCCCATGGACAATTTGTGGACATAGCTGAAATGCATTTTGCAAACAAGCCAGTCTACAAACCTGACTCACTCACACTGGTTCTGTCAGAAAGAATGGGGCAAGATTCCATTAAACCTTTGTTAGAATCTCTTGAAATGCTGCCCAAAACATTTGACCCAAGTCATACAGTTTAAAGACAATGCTAACAAATAGTAAGGATTTGGTGGGGTAAACTTCTGAGCTTAAACAAGTTAAAAATAATTTTACCAAAAATGTATGTAAAAATCTAGTTGCAACTGTATTTAAAGCCTTGTTAGCACTGACAGCTAGTTGAAAAGGTACATGAAGTTATTTTACATGCTTTACACGTTTCGGAATAAGTTTACATCTCAGTGAACACAATAGTTGCAAGTTCAATGTTGTCGTCACACACAGACAAACATTCCTTTATTGTGTCTTTATGAACAGTTTGCACATTTATGATTTATAATTAGCAACAAGGTTGACTCATCAATGACAATACATCATTTCAGAGTTGTATTGTTTATGAAACAAAAAAGTCTGAATAAATAATGGAATGTGAACAAAGCAGGTATTTTTCTTCCTTCCAGTGACTGAACATCTTGTATACATTATAAATCACTTCATCTAGCAAAAACATATCCTAACCTTAAAAAATATTAATTTACAGTTCAAGCCCTGTGTCTTCAATAGCATCCAAAAGGAAATAAAATTCTGAAACCAGTAGTAAAATGTCACTTAATACAAGAAATATAGTAAAGTTTTCTCTAAAAAAACAGCATCAACCAACTAGAGGGTATTCTACTAAATGTACAATAAAAAAAAATAACATTCTCCTGTTCGCACAAATCGGACAAGCTTATGAGTTTAGGCAAAGTTGTTAATTTTCAAACATTCTACTGACATGTCCTTCTTTGCCTTTTGATCACGACTGAAGCAAACCATATGAGCATATTTCAAAGTAACACTTTATTTTACAGTCTTTGCGGTTTATGTGCCATGTTATACGTCAAAGTCACACAGAAATGTCTTCAGATAGTTACTCTTGGATCATCTGAAAAGAACCAGTGCTGATCCTGAATTTACTTCCATTAATTTAAGATTCAATATCATTTTGTTAAAAAAAAGCCAAAATCATATACAGTATAAGTTTTCAGTTGTGATACACTTCTTCTGGGAGGAAAAAAATATTTAAAACATGCTGGAATTATGAATTCTACTACCAAAGTATTTTGTATTCAGAAATCTGATTTTCAGAATTCCCAGTAAGAAATACAGCAAGAACGACCCCTGAAGTCAAAATTCGGAAAAGGACATGTGGAGGCTGTCAATATGACTCCAATGTTAGTTTCCAATATGGTGCTGTAAGGCCTCAATTTGTTTCTTCAGTGCCTAAACACAAAATGGAGAGAAATACCCTAATGACTTGTATTGCTAATTGTAGTTTGGACCACAACAAAAAGCAAATACCACTGGTTTGTCAATATGCAACAAAAACACACTAAACTTGGGTATGTCATCCCCAGACCAGATCTCTAACTTCTGAGACAAATGAATTTTAATCAAATGATGGACAGTGTTGTATTTAATTACACATCAACCAGATATTGTAGTGTAAATTTTAGGTGAAAAATGTACGGTGTGATATTCTTGAATATATGCTGTTATAGAGTAACATGTAAGAACCTGAGCAGAAATAGTGACACTGTAATTTGTGATATTTCAATATTTCAGATTCATCATCTTCTATTTTGAGATGCATTTCAATCAAAGCCATTGACGTACAGACCAAATTTGTCCAGATTTAGCAAACAGGAAATGATTTGTGGGCCACGGGCCGCCAAATTGGAGACAGGGGATGTCATCGTAAAAGTCATTGTTTAGCTCAAAAACTAAATAAATATTCTGCTTCTTTTAAATGATATTCTTTCGCAAAATTTCATAATTTGTTTGTTATTTTAAGAGTGCTACCTAAATGGCACGACTAATTAGCAAATTATATAAGCTGTTAACCATGTTAGCTACTCTGTTAGCTAGCTATGTGCTACTAACAGTCAGGCAAATGTTTTAAAACATCAAACAAATGGTTTTAACAGACAAAGATAACATGGGTGAATAGAAAATGCTGTTTTCAAATGATGATTTCTATTTTCTCTTTTAATAATGAACTCCAAAGCTGCAAAGTCAAGGAAAAACAGTAGATGCATGTCCAAGTCGGGACACCATCAGTCACTGCTCACCCAGCATTGTGACAATCTGGCCTCTGAATTCAGAGTGCGCTACACATGCTAATGGAGGACCCTGTAGGCAGTTTACTACTTACCATAGTGGAAGACAGTCATCAAGTTTTGGAGCTTGAGAATATCTGTACCAACCCACAATTCAACAATGGTAAGCTAAAGACAGAAGCTGCTGACCTGGAGGGCAGAAGCAGGCATCAAAATCTGCTCATCCAAGGAACATCAGAATTTTCCTCCAGATTGCGGTGCAAGGTTTTCACTTCTAAAATACTTTGTTCACTCCAAGAGATGAACAGGGCTTAACTGGCAGCCATTCACCATCCATGCCCAGTGTTCCTTTGCCTACATTGGTACCAGACCATAGATCTCCCCATCGGACAGACCCATCAGACAGGGAAGTTAAATCTCTAGGCTTGCCAATTCATATTTTGGAGTACTACTGCCCAGATGTTTCAGCCAACAGGCAGCATATAAATACGCAATGACAGAATTTTATCAGTCTTATCCAGTTCCTCTCGGCATCACGCTGCCCTACAGAACCAGAAATTAGGTCCGATTTGTTGATGAGCCCAATCAATACCTTAAGAACAACACCTTGCCAAGACCATCTTAAATGGACAACTTCATGAGTTATCTAATGTGAGGTACTGCTGTTGAAAATAATACCAATTTATTGTTACTATTATTACTTACAACCTTATTACTTACAACCACGTAAAAAATCTGTTTTAAATCACCTTAATGTCATTTTTAAAACATTGCCAGAGTAAAGAATTGCCTATTAAAACAGGACACAGAAGAAGTGGTGAAACCTTTTATTTTCAATGGGTTATATTATTTTATTGGTGTCCTTGTAGTTCTCTGTATAAAATCAGTTAGGCATGCGCAGCTCATCTGAAATGCTGCTGCCAGTATCCTGACCAAAACATGGAAAATGGATCATATCCCACTAATTCTAAATTACTGCCTTTGCTCCCGTTTTGAAAAATTATAGATTTTGAAATTCTGCTATTGGATTATAAAATACTAAATGGTCTTGGATCCGAAAACATTACGGAGTTGCTTTTCAAGCAACTCTTTAATGTTTTCTGTACACTGGAAGGACAGATCACTTTTGCTAACTGAGGCTTGAATTAAGAATTAAACATTATTGACAAGAGGGTTGTTTTAGCCAGTTTATAACACAGAGTTTGAGCTAAATCACTTTAAGAGAAAGAAAGTCATTTTTGTGAAATGCATGTTCGGAAGAACCTGCTTCTTTTGTTTTTCTTGTCTTCTTCCAACTGTCTTGTTCTTTGTGGGTGGGGAACGGAATAGTTTTCAACGTCGGTTGAAACATCGATAAGTTTCTATTTATATTACAATGTTTATCTTCTACATTTTTTCAACCATTTTTAGAGGAGCTGAGTGAACAAGACACTGAGTTAAAATTAAGTGTCAAATTAAGAGAAAAAAGGTTCAACTCAAAACAGATATATAGATTGTAAAGCACAGTGGTGGAATCTATCTAAAACTAGGCTAGACATAGTTTTAGATAGATTCTTTAAAAATGTCTTCAATATGGAAAACCAGCCTCAATGATTCAAGGTTTATTTATTAGTGTCTTTGATTTGTGGGGTATCTTACATTGGGTTGACAGAAGCTGCTGATTATTTGATTATTGATAAACAACTTATTTATTTTGTCCATTTTTGCTGAGATCAGTGGGTCATTATTTCAGATTATGCCCCAGTCAGCCTAACTATGGGTTATTCTGACCTCCCTCAAAGGAGTAGGCGTCGGTGGTTTTAATTCAGCTCTATCTACAGACAATCGTTTTGTGCACTGAGATGTAAATTGCTTGTTTCCTGTCTACCATTTTCCAGGAATTTTCTATGCTCTTGCTATGGAATGTATTTAAACTCTGCCTTGGGGGAGCAATGATTGCATACACAGTTCAGTCAAACTGTAATGCCTTCATAGAGTGTGCAGATTTATCCCAACAAATATCAGAGCGTTGGTTTTAGCACTAGCACCTCTGGAATCTGGGCTCATTGGCATCCTTCTTCTTTATAGCTTTTTCTGTTAATTTGCTTTATAGGCAGAATATCAATTAAAACAGGTTTTGCATTTTCTTTGTTGATGAAAGATGGTTGCAGTGGCCTTTCTTTGGATATACTTGCGATGTTAGGGAAGTTTGAAAGTTCCAGCAGCAACTCACTGTTTCGATTTCCAGCCATGATTGCTCCCAGTGAGCCTCTGCTAAACGGGGCAGTGCTGTGTCTCTGCAGCGATGCTGTGTGAAGTGTGACAACTTATAGATGAAAATTGCTCAGTTTCTATCGATTATGACACAAATAAGAATCTTTCAAGAATTTATTTTTTGTTTTGAGTGTATCAGTTTGTAGATTATTTTGACACCCCTTCTCACAATGGTTTTGACCAAGTATAAAAAGGCTATGTTCTTCATATATTGCGATCAGTCTGATAAAATTGTTAGACAATTTACTTAAAGGTCTAAAACAAATTCAAATATATCTAAAATTTAATTGCCAACAAGTATAAATTTAGACTACTCACAAATGACTGATGCATGTACATTTAGAGGGTATTACTCCCAAGCACACCAAGAGATGTTAGGGTGTTTTCTCGGTTGCTTTAAAATCCCAGACACATTATTAAATGTTATGCAGAGATTAAAGGAAGCCTTATTCTTAGAAAAAGTTGGTACTGCTATTTCCTTGATGCAGTATGGTTAGTGTCCAGGTCCTGAAGTTTTAAAGAGATTTGAACCATTCTTATCTCCTCTACTGATTGGTTCTATCTGAATCACTGAGACTTGTATCATTATTGTTGCTAAAAAAGAAAATAATCCATTTGGTTGTATTACATTTTGACCTATTTCACTTATAAATGTGAATGCTAAAGTTCCTGGCTGTAAGACTTTAGGGCATCCTCCAACAATCATTTACAAGAAGTAATCTGGCTTTATTATGAATAGACATTCTAAGTTTAATATACGACTTTTATTTGATATTGCTTATTCAGTTACAGAGTGGGGTTCTCAATGTTAGTCTTATTGTTGAGAAAACCTGATCACATTGTGTGAAACTATCTTTGTACCGTTTTAGTCTTTTAACTTAGAAACAAAGTCTCTTCACTTTTAAACGAAAATTCAAAAGTTGCATTAAAACTATGAGTAAAGTCAACTTTCAGATTTCCATGGTCCCAACTCTAAACCTAAGAACGGTCAGGACATTTTACAACTATAAGTTAAACATTGGAAAACATACACTTATATTCTGTGTAAAAAAACCTCAATATAACAAGTGAATGGTCTTAGTGGCATTTAGTCATTAGTAGCTGGACAAGAGGAAGGGCAGAGAGAAGGGGAAGACATGCATTAAATGGCCCAGGGCAGGGACTCGAATTGGGACAACTGTGTTGAGGACTGTAGCCTCTGCATATGGTGCCCCTGCTCTACCACAGTGTCATGGGGTGCCCCACAAGTAGAGTTTAAGAGGTAAAATAAATGCATTTAACCTAAGGGGGACTGTCAGGTTTTACAGTGCATCCTTTAATATGTACTAATTCTTAGCATACAAAACCCTTCAGTTTAAATGGTGGAACCCATCAGAGGTGCGGTGCGGTTCGGCACAGTTCTACTTGCTTTTTAGTCTTTTCCAATAGTAATCATCACTATTTTTGGTACCTGGTTGGATGCAGTTCTAACCATGCTGAAAGTCGTGCTGCAAATGCTGATTGGGTATGGGGTGACGTCACAGCATATTATAATAACCAATATCTTAAACAGTTCACTGGTTGTACCCTGGGCTTATTGTGTATATGACCACTATTGCAAGCTAGCATTAGGGAGCATTAGCTTATGCTCAAACAACCTCTAGCTCGTATCCTTCAGTTTGATGCCGCTCTGCTTCCCTCTCTCTCTTGGCTCTCTTCTTTTACTTTGAGTCTGACAACAGCAATAGACTGAGCACCAGTCAAGGCTGTTGTTGTGTTTGTGTCACCTACTTTTGAGACTTTTGGCCTGCCTTGCTTTTGATGTTGAGATGGTACTCAATTTTAATGGGAAAGAACCCAAACTGTGTAGAGCAGAGCTGATCCCAGATGAGTCAAGTAGAGTAGGTACTAATGGAAAAGGACCACTGGTGTGTGGAAAAATAAAGCCAAACACAACATTTCCCCCTATGATGACTCATGTTGCTTTTGTCTTAATTTCATGTACCTCACTGACCTCTGTTTCATCATTACTTCATAAATTTGAAGAGTTTTCTGGTCAAACACTTAATTTTCATAAAAGTAAGTTCTTCCCTATTAATACTCAAGTGTGGGCTTTGGACATTTCTACTTAGCGTAGGAAGGCAGGTTTGTCTGTTACTAGAAAATCAACATTCAAAAAGAATTTTGCTCTCTAAATACAACTAAACAAACTCTGTCACAGTAGAGTATGTTTCTTGTGTGCCACATAAACTTGATCAAGCTGTCAATTTTGCAAGAGATCTTGAACCTATTTAGGGACACACCAATTCCTATGACTAAATCAGGTCAGTCATTTTATCCTATATAGATTTTCATTTTTATTATACATTGTGCATTTTATGATTTTCCACCTCTGGAGGCCTGTCCTTACCAACAGTCACAAATGTATGAGAAAGGGTTTTCTCTCTAAATCCTTCCTGCAAAGGTTTAGTCTTAGGTTGTATGTGGGATCTGCACCCGTGGAGAGACTATTAGGGGAGCAGAACTTAAGCTTCCCTATTTTAGATTCATGTAAACATCAGTCCCAAGGGCACTTTAGAAAGACCAATTCGATGCATATTTTTGGATAGTAGGAGGAAGCTGGAGTACCTAGAAAGAACCTATGCAAACAAGGCAGAGAACATGCAAACTCCCACCAAAAAGTCATGTCAGGATTCAAACTCAGGACATTCTTGCTGTAAGGCAATGGTGCTACCAATTGTGCCACCTTGCTACCCTGTAAAAATTCAATAGTTTTTTTTTTTTTGTAAAACAACTGCTCTTTAGTGAAGGAAAGCATTTTTCATAAAAAAAAATGCTTACGTTAATATATCCTGAATTTCTAAAAAAAATGCATCACTTCAAGAATGTATTCCATAAAACTGGTCAGCATTGTCAAATGATGTGCTTTTTAAACACATTGTAATGTATGTTTGTATAGTCAATATAAAATATAAGAATTTATATACAAACCTTGTTTTCAAAGGTTTTTTAAAGTTCAACAAAAAAGAATCTAGTATTTATATACTTAAGCCTTTATTTGCCGGACAAAACTATAAAGGAAATCTGTTCAATTGTATTTATAAAACATGAAAATGATGTTTACTAACTCTAGAGTAAGCATAATTTTCTTTTTTGGCACTATGACACTCCAAAGACAATTGGAAGAAAGCCAAATAAATACTTTCTTACCAAATAGAGATGCAACCATTGAGAAAAGTCTACAATCACAACATAAAATGATGACAAATGACGATATCACGTTGCGGTATGAAAGGAGCATCCTCCAAAGGTTTAACCACCAGTGCTGCATGGCAATTATAACGGGAGCTTTCACACTGCATTTTATACCAGGCCTAATTCTGGATTCCTGTTGTCTTTAACTTCAATGTTTTTCCTACAGTTCCTTCTAACTAATTGTGAAAAAAAACACACTTTAGTTAGTGACATGTTAAAATCTCTGAAACAAACTACACAGTGACAACAATATGCCATTCACTATGTGTACTGATTAAAAATATCTTATTAATTAATCTTCCAACCACTTTAAGTATTTCAACAGTAACATAAAAACATGTGAGTTCTGCCACACTGTCCCAGCAAGGACAACAGTAAAACAGAGATGTTTAGGGGTTTTTTTCAACCGTGTTGATGCTTGATAAAAATATACTGTAGACAGTGTATTTCCACCATTCTTTTTTGCCACTCCAGCAATGTATTAGAATATAAAGCAGAGTGGGGTCTGTTTGCCTCACACTGCTTTGGTACTAAGATTTGGCCTTCAAATTTAACAAATGGGACCAATTTGAGCCCATCTCAAAATATACTATACTGCCAAAGTATTTGCTCATCTGCCAATACACACACATGAATTTGAGAGACAACCCATTCTTAATCCACAGCATTTAATATGATGCCAGGCCACCTTTGCTGCTATAATAGTATCAAGGGCATTTTTGGAATATTTTGACCATTCTTCCAGAAGCGCATTTGTAAGGTCAGACAGTGATGTTGAATGGAAGCCCTGGATATAAGCATCTGCTCTAATTTATCCAAAAAGTTTCTGTTAGACTGAGGTCTGGACCCTATGCAAGCCAGTATGCACAGTACGGTATGCTGAAGTATGAAGAGTTCCTTTCACTGGAACATAGGGGCCGAGCCAACCCTGACCAACAGCTCCACCCAATAAAAGTTCCCTGATCAACGTTTTACACTTGGCACAGTTGGACAAGTGCCATTATTCTGGCAACTGCCAAGTTCATAGAATTTTACAGATAGTCCAGGGGTGGCGTGATTCAAACCACTGCATTCAGTACTTTGCATTGCACTTGGTGATGTGAGGTTTAGATGCAGCTGCTTGGCCATTTCATTACATGAAGCTATCTATGCACTGTTCTTGATCCAATCTGAAGGCCACATGAAATTTAGAGGTCTGCAGC
Organism: Crenichthys baileyi; assembly: GCA_036173005.1. NCBI lineage: Eukaryota > Metazoa > Chordata > Actinopteri > Cyprinodontiformes > Goodeidae > Crenichthys > Crenichthys baileyi. The sequence goes on along the minus strand of JAHHUM010001466.1, from coordinate 339,293 downwards.
CACTGATTGAAGAAATGTGGTGACCTATGAGCACAAGGCATGCACTCTGCATGCCTCGGTGTTTGATTTTACACATCTGTGGTCATCAAAGTCATTGGAAAAACAGAATTTAATGCTATGGGTGGGTGTGCAAATACTTTTGGCAATATTGCATATTTACAATATTTATGAAGTTAAAAAAACATCAGCAGACTTCTTTTTATGTTACTTAGGGGACGTTGTGTGTTTATTTATACAGGAATCTGGTAACTGAAATCTGATTGTTCAGCATAGATTTTAATGCTTCATGTAAATGATTGTTCTAAGCTTTCCTGTTTATGTCTGAATCACCCAGGACGCGTTAATACCAGATCTGAACAGGGCCTAAAGCCGAATACAAGCAAAACCTTGGAAAAGTCCACATCAGATATTATGGGATAGCACATCATGAATTACTTGGATTTTTGAAAGTCAGACCAATGCAGATATCAATTTTGGAATGTTGGAAACATGCTAAAATCAAGGCAATGTCTTGTCTCAGGAGTTTCATGGTTATTTCCATTGCAAAATGATAGATAATTTGTGCTTGAGCAGTCACGGTCTGTCTCCTACTGAGAATGTGAGGTAGACTTGAAATCCCTTATTCCGCAAGCTGGCCACAGATTTTTCTATGCAGCTTGCATTTAACACAATAATAAACAAACATCTTCCAAATGTCTGAGTGTTGGTGGTTTGAACTGTTAGACTTGCTTATTTTTGTCTGGTAAATAAAAATATGATAAATCACCAAATTCTTCAGATGCCGCAGTGTGTTCGGTTGTGGCTGTGAGGAGATCTGTGTCTCAACTGGAAAGCCTCTTGAACAGAGAAAGATTGTAGAATAAAGTGCACTATAGTTAAGTTATACACATCTTCCAAGTACAGTAGTTGTGCGCCATGCAGCTGCAAACGGCCAGAAGGCTCAAATTCTTCAAGGGTCATTCGTGTATGGTAGAAGCAGAGAGGACACTGGAGCCATTTGTTTGAATTAAAAGCCTGGGGCGCAGTAGATCTTTTCCACAGCTGGAGATGATCTGGCAACTCAGGTGAGTGTTATCTCATGTTCCACCCCTCTGTTTCTTACTTTTCTTACGTACATCTCATATTCTTTTTAAGTTATTGCTGCCTTCCTACCATAGGGCTCAGGCTCTCCCCTGGCACTATAAATCATAAAAATCTGATATAATCACAATAAATTATTGTTTCATTGTAGACTTGAAGAATTTAACACTTAAAATGATGTCATAATAAGGCAGTCTTTTCATTCTTAAACACAAAAAATAAAATTTAATTCAGTAGGAAGAAAAAAGAAAGGTAGGTCCCAAAGATGTTCTATTTCCTTGTTCCATAGGTTGTCTTTCCACATTTTCTCCTTAAATTCTCACGTAAAAATCTTGGAAAGTTCTTAGATATCTTCTCCCATTTATCTGTTTTTGTTTCTCGAGGAGTCCTTCTCGAAATTATAAAAGCCTTGGTCCCTAATGCAGTTAGAAACCTCAGCTTTGGAGTTATACGTGAACCGATGGAACACTCTTGTTGAGGACTTGTGCCCTCATTACTTGGACACTGGTCATGATCTTCTTCTGGTGACCCATCAGTGTCACGCCCAGCCTCTGGATGTCCCTGAGTGACATAAAAACAAACAAGTTTTGTGATCCATATTGGCAAATACAGTCCTGTGAAAAAGCAGTTGGCCCTTGATAGATTTCCTCTAATTTCAGCCCTTAATCTGTTCTACAGTTTCTTTAGATCTGGGAATGTTGTTTCTTTTTTAGAAGTGTTAGCCTACTAAATGTTATCAGTCAGGTTATATTTAAAAAAAAATGGCCAGACAGACCCAGAATTTATGTGAGATTGGCGATAAAAGCCAGTGATAGATGCAAAAGTTAGACCAAAATAATTCATTCTGTGGAAGACGGATGTAACAACAGTTAAAACTGCTGTGATGCAATAGGTTGCAGATGTTTTGTTTATATTATGTGTGTATATTATGTATAGCCATGAATGATTAATTTAGAAAGAGTAGATGTATAAATATATTTGTATATTTATGAAAATAGCGAGGTCGTCTAGAAAATCTAGTCTGTCTTCAGTGAATTATTTTGAAAATATGAATGTTGTGCCAGTTTCCTGTTGTTGCAGTGTGATATGCGTAAATTGACTCCAAACTTGCTCCAGCATCTGGCAAAAATAGCCCTGAGTTGAATTTTCGGTAGATGGCCGTGTAAAAGCTTTCATTGACTATACAGTGTGCACCATTGTTCTGTTGAGTGGTGGAGCGGAGTGGAGCCAGATGCTGTGTAAATTAGAGGTGAGACTGAAAATTATTCAAAATCATGTAACATATAGAGGGGTTGGACAATGAAACTGAAACACCTGGTTTTAGACCACAATAATTTATTAGTATGGTGTAGGGCCTCCTTTTGTGGCCAATGCAGCGTCAGTTCGTCTTGGGAATGACATATACAAGTCCTGCACAGTGGTCAGAGGGATTTTAAGCCATTCTTCTTGCAGGATAGTGGCCAGGTCACTACGTGATACTGGTGGAGGAAAACATTTCCTGACTCGCTCCTCCAAAAACACCCCAAAGTGGCGCAATAATATTTAGATCTGGCGACTGTGGCAGGGCCATGGGAGATGTCTCAACTTCACTTTCAGTGTTCATCAACCAATCTTTCACCAGTCTTGCTGTGTGTATTGGCAGCATTGTCATCCTGATACACAGCACCGCCTTCAGAACACAATGTTTGAACCAATTGGATGTAACATGGTCCTCAAGAATTGGTTCGGTAGTCCTGTGCAGTGACGGCGCCACATCTAGCACCAATTATTGGGCCAGAGGGAATGCCATGATATGGCAGCCCAAACCATCACTGATCCACCCATGCTTCACTTAGGGCATGCAACAGGTGCTGGGTGGTACGCTTCTTTGGGGCTATACTCCACAGCCGTATGTGTGGGAGAAACAGTAAAGGTGGACCTCATCAGAGAACAATACATGTTTACATTGGTCCACAGCCAGATTTGCGCTCCTTGCACCATTGAAAACCGACGTTGGCATTGGCATGAGTGACCAAGTTTTGGTCTATAGTAGCCCGGCCGTGTATATTGGACCCTGTGGAGCTCCAGACGGACAGTTCTGTGGAAACAGGAGAGTTGAGGTGCACATTTAATATCGACCGGGATTTGGCAGCCGTGGTTTTATGTTTTGGATACAATCTGGGTTAGCACTCTGTGAACATCCCTTTCAGAAAGCTCAACACTGCGTCCACAGTTATCCTGTTGGATGGGTTGTCCTTCTGGTGTATGCTGACATTAACCTGGATACCGTGGCTCTTCATACATCACAAAGAACTTGCGTTCTGGTCACAGATGCGCAGCAACGGAAGCGAGCGCACAGCAAATTTGTCCTCTTTGAACTCTGGTATGTTACCAATAATGTTGTGTGCATTTCAATATTTGAGCAGAAAATGTGCTCATTCTATATGAATTAACCTTCACCACTCTGCTACTACTGTGTGCCAACGTGCATTGTGCAATCAATGAAACCTCCCACACTAAAATGAACTTTTTTCCGGGTCCGTTGTGATCCTGCACATTGTCCAACCCCTGTAGTAGATGACGCGTAGATTATAGTAGTGCGCCTAGTCGTTGGCAGGATCCAAGAATCAACAATGCAACAAGGAAATTGGAGGGGAACACATAAGTGAACGTGGATAGAAATAATTTAATTAACAAAAGACAACACTTACAGGTGGTGGGACACAAGGAGATCAGGACATGGAACATGGACAAAGCAACAGGCAAAACAACTGAGGACATGAGAACAAGGCAGGAGGCAAACAGGATAACAGAAGGATCCAATGGAGATCAATGACAATAAGAGACCTTATATACTGAGGAAAGTGAGAAGAATGGCATTAGTCTGCAGGTGAGTCAATCAGGTGAGAAGAAGAAACAGCTGAGGAAGAGAGACTAGTAAACATGAATAAATAACATGAATAAATCTAGATGTACAAACAATAAACTTGAATGCAAAAGAAACAGAACACAAGAAATAAGAAACTGAACCTAAACAAATGAACTGATATAGCAACACCTAGAGAGCAGTGGTTCCCAATCTTTGTTCAGCTGTGTACCCCTTCACAGATCTGACCTCAAGCCAAGTACCCCCTACTTTACACGCCCTTTAAAATGTTTTGTAAACACTGCACATATCAAATAAAATCATATACAGCTATTAATTATTTCTCACCAAATAATAACTATTATTAAGTGTCAGCATTATTAAGCAATACGTTTTTACTTTTATAGGCAATGAATTAACCAAACATTTAGCATGTGTAAAATTAATATATCACAAAACATTTATGGTGTGATGACAGTTATTTAACATACTGTGTTTTTAACTAAACTCACCACAGCTTTAATAAGAAGGTTGGCTTGAAAATATGCACATAACTCTGTAATGTTTGGTTTAATTTGAGACAGTCTGAGTCCTAAATCCTTCTCAACACAAAGTCTTGCTCTGTATTTTGTTTCATATTTGTCAGATCTAAAAATCCACTTTCACACAAGTACGTTGTAGGAAACTTCATCTAATTCTTTACATCGAGTTTGGCCAGTGCTGGCTGATGTGCGAGCAGGCCGATCAAGAACTCCAGCAGCAGCTTCTGATTGAATTATCTTTTAAAAATCTGTCTTTTGCTATTTCAATGAGAAACAGCCTGTTTGACTGTCAGTAAGGCAGCAGATACAGAGCTTAACGGGTGACGTATCCAACTATCTGGCCCCTCAGATTCAGGGAAGAGCCAGCATGACCATGAAGCCAGTTCACCAAGGTGTGTATTAATTTCACGGTTTACACTCAATGTACGTTTATTTGCGCACACAAAGTCACGTAACAACGAAAAACTTCTATTTTGTTGTTGCCCATGCAATTTACCCACAGGTTTACCTTCTTTATCATTGCCTCAACTTTATCTTACAATACGGTTGCTGAAACCCCTTGAAATCCTAGATTTAATTCGTTCAGGTGAGAAAAATATCACACATATAAGCCAGGCCTGTAAGAAACTCCTCGTCATGCAAATGTTTGGTTAATTAAAAATGAGCGAGAGTTCAAGGGCCTGGCTTTCACAAAGTTCACCATTTTCACTGTCGTGTCCAAAACGTTTTTCAGGCCAATAGACATTCCCTTGGTAGCAAGAGCTTCTCTTTTGATGCAACAATGTACCCATAAGCCCATGCACATTTACAAAGGAGCCCAGTATTTTGAAAATGCACATATCAAAGGAAATCCAATAGTGTTAGTAGGCGTGAATGCCTGATAGCAGGTTGCAGGCTGATAGCCAACCTGCTATCAGCATGCAAGGGTTTGGATGCGGAGCCTTGTGGTGTGGGGAAACCCGTCACCTCAGACTGAGAAACAAAAAGGCGCAAATATGATGAAAGCTACATTGCTCTGGCATTCACGCCTACTAACACTATTGGATTTCCGGTCTGATGTACCTCTTGTATTTGAAGATTTGTTTTGAGTGTTGTTGCTGGCAAGTGCATCTTACACTGTGGGCTGGCTGGTGATAGCTGTGTCGGACCATTCGTTTGCTGAATATTGGACCATTTGTACTTTGCTGGAGCTGCTATGCCGTTCAGCGTCATCAGCCATTTTGTACCCCAGGATAGTCTGATACTGCAAATCCCAGCGGGCACTGTGGCTGATAGGACGGGGGCGTCGCAGCTCTGATGTCACAGTGGACTATATAACATACTCTGAGACCTTTAAGCTTTGCTTTTCACGCTGGAAACCAAGACGCGGTTACCACGCAACTGGATCATCATTCTGGAGAAGAAACTCGCATGTGGGCTTTCATTCATTCTCCCATTGGCCAGAAAACTCAGCGAATTAAGCTTGCAAGAATAGGAAGGCTTGCAAGTTTACCTTACCGATCGAAGACGTGAATTTAACATGTGACAAAAAAACCCACGGAGGTTTCAAGGAGAAGAAATTTTCATCCTTGTTTTTTTTGTTCCAGTCGACTAGTGACAGTCCGTCATATTTTTCGCCTTTTGCCAAGGAGGCCAGAGGACGAAAACTGACCACTCTCCTGAGTTATCCACGGACGCGTGAAAACTCTTTCCCCTCCTTCTCTCCCTCTGCTCCAGAGGAGACAGTACCAAGTAATCCCGTTTGTTTTTTTATTTCTATTAAAATAGCTTGGGCAGGATCGAGTAGGATTTTAGGGCGATTTAGAATTGTCACTTATAGTCCAATGTGTTCTAAATTGTATGTGCATGCCAAGTGTTATTGGATTTTGATTATTGGTGGACTCTGAAGCCGCCGAGCTTCGCAAGTTGTGTTTTACTGTGTGAAAACCTGAGCGCAGGTGCACTGTAAAATTTAACTCCTATAATAACTCAACCGTTTTCTTTGTCTTCAACTTCGTGTTTTACTGGTTGCCGCCAAAAGTTTTATAACCCTTTGCGTGCGCTGAGCTTCCAACTTTGGGGGTTTTATGATACTTGGCGCCTGGTGGGGGGTCCGCACCCAAAGCTTCGCTCAGCACCATATTTCTCTTGTATTTTGCCAGCACTGCCATAACTGCTGGTTTAATTTTATACACACTCAATGCTGTTTTATTTTGTTTAGTAAGATATTTTACCCCTTTTATGTAGAACTTTGCATGTTTGATTAGGTGAAGATTATTGAATCGGAATAGCGAGGTGTATTAGGGCTGTTGATTTAATCAATATTCACGTAGATAAAAAGAGAGCGTTTGTGTTTGTTTTGAGCAAGAATGATTTGTCAGTCAAAATAAGGTCGAAGATCTTCCACCTGCGGTGAAACAGTAATATCTAGTAATAGTTATCAATTATTATTGAGAATTTAACAATTGTAATTATCAAGGGCTTTGAGCCACGATTACAACACCAGAGGACATCTCTGATTTCGATTCATTAATAAGGATTTTTGGTTAAGAAATTGATTTTCTCAAATTATGGTTCTAAATTATAATTCTTGATACACATTAATTAATCAATAATCATAATCCTTACAGATTGGCGTCCCTGGGTGGGCCTTAAAAGGACAGACATCACTATTGCACAGAATGAAAAATTGTGATTTCCGTGGAACCTAGAAGTTTTATTGTGAGCTGGTGAGCCAGAGGATATCTTGACTAGAATTTGCTCAGTCCTACTGCAGAGGATAAAATAATCTTTCAGAGGTGCTTTTGTGGATGCAAGGTGGAAGTTTGGTATAGCTTGTGGTGTGAGACTTAAAGTTAATTTCCAGCTGGCTAGCCCTACTATGTGTGAGATATCAGCTGCATAAAAAAAAAAAAAAAAAAAAACAGCTGTGATAAGCATAACAATCACATCATATCTGGCTCTGGTGTCCGTTGGGCGCAACTACAGCTGTGACCAACACTCTCCCAGTCAGGTAGAGAGCAACACCTACATCTGGTGGCCATCAAGTAAAATTGCAGTTGAAGCTGGATTTTCCCCATTGCAGACCTGCGCCCGGTGCCATCTGGTGGTCACTATTGAGAACTGCAGTTCCAACCAAGGACATTTCCTACTTTGATTCAATCATTTAGTTCATTAACACAGGCAAATAATTTCATCACCTATGATCAAAGGGCATAACTTGAGCTGAAAGTTGAATTTATTGATCATTCAGTACCACTTTTGCTATAAAATGTAAGCGTTTTTGGTGGGTTTTATTGTGTGAAGCATGTTGGTCTGACTCATAAACTAACTTAGTTGTCTAACTCCGATCTGATCCGGAGAGACGGCATCCATCCCACTTTGGATGGAGCAGCTCTTCTTTCTAGGAATCTGGCCGAATTTATTAGTTCTCCAAAACTCTGACAACCCAGGGTTCAGACCAGGAAGCAGGGTCGTAGTTTAATACTCCTCTCTGCAGCTTCTGTACTGCTACCCACCCATTACCCTATTAAGACAGTGTCTCGCCCACGGCCAAAATTGAAAAATAATCTAAAAGGAGGAAATCAGGAAAATCTAATAAAAATAAACACAACTCAGACTAAAAAGAAAAATATAACAATTAAATGTGGCCTACCTATTTATTTTGCCTCACAGAAACCTGGCTGCAGCAAGAGGATTATGTTCCTATGAATGAGTCAACTCCTACTAATAATTTAAATTTTCACATTCCTCGAAATACTGGGCGAGGAGGAGTAGCAAAGATCTTTCAGTCCAATTTATTGATTAGTCCCAGACCAATCAATTGCTACAACTCTTTTGAATATTTAATCCTTAGTTTTCCTCATCCAAATTGTAAAGCACTAAAACCACTTCTGCTTGTTGTTTTGTACCGTCCACCAGGCCCTTACTCTCAATTTTTAGATCAGTTTTCAGACCTTTTATCTGATTTAGTGTTAAATACAGATAAAGTTATTATAGTGGGGGATTTTAACATTCATGTTGACACTGAAAGTGATAGCCTAAATATAGCCTTTAATGCTATCTTAGACTCAATTGGCTTTGCTCAAAACATTAACAAACTTACCCACCTCTGTCTTCATTCTCTGGACCTTGTGCTGACATATGATATTGAATGTAAAGACATAACAATATTTTCTCATAACCCTTTGCTGTCTGACCATTTCTTAATAACCTTTGAGTTTAATTTAACCGAGTACTACACACCTGAAAGAAAATTTCTTTATAAAAGATCATTATCGGACGATGCTGTATTCTTTAAAGAATCTGTTCCACTTTTAATTTCCTCATTATCACTGACAAACACAGTGGAGGGCAATAATTCTGTTTCTGCCCCTTCACAAATTGATTCTTTTGTTCATAGTGTTTCTTCATCATTGCGTGATGCATTAGACAATTCAGCCCCCTTGAAAAAGAAGGTAATTATTCATAGGAGGCAGGCTCCTTGGTTTAATTTAGATCTGTGTACTTTAAAGCACAATGTTAGAAAATTGGAGAGAAAATGGCGCTCTACACACCTAGAGGATTCCTACTTAATCTGGAAAAGTAGCCTACTGTGGTATAAAAAGAAACTTCGCCAAGCCAGAACAGCTTATTTCTCATCATTAATAGAAGAGAACAAGAATAATCCTGGGTTTCTCTTTAGAACAGTTGCTAAACTTACACAGAGTCATAGCTCTGTTGAGACATCCATCCAATTAAAAAGAGAGATCATATTTCTCCTATTTTAGCTTTCGTTCATTGGCTCCCTGTTAAATCCAGAATAGAATTTAAAATTCTCCTCCTCATATATAAAGCCCTAATGATCTAGCTCCATCACACATCGGAGATCTGATTGTTCCATATATTCCTAACAGAGCACTTTGTTCTCAGACTACAGGTTTACTGGTGGTTCCTAGAGTCTCTAGAAGTAGAATGGGAGGCAGATCCTTTAGTTATCAGGCTCCTCTCCTGTGGAACCAGCTCCCAGTTTTAGTCTGTGAGGCAGACACCCTGTCTACTTTTAAGGCTAGGCTTAAAACTTTCCTTTTTGTTAAAGTCTATAGTTAGACTGGCTTAGGTTATCCTGAGCTAGCTCTGTAATTATGCTGCTATAGGCTTAGGCTGCTGGAGGGCATAATGACCACTTCACCCTCTTTGCTACATTCTCACACTACTCTTCAATTTTGTATTATTTGCTATTACTTCAGCTTTTAACTTTGTTCTCTCTCTTTTCTCTTCCTAGAAGCTACACCTGGCCTGACTCTGTCTACACCTGTAACACCTTCTGGAGAGCGGAATCGTCCAAGCTTCTGCTGGCAACAACTTAATGCTCACACTGTACCGATGATCCACATGGCCCTGTCTTTCAGTGTTTAACCCTTTCTCTCTCCTAAACATAGCTACTGACTGGGCTTTTACTGTAACTAACTCTATGTGCTCTCTTCAGACTCTAAACCTGAAAACTGGCTCAGAGTTTATCTATTCCTTCTTTCTAGGTGAAACGACTAAATGAGCTACATCCATTAACATTTACCTTTTCCTTCCCATAGAAAGTACTCCTGGATCAGTGCTTCTTTTTTCTTTTTGTGTCTCTGCTCTGTTCTCTCTAACCCCCAGTCGGTCGTGGCAGCTGGCCACTCACACTGAGCCTGGTTCTGCTGGAGGTTTCTTCCTGTTAAAAGGGAGTTTTTCCTCTCCACTGTTGCTACATGCATGCTCAGTATGAGGGATTGCTGCAAAGTCAACCCCAGTGACTGTCCACTGTCTCTACATGCTCATCCGGGAGGAGTGAATGCTGCAAGTCACTGACTGGATGCAATCTGCTGGGTTTCCTTAGATAGAAAAACTTTTTATCCAATTTGAATAAATAACAGAATCTGACTGCGCTGTTCAATGATTAAGATTAATTGGAATGTATTTACCTGACTTTTGTGAAGTGCCTTGAGACGACATGTGTTGTGAATTGGCGCTATATAAATAAACTGAACTGAATTGAATTGAATTAAATTCAGACAAGACAGAAGTTGTCGTCTTTGGACCGGAGTCTTTAAAAAAGAAACTGCTTAGTCAATCACGTAACCTGGATGGCATTAAATTGACCTCCGGTAATAAAGTAAAAAACCTTGGTGTTACTTTTGACAGGACATGTCATTTAAATCCCATATGAAACAGGTTTCTAGGATTTCCTTCTTTCACCTCCGGAACATTGGCAAAATTAGAAATATCCTATCCAGGAGTGACGCTGAAAAACTAGTCCATGCATTTGTTACTTCAAGGCTGGACTATTGTAATTCTCTACTATCAGGATGTCCACAAAATGCAATTAAAAGCCTTCAGCTGATTCAAAATGCTGCAGCAAAAGTTCTGATGAAAATTAAAAAGAGAGATCATATTTCTCCTATTTTAGCTTCCCTTCATTGGCTCCCTGTTAAATCCAGAATAGAATTTAAATTTCTCCTCCTCACATATAAAGCCCTTAATGACCTAGCTCCATCATAAATCTGAGATGTGATTGTTCCATATGTTCCTAACAGGGAACTTCGTTCTCAGACTGCAGGTTTACTGGTGGTTCCTAGAGTCTCTAGAAGTAGAATGGGAGGCAGATCCTTTAGTTATCAGGCTCCTCTCCTGTGGAACCAGCTCCCGGTTTTGGTCCGTGAGACGGACACCGTGTCTACTTTTAAGGCTAGGCTTAAAACTTTCCTTTTTGATAAGGCTTATAGTTAGAGTGGCTTAGTTTATCAGGGAGGGAGCCTTCCTCCCTCCCTGTTAGATGGAGTAAGCGGGAGTCAGGTTTAGCCTAAACCGGCTCAGTTATGGTTGAGGTGCAAACACACCCTCCATTTCTACTACCTGTATGACCCCTTCTCTTTTCCAATGGTTATAATCAGTCTGACAGAGAGAGGTATCCAGATAACTGTGGTTTTTAGTATAACAATGCCATCAGTGGGCTCTAGATGGATATTACTTAGTTCCCCTACACGTGGCCCGTTCTGGGGTGGCCGGGCTCTGGCACTCGATGGTTTTGTCTGTCCTCCCCTGCGGCGCAGCGCCGTTCCGGACCCTTTGTGGGGTGCCTTGAGACGACATTGTTGTAAATAAGTGCCGCTGAACTGAAACTATCTGTGTAGTTATGCTGCTATAGGCTTAGGCTGCTGGAGGACATAATGACCACTTTCACCCTCTTCACTACATTCTCACACTACTCTCCAACTTTGCATTATTTGCTGTTATTTCAGCTTTTAACTTTGTTCTCTCTCTTTTCTCTTCCTAGAAGCTACACCTGGCCTGACTCTGTGTCTACCTGTGACACCTTCTGGAGGTGGGCATTGTCCAAGCTTCTGCTGGCAACAACTTAATACTCACCTTCTACCGATGGTCCACATGGCCCTGTCTTTCAGTGTTTAACCCTTTCTCTCTCCTAGATATAGCTACTGGCTGAGCTTTTACTGTAACTAACTCTATGTGCTCTCTTCAGACTCTAAACCTGAAAACTGGCTCAGAGTTTATCTGTTCCTTCTTTCTAGGTGAAACGACTAAATGAGCTACATCCATTAACATTTACCTTTTCCTTCCCATAGAAAGTACTCCTGGATCAGTGCTTCTGTGTTCTTTTTGTGTCTCTGCTCTGTTCTCTCAAACCCCCAGTCGGTCGTGACAGATGGCCGCTCACACTGAGCCTGGTTCTGCTGGAGGCTTCTTCCTGTTAAAAGGGAGTTTTTCCTCTCCACTGTCGCCACATGCATGCTCAGTATTAGGGTTTGCTGCAAAGTCAACGCCAGTGACTGTCCACTGTCACTACATGCTCATTCAGGAGGAGTGAATGCTACAAGTGTCTGACTCAATGCAATCTGCTGGGTGTCCTTAGATAGAAAAACGTTTTATCCAATTTGAACAAATAACTGAATCAAAACTGCACGGGTTAAATTTGGGTGGGGTTTAAAATTGGGAAAATTATGTCCTGACTTTTGTGAAGTGCCTGAGAAAAATGTGTTGTAATTGGGCAATATAAATAAACTGAATTGAAATTGAACTTTGTAAGGGGGGTTTTTAGAAGGTAATTTGATCCCCCCAAACCCCAAAGGAAAGGGTGGGGCACCACTACATTCATTTGAAGCTAAAAAAAATAGTGCTTGAATTTTTTAAATTTTGTTTTATTTTCTTGTTTTTTTTTTTCTTTCTTCTACAAAAAAAAAAAATTTTTTTTTTTGTTTGTTTGGGGTTTCTGCATCATTTCCCCCTAGAGCCCAGAGTAAGACAAAAGTTTTTAATAGCCAAACCTGTGCCCCCCATTTTTAATTTCCTCCAAAATAACTGAACAGCTTAGCCTGTTTGTGTTGCTGCTAAATTAAATTTTAAAACGATTTTAATTCATCCTGAACAGCTTTGTCTTTTGTGTTGCTCTAATTAAAATTTTGGGGATCATTCATCAAATTTACAAACTTTTGTTTGTTTGTGTTGCTGCTAAATTTAAATTAGGGAATCATTCATAAATGAACAGCTTACCTGTTTGTGGGTTTCTGCTAATTAATTTTTTCGATTTATTCATCCCTAAAAAAGCTTATTTTTTTTTCTTTGCTGCTAATTAACCCTTTGCAAACATTTTATAACCCGAACCCGCCTTTGCCCCGTTTGTGTTGGGTGCCAATTAATTTTTGCGATCATTCCTCACTAACAGCTTGTTTGTTTTGTGGGTTTCTGCTAATTAACTTAGCAAAACATTCATAACTGAACAGCTTTTGCCTGTTTGTGTTGCCCCGCTAATTAATTTTGCGATCAATTCATCACTGAACGCCCTTTAAATTTTTTTTTTGTGTTGCTGCTAAAACTTTACGATCATTCAACCCTGAACACTTGGGGGTCTTTTTTTGTGGTTTTCTTTCTAATTAAATTTTCGATCAATTTATCCCCGGGAAAACTTAAATCTGTTTTTGTTGCTGCTAATTAACTTTTCCGATCATTCATCACTGAACAGCTTAGTCTGTTTGTGTTGCTGGTAATTAACTTTTTTGCGATCACTTCATCACTGAACAGCTTAGTCTGTTTTGGTTTTGCCGCTAATTAACTTTAGCGATCATTTTCCCCCTCAACAGCTTTGCCTGCTTGCGTTGCCTTTCTAATTTTTTTTTATGGGGGTTCTAGCTAAAAAAAATTTTTTTTTGTTTGCATTGTCATTGTATTGGGGCCAATTGTGCATTTTGGCCAAAGATGGAGAAAAAATTTCCCAGACTGCAGCTGGAGATTTGGGGAATGTTAGAGGAACCCCATAGGAATTTCGGCGCAAGAGGCGATTGGGTCATTGGTTCGGTTTTTCCCCAGAGGAACGTAAAAGGTCTCAATGATTATAGCATGGAGCAATTGAGGCAAGGATTCAGGAGTTGCTCCAAGTCATTAAAAATCCAAAACCCCAAAAACATACGGGTCCCCAGATGTTGTTAGGACAGCTCACTCTGTTTTTGTTGTATCGCCGAAGGGTTAATGTTGGAAAATTGACCAGCGTGTTAAACTGCATTTCGGGGCTGAATACTTTGCAGCCGCAAGGATGTCCTTAGAGGTGAACTAACAGAAATTGGAAAAAGGTTGGAAAAAATTGAGTGTAGCCGGCCCCCCCCCCATCCTTGGAGGGGGAATGGGGGACGAAAAAAAACCCACCTCACAGGTTGAAACCTTTGCAGGTGAGCCATACCTGCGATACCCTGAGAGAACCGGCAGGTCAGATCTTGGAGGAAGTAGAAGCTGCTCTCCAGGGATTACCTTTCCAGACTCGTGGAGTTCCCCATACATCCATCGAAACCCCCAAAAAGGTGTAAATAGTCAGACGAGGTTTTATGGTGCGGTTTTTACCACCCCACTGTAGGCAGCAGCCATGAACAATACCTGGCTGTGGATCCAGTAGAAGTAAATAGTTCAAGGTTTAGAGGCGAGCAGCCTTCAAACTTGACTCGCAGCACTGTCCGATCCCTTACCTCCACCAAGGCGACAGGAGAGCCGTCCCTGGGACTCGGGTGGTTCATACCGCCCTTAACCGAGGCCCAGGACCCGAGTCCAGGGAGCAGAGGGCCCACCGTTGTACCCTGAGCAGCCTCCACTGCCTCCTCCGAGGGTGAAGCGTGATGCACTGACCCACCATAGATCTAGCAGGAGTGAACTCTCAGATGATGACTCAGATGGGCCAGCACCAATCCCTGAGAGTGGATTGCGCACCTGCCAGCTCGAGTCTCTTGCCAAGGACATAGAGCTTTTCGACCCTAATAATGCAGAGTCAAACATTGATGATTATCTTAGGGAAGTTGAACGCTGTCTCTTAGATTTGTACTGCCCATTAGCACGGGAAAAATTGAAGCTCATCTGAAAGACAACATCCAGGAGCGTCCATGTTTTCATGGAGAGCCTGCCCCCTGCAGTCCTAGACCGTTATTCAACCCTCTGCGAAGCTTTAAGGGAAGAATACTCTGTGTACACGGACCGGGCCTCCGCAACACTTGGGCTTTCGCTATCCAGCAAAAGAAAAGCGAAGCACCCAGGGAGTATTACCGGCGCTTGAGAGCCGCTTACTTCCAAGGACGCAATGCTCCCGGCACTGAGGAGGAACATGCTTTTAAATCCCTGTTCCTCCACAACCTTCATGAAAGTGTGCGATACGATGTTACTATGTATTGCAGAACAAAGACCCTGAGCATGCAAGAGAACCGGAAATATGCTCAGATGGCGTGGGAAACACGTGCTTGCCCGACCAAGGGATCAGAGGGCGAGGCTTGGGTTTTACAGATACAGACGGAAGGGACAGCCTTGCATTGGAAGGTCAGGAAATGCCTTCAACAGGAACCCAGGTTAAGAACAGGTCCAGGGAACAACGTAGGTTTGGTCAGCTGGACCGCGGAGTTGGTAATGAATGGCAACCGAAGTCTGGTAAACCGGATAACCCCAGGTTGAGCAGACGCCCTGACCATCAAACGAGGCCTAAAGGTAAACCTAATGGAAAAGGGTGGAACCGACACGCAAAAGGAATTATGGGGATAGAGATGGAGGATGCCTTACGCAAGATGGTGACAGAAGTGGTGCGTCAGGCCACCAAACAACCAAAACCTTTGAAACAGGAAACCGACCCTCCAGGTAAACCAGACCCAAAATCCCCGTCAGCATGACTAGGCGTGGACTCCGTCTCCATGGCAACCAGAGTCTATCTGGTTGGGTGGGGAGACAAACCTGAGAAACCTCAAGAACCCCTTGGGACCTCATCAGGAGAGACACCACGAACTCCCTTCCTAAAATTCTTGGGCGAACTAACCCACAACGCACATGCCGGTCGCCTATACTGTCCGACCATTATAGGGTGGTGTGTCAAGGTGAACGCACTCCTGGATACAGAATCAGAAATTAGCCTGATGTGCTCAACCGTTTGAGGAGGTGAGTAGAGCCATGCTCGCTCTTGGTAAACCATTTCAAGTTGAGGGTTGTGATGTAAGCATCACCAGCTACACCCAAGACCACTCACATATAACCAGTCGGGTGTGGTTGGATGTTTCATTCCAAGACTTGACTTTGGTCCACCCCATTTACATTTGCACATTGGACACAGAGCCTTTCCTTGTCGGCCAGGACCTCCTGGACAGGCTGGCCCCGATCATTGACTGCCGCCAGGGCCAACTCTGGGCCCAGGTGGAGGTGCCAAAACCTCTGGGTGCAAGCAGTAAACCACCCTTTACTACCAACCAAGTTTCCAGCTTGGAGGGGCCCAAAGAACCTCTAGCGAAGCTCGTGCCTTCGACAGAGCCATTCTCGGGCACCCTTGGTGCACAAATGCCCCTGACCACCCAGGGAACTGCGCTCCGCAGTCATGACTCATTTCTTTAATCTTTGAAAAGTGCAGGTGTGAAACCTTATAACCCCAAAATAGTGGAAGGTGAGCACCTAGAAAACACCTTCGCACCTGAAGTGATCTTAGCACTTTGGTTGGAGAAGTCCGCAATCAGTAGGGAGCTATATGACCGTTTGTCCCGAGAAAACCCACTTCTAATTGAGGCACAACACAGCCACAGTCTACTTTCAGCAGACTGGCCACCCCGCCTTCTGAAGGCAACTGGAGTCTGCACCCTCAATGTGCCGGTTGGCAATAGACAGCTCTCCCATACTTTTAGTATTGCTCAGCACCTGCACCCTCCGGTTTTCATCGGGGCAGACCTGCTGGTTCGGCTGGGCGCCCAGTTAGACACCTTCAACCAGGTTGTTTGGTCGTTCCCTCAAGTCCCTTCTTGGGAACCCCTGAGTTCATGCTGTCAGGACAAACCATTCCCCAGACCTGCCAGGTCATTAGTGAAACAAATACACTAATACCGCAGCGAACGGCGGGTGTACCGATCCGCCTAATAGTCAGAAAGGGACAGAAGCTTCAGAGCACCCGCATTTTCTTTCAACCTCTTCCCTACTTCCGGGAACTGAACCTGGTAGTCTGTGGCACACCCATGCTTGAGCTTAGCAACCGCTCAACTTATCTTTTGGTGGAGAATCCAACCCAAGCGCCTGTCCAGGTAACCACAAGAAAACCCCTGGGGATGCTCATAGACAGCTCCTTTCATGACTTCAAGCTAACCATCCTCGTCATTGGAGACATGCCCTTATTCGTGTCCGGTAGACAGGATTCCCCAGAAACTGCACGTTTCCGTCGGACATGATCACAGTGGAGAGACATGATGTTTTAGTAACCAAATCCATCTGTGGTGCCACCCTGGGGGCTGAAGGCAACCTGGTGGTGTACACACTGGCAACGCACCCAAGGCAACCAGCTCAAGACAATCGACTACCTGACAATCGACTACCGTTCACTGAACAAGCAGGTACCCCTCTCATCCTGGCCCATGATTCACCTGGACCAGGAGCTGGCTAAGGTGAGAGATGCTCGCTTTTTCTCCACAGTGGACGTGGCGAATGGCTTCTGGACGATGAAGGTAGACCCGGCCGACCAGCACAAGTTGGTGTTTTCCTTCGGGAACCGGAACAGGTGGCCCTTTGGTTACTCAAACTCTCCGGCCGAATTTAACATTTTACTTCACAAGGCCATGTCTGATGCCGCAGCCCAGGGAAACCTTATTTATGTCGATGACATACTTATGAGGAGTAGGACGTTTTAGGAACATCTAGCCGAACTCCGGAATGTCCTGGTCCAGCTTGCTGCAGCAGGGACTAAGCTGGCACTCGCCAAAGGCCAATGGTGCCGGACAAAAGTGGAGTACTTTGGTTTAACCGTGGGCCCAAACGGCATCGAGCCCCAAGCCAGCAGGATCCAGGCCATCCAAGACATAAAGACTCCAATGAATGTGTCTGAACTTCGAAGTTTCTTAGGGGTCTGTAACTACTCCCGCCAGTTTATTGAGGACTATGCGGAGATGGCCAGACCCCTCACAGAACTCGTGCGCAAAGACACGCCTTTCACTTGGGGAGAACCCCTAGAGCATGCTTTCCAGCTTTTAAAGCATAAACTTGGTTCTGCTCCTTGCCTGGCCTACCCAGATAAGGACAAGGAGTTTTACATCAAAGCAAGTTTCTCTTCCAAGTGTCTAAGTGCTGCTTTGAAGCAGAAATATTACCAAGATATGCGAGTTGTCGCATACGCAAGCCGACCTTTGAGTGACATAGAGGTTAGGTTCTGAGACTGTGAAAGGGCTCTGTTTTCTACAGTCTGGGCAGTGGAACATTTCCGCAGTTACATTGGGGGGCAGAAAGTGATTATTAAGACGTGCCATCAGCCGGTCACTTTCCTGAACAGTGAACGGTTGAGAGAAAGAAGAGTGTCCAACAGTCACATCACAACATGGATGATGGCACTCCAAGGTTATAATGTTGAGGTGAGGTACGGTCAGAATAATAAAATGGTGTTGGGGCAGGGGTTAGCAGGATGCCAGCACTGTGAATGCGACACCGCAGCGACCGCCCAGTTTTCTTCATCGAGATACCGCTACTTGATGAAAACGTGTGCGAAGGGCTCCCAAGAGCCTACATTGACGGGTGCGCCTTCCTTCATGAAGGTCGACCACAAGCTGGTGTGGGCATCATCTGGGTTGGACACCACGCCACCGAACCAAACCACTACCAACTGGGGCCGAAAACAAGTCAGTATGCAGAGATTACAGCAGTTCTCATCACCCTCCAGCAGGCTACAGCCCTGGACATTAAACAACTGGTGATCTGCTCCGACTCCAACTATGCTCAGCACAGTTTCATCTCCCACCTCCCAGTGTGGAAAGAGAAGGGAATGAAGAATGCCAGGAATAAAGAGGTAAAATATTCAGAACTCTTCCTGGCATGTGACCATCTCACCACAGAACAGGGTATGGTAGTGTACTGGAAAAAGGTGAAGGGTCATTCCCGGACTTTGGGCCCAGACAAGGACGGATATGATGTGGCAGACCGTCTAGCCCGATTGGGAGCTGAAAGTGGGACCCCGTGGGGTTTCTAAAAAGAATGGCTTCCTCCCTCTCAAACCCATACCGTCTGTGCCATCACTCGGCGACAGACAAAGGAGAGGTGTGAAGACCCCCAAAGCTCTGAGGAGATTCTCCACCTTGAACGTATACCTAGTGATTCGGACTTGGCAACCATGCAGGACCAAGACCCTAACCTCCACACCATCAGAGAGCTAGTGTCTAGTGGTCTGTCAGCTGAAGCGTGAGGGTGAGACCAAAGAACTGCGGATCCTCCGACGTAACCTGTCCCATCTGAAGTTGGAGAAATGTTTGTTAGTCTACACCCACAACGGGCGCGGGACGCCTCGATAGGTGGTCGAGGCGTCCCGTAGACTTAGTAAAGAAAATCCTAAAGTCTACCACAACAGACACCTTTCAACCTCCACAAACACACCTAGTTTATAGCTTAGGCAGCACAATTCCAATTTTCGGCAATCCAGATGACCTAGAGATAGGATTTCTGCTCAACCTCCCTATTATCGAAGGAGCAAATGTGTACAGGCTTAAAACAGTGTTAAATGTCGGGTTTTGGAAGGAGAATACACACGTACACTTGAAAACCCGATCACTCTTAGCTTACCACGATGCCGACCCAAAACTTTATCTAATTCTCAATTTAGACCTGTGCACCAAAACAAAGGACCTTCATTGGGTGTGCCCAAGTAATCCTTTTATTAGAGACGTCACCGATTACATGTGTGGTTTAAGGGAGGGATCTCCCGGACAAAATTGTCAGGCTAAAGTGACTCTAAAGGACGTAGGAATAGAAACCAAGGTCGAACGTGCGGGTAATCGATGGCTTGTAAGCACACCAGAGACAGAAGCCTTGCTATCTTACGATCAGCACGACAGTTACCCGAATAAAATTACCCAACCAAACGATGTTCGTCTCCATACCCCAGGGTGCACTCCTCCACCTCGGAGACATAATCCTTCATCACCTTAATCTTGATCGATATGACACAGAAATTGAAATTATGGATGCCTTCAGAGGATATAATTTCAGCCTTGATGCTAGTATTGAAGAACAACTTTTAATGGAAGGTACCAAACTAATTAGGTTCAGCCTTACGCCTGCAGAGTTAAGCTTCTCCCTCAATTCCCTAGGCGAACAGAATGGACCGAAACCAACACTATGACCGTTACTGTAGTTCTCCTTGTAATCGGGTGGGTCGTGGTGGCAGTAATGGCACACACCGCATACAGACAGGTTAAGCGTTTACAAGTCAGGATTGATTCCCTCACATTAATTTCCCCACGGTTCATAGCACCACCTTTGCCAATGACACGAATGGGACGAATAAGCTATGAACCATGATTTTGTTTTTTTATATATACATCTTTTTATTGTTGTTTGTC
This sequence comes from Crenichthys baileyi, assembly GCA_036173005.1. NCBI lineage: Eukaryota > Metazoa > Chordata > Actinopteri > Cyprinodontiformes > Goodeidae > Crenichthys > Crenichthys baileyi. The sequence goes on along the minus strand of JAHHUM010001466.1, from coordinate 319,008 downwards.
TCAGGGTTACCAAAGCTGATGACCAAAAGAATGTAATGATGATGTGAATGTATTGTTTTGTATTTTCTCGTTGAACAACATAGAAAGGTATGAGTTAGTCAGAGTTTAGCCCTGCCCAGGTTTGTTTTGCTTCGCCATGGATCACTGATTGTTCAGCTGAGGACAGTAGCTTCAAAGACTGCGATTCATCTCACCCTTTGAACCTAGGGGGGAATGTTGGACCATTCGTTTGCTGAATATTGGACCATTTGTACTTTGCTGGAGCTGCTATGCCGTTCAGCGTCATCAGCCATTTTGTACCCCAGGATAGTCTGATACTGCAAATCCCAGCGGGCACCGTGGCTGATAGGACAGGGGCGTCGCAGCTCTGATGTCACAGTGGACTATATAACATACTCTGAGACCTTTCAGCTTTGCTTTTCATGCTGGAAACCAAGACGCGGTTACCACGCAACTGGAGCATCATTCTGGAGAAGAAACTCACAGGTGGGCTTGCATTCACTCTCCCATTGGCCAGAAAACTCAGCAAATTAAGCTTGCAAGAATAGGAAGGCTTGCAAGTTTACCTTACCGATTGAAGACGTGGATTTAACACGTGACCTAAAAACCCACGGAGGTTTCAAGGAGAAGAAATTTTCATCCTTGTTTTTTTGTTCCAGTCGACCAGTGACTGTCCATCATATTTTTCACCTTTCGCCATGGAGGCCAGAGGACGAAAACTGACCGCTCTCCTGAGTTATCCACGGACGCATGGAAAGTCTTTCCCCTCCTTCTCTCCCTCTGGTGCAGAGGAGACAGCACCAAGTAATCCCGTTTGTTTTTTTTTTATTTCTATTAAAATAGCGTGGGCAGGATAGAGTAGGATTTTAGGGGGATTTAGAATCGCCACTTATAGTCCAATGTGTTCTAGATTGTATGTGCATGCCAAGTGTTATTGGATTTTGATTATTGCTGGACTCTGAAGCCACCGAGCTTCGCAAGTTGTGTTTTACTGTGTGAAAACCTGAGCGCAGGTGCACTGTGAATTGAACTGCTATAAAAGCCTCATGGTAAAACTCAACCGTTTTCTTTGTCTTCAACTTCGTGTTTTACTGGTTGCCGCCAAAAGTTTTATAACCCTTTGCGTGCGCTGAGCTTCCAACTTTGGGGGTTTTATGATACTTGGCGCCTGGTGGGGGGCCCCACCCAAAGCTTCGCTCAGCACCACATTTCTCTTGTATTTTGCCATAACTGCCATAACTGCTGGTTTAATTTTATACACACTCAATGCTGTTTAATTTTGTTTAGTTAGATATTTTACCCCTTTTATGTAGAACTTTGCATGCTTGATTAGGTGAAGATTATTGAATTGGAATAGCGAGGTGTATCAGGGCTGTTGATTTAATAAATATTCACGTAGATAAAAAGAGAGCGTTTGTGTTTATTTTGAGCAAGAGTGATTTGTCAGTCAAAATAAGGTCCAAGATCTTCCACCTGCGGTGAAACGGTTGATTAAACAGTAATATCTAGTAATAGTTATCAATTATTACTGAGAATTTAACAATTGTAATTATCAAGGGCTTTGAGCCACGATTACAACACCAGAGGACATCTCTGATTTTGATTCATAAATAAGGATTTTTGGTTAAGAAATTAATTTTCTCAGATTATGGTTCTAAATTATAATTCTTGATAAATATTAATTAATCAATAATCATAATCCTTACAGCCGTCGCTGTCCCTCGGGATTGACATATTTTCTTTCTCAGCCAACTGTCCATTTTTTCACTGCCCCAACAAAAAGTTGAGCAAATGCTGCTTTGATTGACAGGTGTTCCTTCAGCGAGACAAACCCATTATCACACCCTTAAACTTTGTCAGTGCAATGATTTTGCTGGTAGCATTTACACGTGTATTAGGCTTTTTGGTAATGTGAGAAGGTGCTTCAGTCTACTTTTCTTAAGTGTATTCTGCCTGTTTCCACACATTTTTTTCAAATTTTCTTGCGTACCCCCTACATCCCTCTTGCCCCACTTTGGGAACAACTGACCCAGAGAATATAAACAACAGAGAAATACTGAAAACAGACACGTGAAAAAAAATCATAGGTAGCAAATAAAAATAACAAGATAAAATTCTTGAAAAGAAGTCACAAAATAAAAAGAAAATAGAAATGTCTACAACACTGCAAAAGTTCAAAGATCTAACTTCGTAATATTGTTCTTCTAAGCAGCAAGGCATTTTTGTAATCTTTTTTAAGCAGTCTTTATCAGTAACTTTCCATGCTTTCCGAAGGTATTTCCAAGTTTTGTTTATATTTTTAATAGGTATTTCAAGTCTGTTGATCATCTAATACTTTATGCCAACAGGCTTTAGCTAACAGAAAGCTGTTTGGAGCTAAAATACTGTTTTATTTGATATCCTTAATGTTGGTATATTTCCCAATATAGTTTATTGATTATCAGTGATTAATCTTTCAAGGTTAGGCTTTTTTTCTCCTTCAGTAAATAATATGTCAAAGTAAAGATCCATGTAAAATCAATCCTCAGGTTATGACCTAAAGAAGAGTAAAAAGCCAGCCATAGTTCAAGCTAAAAAAACTCTGTGAAACCTGGAGATCTAAAGCTAAACAGATGGTAATACAGCACTGAAATAATCAGCAAGATGAAACCTATTTTAAGAGGCACTTGTTAATGTGTGCAGCAGAGAGAAGCAGCGTAGGAAAATACAGGAGCTACAAACTGCTTAACTTTCCTCATTTTAATCATTGATTTTATTGTGAAGCACAAACTAAATCCCAGCTTTAATTTATTAAACTACAGTGCAGCAAAACATAAAAATAAAAAATTGTAAGTTTGTTATTGTAACTAATATTGTGCTGTATTTTCAAGGCCTCTAAGGTATGATGCAAATTTTCTAAACCGCTCTCTGTTGTCTGGATTGATTTTAACTGCATTCTTATAGTGGGGGCTATAAACATTTATACTGATAATTTAAAAGATAGATGTGCAATAGAGCTATTGAGTTTCCTGGGTGGCTTTGGGCTTCCAAAGCATGTAACAGAACCAATTCATAGCAAGGATAACAATCTAAATCTGGGTATTTTCAAATGTTCTAAATATTGCTGATGTTATGATGAATGTTGCTCTTTCTAACCATTTCTGTGTGCTATTTAAAGGGAATATCACTGGAATCACCAGCAGCAAGAGAGCAGACCTTATCACAAACCCCTCCATTTAAGATAACGCATCCAGGTCTTTTCACAATAACCCAGTCTAACAAAATGAATTATGTATCTTTGAAGGAGAACTCCGTATAAGCTCAAATCCTTAATGTGCTGCATTGATTTGTTGCCCACCAGGTTTTTAAAAACTGCTTTTAGCTGTGTTGCCCCTGAACTACATATATTACCGATTCCTATACTCAGGTCCTTCTCTACAGGACCTGAAAACTGCAGATATCAAACTCTTTTAAAGAAACCAAATCTAAATGTACCAATAATCAGTAATTATGAGACCATATCCAACTTACCGTTTTTGGTAAAACATAATTGAAAAAAAACTGTTTATGAACAAATTTAGCCCTTTATGATAAAAAATAATCTATTGACTGCTTCCCAGTCAGGCTTTGGACCACACACCCTAGCACAGAGACTGCATTGGTAGAGGTTTTGAACGATACTCATCTTAACAGTTATGAGTCCTGATATTTGTCAGATATTTGTCCTGGTATTACTTGATCACAGTGCTGCGTTTGACACAGATAAACATTACATACTAACTGATAGGCTGGAAAAATTGGAGGGATTGTCTGGTACTGTTAAACTGCTTCGGAACGTATTTGGTACACTTTGTTTCAGTTGGCAATTCTAAACATTATATACTGGATGTCATCAACAAAGAGTGTGATTGTTTGAGTAGAGTTGATGCTTGGAAATAGAACAAAACAAATAAGGTGTCACAATCATATGCTTAACCCTATGAAGCTGTCTGAGATTTATTTTACTTTATGCATTATGCTCTGGATCAACTCAGCTTAATTCCACTCCACATCTCCTGTGTGGATTGCAATACTGGCTTCATTGTTGAAAGTTCATACAAGTGCCTAACATAACTGGTCAGCTCAGCTGGTGACTTATCAATGGCCTGCAGCAGCTTAGAGAGGGCTCATCTTGGTGGCAATATGTTATGTGAAAATCACAGGGAACAATTTATTTATTTATTCAACAAGAAGCCCTTGCTTAGCTGGCTGGCTAGTTGTGTTAGTATCTGCAAGCATCGCGTCAAAGCTTAATCTTCTTTTTAATGGAATTAGTTTTTCAGTATGGAAAGTTGGCTGTTCAGCCATCACACAAGTGTTGAGTCCTCGGATCTTTTGCAATGAACAATCACAAGGGTTTTCCGATTTTTAAGACAGTGGATTGTGCTCTGCGGATTCACACTGTCATAGTGTGAATACCTGACTTTGCTCAGGACATTAAAAAGAGTATATAACTGAAGGACAATGACATGTATAGTTATTTCTTAATTTATTATTGCTGTTGCTGTTATTTTTAGGCTGTTTGTATGTACTTTGTCCTGTTTATCAGTGGTGTGTCTAAGTACCAAGCTTCTAATCACATGAGTAAAATGTATTTTTATTCAACAGTTTAAGCACTATGTATAGTGTTTCCTCAGCCTAAAAGCCCCTTATATTTCCTGTCAGAGGCTTGCAGTCAGCTCAAGTCCACAGCTCACTATCACTTCTTAATTGTTATCACTCTCCATTTGATTGATCACTCACCCTTGCTTCATGCCTATGACATGTCCCAAAGTATGGTAACCCCCTGCTGCAAAGTGTTCCTTGTAGCGGCCCATCTTTATGGTGTCCAGCCAGTCGTCTACTGAGTTACAGCTACTGAAGTCAGGGATAGCTCTCTCCATTAATGGAGGACTGTTTAAACTGCAGCAAAGAGAAAATGGAGGTTTCAGTAACTGGAGCATAAACTGGACAAAATAAAACATTAGATGAAGAGAGAGACTGAAACTGAGAGAATTGTGCATATACCTGAGACACAATCAATAGGAGTTAGAATTAAAGAGAGGAGGTTAGTGTCTGTGGTTGCATGAGAGCTGCCTTGGTTAAAATAATACAAGAACAAACCTCTTCTGTCTCTACCCTTGATTATATTTTCTACTACTGCACGATGCTTATGCACCGATAACTCACTAGGACCCTGTATCTGCACTGAATAATTTCAGCAAAGTCCAGCTTTAGACAGTGCATCCCCTCAAACCTACTACCAGATTTACTGTGAATCATTGTCAATATCACAGCAAGGGTTTTAGTTAATGCAAAGAGAATTTATCACAGCTTAATAGAAAATGAACAAGACGGCTTACATCATCTGCAAGGGAATTTTAAGGAAAATCTTTGATTGCAACTTTATCCCACCTTAACCATGACAACAGATGATTGATACTAGATTTACTCTGATTCTCACAGCAGGACACTTACTTAGTAGCCTTACAGTCTGTCAGCATATATTTTCCAGAAAACCATATTCTCATACCCTTAGAGGCCGTGTATATGCCTTGATTGGTAACTTAATCTACTAATAACTTAAACCAATATTTGATGAAATTGTGGCTCACTGTCTGACCAAATTAAATCATTAAATTAAAGTAACCATGGCGTGTTACACAATCCACCCATGTTGCGTCGCTGCAAACAGGGATTCAATGAGTTGCCCACCTACCTGCAGAGTGTGTCAATGGACTTCAGGTTCTCTGGGTTGCGAATTAGCTTGTCAAGAACAGTGACTATCTGGCAAAAGCGCGGCCTCTCGTTCCGATCCTTTTGCCAACAGTCAAGCATGAGTGTGTGTAGAGCAGCAGGGCAGCCCATAGGAGTGGGCAGCCTGTAGCCCTCTTCCACAGACTTAATAACCTGCACATTTTCAGCAAAACACTGTATGAGCTTTCACTGGCAATAATAGAGGGAAGTGGGCCTATTCTGTTAATGTTGCTTGATTTAGCAAACAGCGCTCACGTCTCTGTTGGTGAGATTCCAGTACGGCCGCTCTCCGTAGGACATCACTTCCCACATGACCACGCCGTAGCTCCACACATCACTGGAGGAGGAGAACTTTCTGTATGCAATGGCCTCCGGAGCTGTCCAGCGGATTGGGATTTTTCCACCCTATTGGTAAAGCAGTTCAAACAGAGTGCGACGGCATTATATCTTACTCCACTGTAGTTGTCCAGTTTCTCTAAAAATACACTCAATGTTCATTCAATTTATCAAACCACATCATTTATCAGTGGAAATACTTATTAAAAATATTTAATTTATCTTGATTTTATGATTTTATACTGCAACAATTATATTTGAATTAGCTGACACTGAACTTAAAAGACACATCCAGGGAACCCTGATAAAGTAAAATGATTTATACTCCTTGACACTTTCCACATTACAACCACTAACTTGAGTGTATTTCATTTAGATGTGATAGACCAAAAAATGTAGTGCATAATTGTGAAGTGAAAAGAAAAGAATACATGGTTTAAATATTGTTTCTGTAAATAAAAATATGAAAAGTCTTGAGTGCCTTTGTATTTAGCCCCAGTAACACCATGTTGAACTGCCGACTATGTATTTAGCTCAATCTTCCCATCAGCTCTGACCACCTTCATGACCCCTGCTGAAGAAAAGCATTCACAAAACACAATGCTGCCACCGTGTTTAACTGTGGAGATGGTGAGGTGTAGTGTAGACAAAGTATTTTCATGTAGAACAACAATTTCAACAGTTTGGTCTGATCTGACTAGACCACCTTCTTCCACATGTTTGCTGTGTCCCCTACTGCAAATTAGACTTCCCATGGCTTTCTTTCAGCAATGGGGTTCTTCTTGCCTCTCTTGCATTGCTACATTTGAACAAAGACTAAAGCTGCTCATCATCTACTCTCATTTGTTAGTTGAAACAAAAAATACTTTATTGGAAAATAGTCTTTTAAAGGGAGTAATGGAGTTATGCCATCCACTGGACTGAAAGTGTAGTGCAGTTTCCTTCACAACTCCAACAATTATATTGTGTTTGAAACACATGTGCTTCTGCACTGTACATTTTTAGCTGCTTTTGAAGAAATGTATGTTGTTTTGCTTCTCTTTAATGTTGAAAACCACATAAAAGTGTTAAACAAGAAGGAGTCAAGGGGACGCATTCAGATCACAAATGAAATTAATATGTTAACTTAGGTTCAGGAGTGAGGCTACACCCAAACCACTTCTTCTCCTTCAATAATGAGACAGGTTTCTCATCATAATTGTCTGCGCCCAGTGATTTTCGACCCTCGATCTCAGTCATGCACAGTAACACCTCCAGCTCAGCAGTATGTCCGACATCCAAACCCGCTGGGCTTCTAGACCTCTGCCTGTGTCAACGGATCTCCCTAGTGGGAGCCAGGTCATATTTTCCCCTGTGCCGGCATCCTCTCTGTCTGAGCTTTCTTGGCTCTTCTCCTCCATTATTCCATTTCTGTCTTCACAGGCTTTACAAAATCGCCCTGAACATACATCCTTTTACCCCTCCATCCCTTCCTTCACCCTCCCTTCTACCATACAAATTAATATGGTTCCTGTTACTTTTGATACTGTTCAAATCCATCAAGAGCCTCAGTCATCTTTTCTCATGGCTCTCATCTAACTCAGCCTACCACTCCTGGACTTCCCACATTTCCTACTAGTCTATCTTTTGGCCCTTCCCTTCCCTTCCCAATCCCTTCCCCATTCCCAAATGTGTTTTCTTAAAGTAATAATAAACCTCTCCACAGCAGTTCCAGCCCCCAACCATCTTCATCAATTCAACGTCCTTCCCCTGTATCTCCCGTTTTACGTCGAGAAATCTTAAATGGTAATTACTTAGATTTAGCACAACTCCTTCAGCCATCTCTCATTAATTTCACTCAGTCCAGGGAATTGCAAACAAGTCTGGGGTTCATGCAGCTAAGCCACCCACTAGGTTCTCATTTAAAAGACCTTGCTCCAACTGAATTTGCCTTGGCGTTTTCACTTTTTAGGGATACCATTTGTTCAGTCTATCCAGATTGTAGGTCAGAACTTGATGACTATCTTTCCATTATTCTTGACACGGCTCTCTGCTTTGGAGGCACCGGTTACTATCACTACCACACCTCCTCGCTACCCAGGCTGCAGGTCGCTTGCAGCAATTTAATCAGGGGACATACTGGAGTTCTCTCGACTCCGAATTGTACTGCCGCATATTTACTGCTCGTACCTTTCTATCATGCAATCGTTGTGGCACTCCATCTCATCCAGCCACTGCATGTACAGCCATCATCCCTCTCTGCTCTCGGTCCTCCTCTTGCAGCTCCACCGTTTTTGTTCGCCTGTCTTCTGCTGCCCCTCCTCCATCAATTATTCCCAAACCCAGTGACACCCGCCCCTCAGTCAATCTCCCAGTCCCTAAGGGTTTTGACAAACTCAGCTGCCCCATTGTGTATCAGGGAGACAGGACGGTCTGTAACAATTTCGATGACCTTGGCTGTTCAGTTTCTAGCAGGAGATTGCTGCACACCTGCTCCTTCTGTGGCAGAGCCTATGCAAGGAATTCCTGCCCCCACAATCCTACATCCACAGTGAACTAACTAAGGAAGCATATCTCCCCACCTCTTAAGATTAATGCTCTCAATTCCACTCTAAAAAATCACCCTGATAGAGACTTTGTGGACTTTCTCATTAGTGGGTTCACACATGGTTTTCACCCGGGCATATTCCTGATTCCACCCACCAATGTCACAACCTCCAGTCTGGTCTTTCAGAACCCGACGCCGTCGACACTATCATAGCCAAGGAAGTTAAAGAAGGATTTATGATAGGCCCATTCAGCCAGCCACCCTTCCCCATCTTTCGTGTCAGCCCCATTGGAATTGCCACACGAAAATACTCTGGTAAGAAAAGACTGAATATAGACCTATCAGCTCCTCATGGCTCACGTATTCCTAGCATCAACAGCATCATCCCATCCCTACAGTTTTTCCATACTATACACTATTGATCATGCCATTAAACTCAACCGCTTAGTAGGTCAAGACGCCTGGCTCTCCAAGGCAGATATAATCAGAACCTTTAAAGTCTTCCCCATTCACCCAGATTTCTCACTTTCGGCTGCAGAAGTAGCCCAAACATATTCGACTGTCTTTCAGAGGCATTATGCTCCCTTACGTGCTACACCTTCTTGACAACTTCCTGATCGTGACCTCCCCATCCTCTCCTCCACACTATAGGCTCAGTGCTCTTACTGAAGCTTTCTCAGAACTGGGTGTTCTCTCTCTGAGAAGAAAACTATTGGTCCATGCACCTCATCAGAATTATTGGGCATTACTCTTGACTCATCTTTTTTCCAAGTATCTTTACCTCTGGAAAAAATACATCAAATCACTCTGCTTCTTTCAAACTTCCTGCTCGTTGACAGATGTTCCAAACAACAGTTGTTAACACTTCTAGGCCACCTGAACAACACTATTCGTATCATTCCTCAGGGAAAATCATGCATATCTAATCTCTTGTCTAAAACAGCCAGCTTTTCTCTAAAATGGAAATGTGTCTTTGAGATCATGTTCTGTCCTCCAGGACACTTACTTATCCTGATGACATTCAGCTCTACACAGATGCAGTGCCCTCAATAGTTTTCGGTGGCTATCACAACAGCAGGCTCCCAAATGGCCCCCAGAGATCAGATCCCTCCAAGCACAGTCAAATTCACCAGAATCAGAAACCTATCCAACTCCAGTCCTTTTATTTTCTTCAACGATCTTCAACTAACTCTATAGCTAGTCAACCTCTCCAAGGCTTCTGAAGAAGCCATCCTTAACAGTCTTGCTCCTCGCACAGTTTCAAATAATTTCATGCAGTTTATCAACTGCATTTCCCCTTGTTACTTACCTTTCTGGCATTATTTTTTTCTTCAAGTTGGTAACACGTAACAACTTCTTATGTATTACTCACTGCCACTTACCCATGCTTCTTAAAGGGGTTAACATGCAAGAACCCTCGCCCTACCACTTACATCAGAGTGCTGTCTATCTCCTTCCACCAACCAGACTTTGGAATCTATGTTTGTTAGCCTTCTTGGGCTTCCTGCGGTGCTCAGAGTTCGCCCCGTCCTCATGCAGGCATGGTCCTTCTATTCATCCATACATTTCAGATACATCAATTCACAGTCACAACACTCTCATCCTTACTCTCTGAAGAAGTAAAACTGACCAGATAGCAGTTTGTTTTCCAATCCATCTCTTCCATCTTAACTCCTTCCTCAGCCCATATGAACCAATCGCTCTCTATGTTCAGTCCACACTATGCCACACCTTAAGATCCACTCTTCATTACAGAGTCAGGAAGTCCTGCTACAAGATTCTGGTTCAACTAAACATTTCCATCAAGTTCAGCTGAGGTCTGGCATCTCACCAGAGTATTATTCAGTCCACTTCTTCCATTTTGGAGCAGCATCTATGGCATTCAGTAAGGGGATCTCGGATCAAACAATTCAAATCCTTGGTCGTTGGTCATCCATACATGCATACTGTTCATATGCCCATAATAATCTGACTGATTTACACCAAGCCCACTCTGCCCTCTGCTTAACTCAATTTTGAAATTTTTTTGGGTGCCCTAAGTGGGCTCAGGGACCTTAGTGTGGGTGTATGTTTGTATTTGAGCATGTATGTAATATTGTGACACTGTAGGAAAAAGGGAAAATCCACAATAATTTTAAACTTGTGCACCCAATCATCGTTTTTAAAAATCATTAAAGTTGCTTGTTTTCTATTCATTTCAACCTTGAAAAATGAACAGCTCAATCCATCATTAAACATCCCAAAATAATATTACCTTCATGGACGAACTTCTAAATGGAACTCCACTTGTGATATCCTTGATACAAAACTGACCCCTAAATACATCTATACAAATATGAAGTAGTATGTAAACAAACAGAGCACTGACTTAGATTTTTTTTAAGGTAACTTTGCTTGTCACAAACATCTCTTAAACATGTAGAACTCTTCAATATGAGTCCATAAAATGTACGTATCTCGTGAACTTCATACTTCAGCCAGACTCGATACACTCCACCTTTACCTCGATAAAATGTGGACCTTGTTAACAGTTTCCCAAACTCGTGACAGTAATGGAAACTATATAAATCTTGATAACTGTATCATTATCAAGCATTAATTGGAGGTGTGCCATAATGATGCCATGATTTCTGTCACTATCTATGTGCTATCACACTCTACAATCCCTTTCCCATCAGAATGACACAGAGATGCTGCTAATAATCCCTGCACTCTGTAATGTGATCGCTATGCTTACACAGACTGGGATAAACAAATGTGTTAGAGTGCTTATTTTCATCTGTGTGCTGTTAAGTAATAGAATCTGATTTTTACTTTTATTTTGGTTTAAACTCAATACTTTAACTCTCAATATGCTCCAGGAAGAATATTAAGCTGTTCCCAGGTCGAGCTCCTCCACAACCAAGGCAGTTTTTACCTTGCTCCCACTTTTAAATTCCTTTGTTGAATTTTGATTATATTGCTTTTATAAAAGTATATTTGAACTAAACCTTTCTTTCTTTCTTTAGATTACTTTCTAGACCAAACATCAGCCAAACTATGAGTTAATCTTTGCTTTTAACAGTATTAAATGTGTGTGCGTGCTGTGTAAGTGTCTATGTGCTTTAGGCGAACCTTTAACCTGAATACGCACCATTACATGAACCAAGGGATATTATACATCTAAATCACAGTGTATTCACATTTGTTTTATCTCAACACCATGTTTTCTTATTAATTTAAAGGTTGATATGTGACTAAATCACTATCTGCTTAGTATGGACAGTGTTTCAAAGCCTAATATTGTTTTAATAAAAAGTTATTTTAGCTTATATAATTGTCCAAATATACCGCTCACACAATTTCCAGTGTAGTCCAGTGTAAAGCACAGCATCACCCACAGGTAGTTCCTGAATTGCAATTTATTCACATTTTCATACACTACGAGGGGATTATTGAGCCCTCATGTGATTGGCTGAATTAAACCTGTGGGAGGGGCCTCAAGCTCTCGTTAGGAACACAAGCTTTTAAAATCTATACCCCTAGTTGGAGCTGCAGCAGCACTCCAGTCCAGTGGGTGGCGGTAATGTACCTTAATAGTTGGTTTGCCAACCGCCATAAAGACACAGGCAGAAGAAGAAAAAGAAGAAGGGGCTGCAGCTGTATGGCAGACCCATTCACACTCCAGGCAAATGTGGCCTAAATCGGATTTTTGGGGGGTCAAGTGACCAGGTCAGACTTTTTAGAAAAAGTGTGAACGCTCATATCTGGCCCATATCTGACTTTTTCAAGTCACATCTGAGCCACATTAATATGTGGTCCTGAATCCAACTCATATCTAATCTTTAGTAATGTGACTCCAGTGGAAACTATGAGGGGTCAAAGTAACAAAAACGAACTTGAAATAAATTGAAGGTATAAAATACTGATCATGGTAAAATTGAGTGCTGTAAAACCAAACGTGATTAATATCACCTCTGTGAAAATTTGAATCTGTGAATTTGGAGTTCATTAAAATGATAACATGGTAAATATTATTCTTATAAACATTAAGGTTATCAAATTTAACATTGCCAGTTTTCATTCACTGCCTTGATTTTAGCACCTCCAATTTTACCACTTCAATTTTATCACTCATCGTGTTTAGAGTGTAATTTTTGTTACTTCTGTTAGATCGGAATATGGCAGCAGCCCCAGCGCAACAGCAGAGTACTTGTAGTCCATAGCCATTCGCATGCATTTTCAGTAGTATGGCAGTGATTTGCTGGAAGTTCTTTAGGGTCCAGAACTCACCATACAGCGCTCCCAAAAATTGCCAACACAAGTGGGATGCTGTAAGATTACACTCACTGGCCACTTTATTAGGTAGACCTGTCCAACTGCTCGTTAACGCAAATTTCTAATCAGCCAATCACATGGCAGCAACTTAATGCATTTAGGCATGTAGACATGGTCAAGACAATCTGCTGCAGTTCAAACCGAGCATCAGAATGGGGAAGGAAGGTGATTTAAGTGACTTTTAACGTGGCATGGTTGTTGGTGCCAGACAGGCTGGTCAGAGTATTTCAGAAACTGCTGATCTACTGGGATTTTCCATCTCTAGGGTCTAGAGAGAATGATCCGAAAAAGAGAAAATATCCAGTGAGCGGCAGTTCTGCGGGCGCAAATGCCTTGTTGATGCCAGAGGTGAGAGGAGAATGGCCAGACTGGTTCGAGCTGATAGAAAGGCAACAGGAACTCAAATAACCACTCATTACAACCAAGGCATGCAGAAGAGCATCTCTGAACGCACAACACGTCGAACCTTGAGGCGGATGGGCTACAGCAGCAGAAGACCACACCGGGTGCGACTCCTGTCAGCTAAGAACAGGAAACTGAGGCTACAATTCGAACAGGCTCACCAAAATTGGACAATAGAAGATTGAAAAAACGTTGCCTGGTCTGATGAGTTTCGATTTCTGTTGCGACATTCGGATGGTAGGGTCAGAATTTGGCGTCAACAACATGAAAGCATGGACCCATCCTGCCATGTATCAACGATTCAGGCTGGTGGCGGTGGTGTAACGGTGTGGGGATATTTTCTTGGCACACTTTGGGCCCCTGAGCATCGTGTCAACGCCACAGCCTATCTGAGTATTGTTGCTGACCATGTCCATCCCTTTATGACCACAGTGTACCCATCTTCTGATGGTTACTTCCAGCAGAATAGAATGCCATGTCATAAAGCACGAATAATCTCAGACTGGTTTCTTGAACATGACAATGAGTTGACTGTACTCAAATGGCCTCCACAGTCACCAGATCTCAATCCAATAGAGCACCTTTGGGATGTGGTGGAATGGGAGATTCGCATCATGGATGTGCCAACAAAACTGCAGAATCTGTGTGATGCTATCATGTCAATATGGACCAAACTCTCTGAGGAATGTTTCCAGTACCTTGTTGAATCTATGCCACGAAGGATTAAGGCAGTTCTGAAGGCAAAAAGGGGTCCAACCCGGTACTAGCAAGGTGTCCCTAATAAAGTGGCCGGTGAGTGTATTTTCAGGCTATGTGTGGTGACTTTTTGTCAAAGGAAACAAATCAACCAAACTAAGGACTTAGCTCAAATAATCACTGATGCGCACCATGGGTTTGTGGTTTAGGCAGTAGCCTATTATTTAAAAGAGTCCAATATACAAACAAAAGTATATATTTTCAAAGGTTAATTTCAAGGAAAAATACATTGACAAATGTGGGTTCCAACGTTCCACCCAGTAGTTAACCCAGCGGTAGGTTCAACATTGGTATCAGACGCCTTCTCCGCAAGAGGGAGAGAACACTGCGTGGTCGGCTGACAGCTGTCAAAGCGAGCTGGCGCAGAGAAACGGAGAACCTCTTCTTTTAAATTTAGTGGAATCTTAATAAATCGAGTAGATATTTGAGTTCAACAAACCTACATTCTTGCCTAAAAACATCTTGAAAGTTTATTTGGGGTCACAGAAAGTGTATTATTTACATTTTTATTCAAAATGTTTGCCACCATCGCTGCCCAACCAGTCTGCTTCAACCCGCAATGAATCATGGGAAATTATGGGTCACGCACTACAAATGCCTGACTATTCCACTATGGAAGAAGCGGTATAGATAATGTCTTTGGATTGTGGGAGGAAGCTGGAGTACCCGGTGAGAACCAACGCATGCATGAGGAGAACATGCCAACTCCATGCAGAAAGACCCCCAGTCGAACCCAGGACCTTCTTGCTGCAAGGCAACAGTGCCACCAACTGCGCCACTGTGCAGCCCCCGGTGTAATTAATCCAACAGAATTAGCAAATAAAGGAATAAGTAAGCAGTTTTACAGTTTTTCCTCATCAATTTATGGTCTAGGTTTTGGAGAAACTCCACCCTCCTCGTTATCTTGTTAAGGTGCTGTGAAGGTTTCACTTGCTCTTGTGAAGCGGAGAGGATGAGGACAGGAGTGACACTGAGGAAAAACAAACTTTTACCTGCAGTAAGCTAGCTACTTCTAGTCTGTTGCTTGGCAAATTTGGCTTAAATAAACCTAGTTAAGCATTCCTAGTTTCTAGCTGATGTTAACCCAAGATGAGGAGGATGAAGAAAGTGCGGCAGAGGAGGTAGAACGTAAGATATCAGAAGCTATTACCATCACAACATTTTAAAAAGACAGAGACAGCGAAATGGAGAAGTTCCATAACTTTGACTTTAAATACTATGGGAGAAGAAAGGAGAATTCTTCACTTGGAACTAGTGATGGGTACCAAATTCAGTACTTATATATGTAATTCCATTCGTACTACCACGGACCGATTTACATAAAATCAACACGGTATCATGTTTCGGTACCTAAACACATCACTGTGACACCGATGAAGTGAAGGAGTGTGCAATTTTCCATGCCGGACATGAACACTTTGCATTGCACCCAGAAGAGCATAATGATGTCAGTAGCCGCTGGTACCATCAACAAAGCATGGCTGATAGAAAGTGCTCGAAAGTATGGCTTCACTTTTCAAAATGCGATGCAGATTACGCTCGCTGAATATTTGTGACTCAAACTGCAAGGCCAGTGGTGGGAAAACTTCTAATTTGAGTAAGCACCTGGTTAAGCTCAAGATTTTTCTCAAGGCTGAGGAGCAATTTTTGTCAGCCTGAGATCTACGGCTACAACTCCTGCATTCGGCACCATTAGCACGCCTGCATCCGTTAGCAGCTCATCCTTTGCAGCCAGAAACATGGCTGGGTTTTAACTTGTCCAATATTAAGAAAAAACACTGCATAGTCAGTTAAGCGTTTTCATGCTGAAGAAATGTTTGAAACAACTGAGTTGTTGCAATACAAACAGCTGGATGTTGTTTTGATAAATTCATTAAAGTTTATATATTGAGAAATAAATATGTTACATTAAAAATGTTTGAAATTTTATTATTAAATCAATTAACATTTATTTCCACATAAACACACACAAAAGTATTGAAAACTGGTACCGTTGAGTACCGGTATCGATTCCCAGGTACCTGGTATTGGTACCGTATCGGTTCAAATGTGAAAGGTACCCATCCCTACTTGGGACACAGTCCTGTAGCCGCAAACTTTCTCCAGAGCTCATGTACAACATACGGATGGATTCTTTAGCAGGAGAAAGGGAGCGGCAGGACATGAGAATCATCGGACATCTTGAGACATCTTGGAATGAGTTTGACAAGTTTAAAAAAAAATTACAATGCGTTATATTTCGTTTGTTTCCCCTGTTCACAAACACCTATTCAAAAGGTGTAAACTATTGGGCCATAGCTCTATTCATACCTGCATTCTGATCAGACACACATATTGATCACCAACCCCCAAACTGCTGTCTTATTGTCCCACCTATTGAGTGATCGATTGCTGCAACCTGGGAGACTGGTTGGATTTCTTTGTATTTTAAAATGGCAGCGCAGCTGCACCGCATTCAGTGTGAGCCTGGCGTAATACAGGTCTGACCTCAATCTAACATTGAACCATAATTATGTTATGTTCTTTTTGTGAGGACTAAGGAACACACCAGATAGGTAAGGGATAAAGTGGTGGAGAAGTTGAAAGCAGCATTACATCATACAAAAAATCATTATCATCCATTATCTGAAACTGCAAACCAACTCAAAGTTGTCTGTCCAGCAACTGACAAGACATGCAAGGAGATCAATGATCAGAAAAGTTAGGAGAATCTTTCCACAGGACAACTATCAATTGTTCATTTCACAAAGCGACCTATAGGGAAGAGTGGCAAAAACAAAGCCATTGCTGAAATAAAGCCATACAAAGTCCCGTTTTGGGCACACAGCAAACATGTAGAAGAAGATGCTCTGGTCAGATCAAATTTGGACATTTTGAACTAAATGCAAAGCTCTTATTTGTGCTAGAAACCTAAAAATGCACGTCACCCTAAACACAACATCCCCACTGTGAAATAAGGTGGTGGCAGCAGAATCATGCTTAGGGGATGCTTTTCTTCAGGATGGACAGGGAGGCTGGTCAGAGTTGTTAATCTGTGGACGACCTGAGAGTGGGGCGGAGGTTCACCTTCCAGCCGGACAATGACCCTAAACATACAGCCAGAGATACAATTTACTGGTTTAGATCATATTCACATGTTAGAATGGCCTAGTCAAAGTCCAGACCTTAATCCAGTTGAAAATCTGACATGACTTTAAAATTGCTGTTCAAAGAGGCTCTCAGTCTAATCTGACTCATTTTGAACTATTTTCCATAGAAGAATAGGCAAAAAGTTTAGTCTCTAGACGTATCCCAAAAGACTTGCATCTGTGATTGCAGTTGAAGGTGCTTCTAAAATGTATTGACTAAGAGAAGCATAATATCTTTGAACACCACATTATTATAATGTATTTGAAAAAAAATGGAAACCATGAATCTTTTTCCTTTCACTTCACAATTATTCAGCATGTTGTGTTGGTCTATCACATAAAATCCCAATAAAATATATTTGGATTTGTGGATGTAATATGACAAAATGTGGAAAAGTTCAAATGGTAATGAATACTTTTGCAAGGCTTTGTGTATGGTCCACAAGGAAATATATGGTCTGATAATAAATGTAAAAATGAACTTTCAAAAAGGTAATTCCCCTAATGATATCACAACTTTTTGCAACTGCATTTGTATGTGCTACAGACCTTTAGTGATAGAATAAATGCATATATATTTATAATCATTCACAGTTTGTTCTGGAGTTTGGCATTCCTCCAGCCTGAAACAAATTCCCAATCAAAGCTTTCCACAAACGTCACAGATGAGCATCTACATAATTGAATTGTTGTACTGCTTTAAAAATATCTTAAATTTAAAGTGTTTCTCAATATTTGAGAAAAAAGAACTTTTTAAATATTCTGGATGAACCATAATCTGATGAGGACATCTCAGCATTGGACCCACATGATATGTCAGATATCATGTTTGAGGACTAGGTACTAAACTCAGACACTAATGATGAAGATTCAGATTCAAGCATCCTACTACAATCTAGCCAGCTGAAAGTTGGACTTATGCAATCAAAACCAGGAAGACCTGATCTTGGCGTATTCAATGAGTCAGACACAAGTTTTGCGGTTGTACATAGTACATCAAAATGTCTCCCTTCTCCTACCACAAAAACATGGATGAGAACACATTTAAAACATTGGGCAAAGCCAGTTCTATCACAGACTTAAAAAATAAACCAAGTTATGATAAGCTTCAACATAAACAGGAATCCTCACAGCAAAATTTAAGTATTAAAAACTACTGTTTTGTTTGTGGTAAGCCATTTAAAAACACACAAGACACATGCTGAAATTGTCCATGCATTTTGCTTTCCTGAGGATTCTAAAGAGCACAACGTTTTATTAGAAAAACTTAGGAACAAAGGAAATTTCAGGCATAACCCTGCAGTTTTACAAAGTGGTGCCCATGTAAGCCAAAAAATGGTCTTGATGAGGCACCTTGAAGAACCAAAGTACTGGGTTTGGCACTCTGTCGGGAGATCTCAAGCTGAGTTTGGAAGCTCCTTAACATCATGAAACAAGATGATGTCGCCTCAGTTGTGAGAGATGACCTCTCTATTATTCAGTTTGCCCAATCACTCTACAACAAACATGGATAAACTTTTGTCCTC
The DNA here is from genome assembly GCA_036173005.1 of Crenichthys baileyi. Classification (NCBI taxonomy): domain Eukaryota; kingdom Metazoa; phylum Chordata; class Actinopteri; order Cyprinodontiformes; family Goodeidae; genus Crenichthys; species Crenichthys baileyi. The sequence goes on along the minus strand of JAHHUM010001466.1, from coordinate 300,262 downwards.
AAAAATCTGAATACATGCGAGAGAAGCTTCGTGAAGTTGGTCATTTGTTATGTCACAATCCTCAGTATTTAACCCAGAGGACGCTATGAAATCTGACAACTTTCAAAGAGTTGTGCAAGCTGTAAAGATTGTGTCAGGTTTTGATGAAGAAAATCTTCCATACAAAACACCAAGCCTTGCCCTGAAACTAAGACATACGCTGTGTAACCCGGGTAGAAAAAATAATTCTCTCTCACCCTTAGTATGCACTCATGCATCCCATGTTGCGTTATTAGCAATTCGCGAGAGTACCATCATAAAGACATGTGACCATAATGAGCCAGTTGGTAGCTTATATTACCTGTTCAGCAAACATTTCGGTAGACTACCGAGAAGTTTAGAAAGGAATGCTGCAGGTAGGCGTTCTAAACGAATCGTCGCTCTGCTTGTGTGAAATAGCGTATAAAACTGAATGTGTCGAATGCTGATTAGAGGAGCCGACTATCAAAGCCACTGAGAAGCAGGAGGACTTTGTATTTAGCTTCGAAGTGGAAATTAGTGAGTCGGTGTTTATTGTTGGCTTTTGCTAGCTTAGCCGCCCCATGTGGTTTAATGGGTCAGTTAGCCTTGTTTCTAATTAGCACCGCTAGCTAATCTGCATATTGAATATTATGGCCATGCGGCATTTTCTTTGCCTGTTTCTCGTTCCATTGCATGAAATAATTTTGAAATTAATTTTGTTTGTTCAACAAACTCATGTTGAATACTCTTGAAATATAAGTCGAGAGTATTTAATTTTCTTTTTGTTTATTGTTGTGTGATTTGAATAATATAGTGGAATATTATTTAAATGAGTGAAATATATCAGTCAGTTATTTTCTACCGCTTCTTCCATAGTGGGTCGCGGGGAAGCTGGTGCCTATCTCCAGCAGTCTATGGGCAGGAGGCAGGGTACACCCTTGACAGGTCGCCAGTCCATCGCAGGTCAACAAACAAACAACCATGCACACACCTAAGGGTAATTTAGGGAGACCTATTAACCTAACAGGAATGTCTTTGGACTGTGGGAGGAAGCCGAAGTACCTGGTGAGAACCCACGCATGCATGGGGAGAACATGCAAGCTCCATGCAGAAAGAGCCGAGGACCTTCTTGCTGCAAGGCAACAGTGCTACCAACTGCGCCACCATGGAGCCCTTGATATGTTTGCTTTTTATATAAATGGCTTTATATAAGTGGTTTATATAAATGGTTTTATATAAATGGCGAGCTACAGAAAAGAGCCCTGAACCTAGGACAAAGAGTTGCCTCCTCCAACATTTGGGATCCTTCATTCCTAGTCTGGAGGAAATTGTTGGATCCATTTGCTCTGTTCGGGCTGGTAGGAGGCTTCTGCAGCCAGTTTAAACTCTTTTCCCTTGGTTTTGGACAGTTTCAAACCTACATGTGCCTGTTGTTGGGTTCACCCAACCTTTAAAGGCATCATCATGCTCAACATGAATTATTGACATTTGCCTTCTACAAATGCTTTTATTAAGGGACTGTTTTTAACTATAAAATCCTAAACCTTGGGTATTGAGGAAAGTGTAAATTAATAATTTGCACAGGAAAAAGAATAATTAATTTTACTGTCTGTCTGTTGTTTGCAATATTTCACTGTATATATTTCAATTGAATGGCCATTTAGTGTTTGTATATTAATTATTCATGGTGGTTGTTGCATAAAATTTAAATGCATGGTGCATGTTAAACATAATTTCTCAAGCTTCTCAAGCTTCAATTGGAGACGACTGTGGCTCAGTCAGAGAGTGGTCAATTGGCGGGTTGCATATGTTGGTGTGCCCCTGGGCAAGGCACTTAACCTCCCCATATTGTATGAATGAGTGCATGTTAGTGAGTGGCTCTAGTGTAAAACACTTAGAGTGGCCAGTATGACTGGAAAAGGTGCTATATAAGTTCAGTCCATTTATGTTGGGCTTCTTCTTGGCACTCAAACAAAACTGAGTGCTGCTCTGCTGGACAGGACAGGTAGAAAAAAGAAAAGATCTATTTGTGTGTGTGTGTCGTTGCATTAATGCTTGCCTCAATGTGAAAACTCACACTGGTGGTGTATGCAGCATCGGGGTCATCCTCCAAGACTCTGGACAGGCCAAAGTCAGATACCTTACACACCAGGTTGCTGTTGACCAAGATGTTGCGGGCAGCCAGGTCCCGGTGGATGTATCCCAGGTCAGACAGGTAGGTCATACCTGCCGCAATTCCCCGCAGCAACCCAACCAGCTGGATGACAGTGAACTGGCCATCGTGCCTCTACAAGAAATGAGAGGAGATGGAGACCGTGCTGTGAAAACATCTTTGCCCCCTTACATGTTTAATTAGTTTTTGCTTTTTTAACACACTTAAATGTAGATCGTTAATCAAATTTTAGTATCGAACAAGAATAATCTTGACTAAATATAAAATGCAGTTTTTAAATAAAGATTTAATTCATTAAAGAAAAAAAGTTTTTCATTCCTATCTGGCCCTATGTGGAAATTAAGTTGAATTAAATGTGATTAACCAGATCTTTGTGGTTTCATTTCATTAGCCCCACCTAGTCCTCATTACTGCCCAATCTGTAGAATCAAAAAATCACTAAAATGTACCTGTATGACAACATCCAGAAAGACTTAACAGCAAAGCATGCCTCGATATCAAGAATTTAGGAACAGATGAGAAACAAAGTCAATGTGGAAAAGGTAATTCAGGAGAAAGTTGCAAAGCAATTTCTATGGCCTTTGGACTCCAGTGAACCACAGTTAAAGCTACTAACCATAAATAAATAAAACAGATCTATGGTGAATCTTCCCAGGAGCAGCTGGCTTACTAAAAGCACCCCAAGAGTGTACCAATGAATCATCCAGGAGGTCACTAAAGAATCCAGAACATCTAAAGCCCTGCATGCCTCACTTGCTTCAGTTAAGTTGAGTGATCAGGGTTCAACACTAAGAGACTGGGAAAAAGGGTTTCTTGATGATTCAGGAATAAACAGGCAGTTTATGTTTGAAAATTGACACAGCCAGTGATTAGGTTTAGGGGGGAATCACATTTTCACATATGGCCAGGTTGGTTTTCATGTTTTTCCCATAATAAATGAAAACAATTGTAAAATTGCATTTTCTATTCAGTCAGGTTATCGTTGTCTAATATTAAAATTTGTTAGATGATGTGAAACATTTAGTGTGACAAAAAAGGAAAAACAGAATGTCTGTAAGGCAGCAAATACTTTTGCAGGTTAGGAAAAAATGTGCCAGTGAGCTTTAGGGACATATTGGGGAAAAAAAGAATGACTGTGATGATACTGAAAATGAGTTATAGCAGAGAAGATTTTTATTATGATAGGAAGGTGACTAAAGCTAAGGCAATGTAAATGGCTTTAAAGTATTAGTCTGCAGCATTTTCATTGGAGCAAAAGTGTTAAATGAGTGTTAAATGAACCTGGTAACAATGCATCCAACATTCAGAAAGTAATGTCTCCGTCTTGTCAAAGAAACAAATCTTTAGTGGAGTCATTTTCTTTACTTTTCATAGAAACAAAAGGAAAAACAATTTGCTTCACGTGTTCACACATTTCTATAAATCCTCTGGATTGTCAAAAACAAATACTCATCAAAGATATTCCATGTTCAAAGCTGACTTCTAATAGTTTTCAAAGAAAATGATTGCACTGTAGAAGATAACAAACAGAAAAGAAAAGATATCATCAAGTTTACAGACACAAGGGGACAAAACCATGCATGTTATCTTATGCCACAGTTGGTTATGCTCTAATTGTAACTGTTTACTGCAACAAATTAACAGTCTTAAAAGGAAAAGCAGAGATCCACATATCGAGAAACCCAAAATAAAAATATTGTACTGCAAATAGAGAGTTGCAGTCAAAAAATAGAGAACATTGTTTTATGAAGATTAAACAGCTGTGAGTGTAAATACCAACCCTCAAGAACGCGTCCAGAGAGCCATTCTCCATGTACTCTGTGATGATCATCACAGGTTTACCTGGACATATACACAAAAGTTTTCATCCAAAAGTTTTTATATGCAGTGCCGGTAACATTCATTGGCACCCCTGGTACAGATATGTCAAAAGACTTAAAATAAATTCAGATATTATTGCTATAGGAAAATCCATCCTTTAATCTGGGTATATTTATTCGGTAGGGAAAAAATAGCATGTTGGGACAAACATTTTTTTTTAAACAAAATCACCCATGAAAGAATTATTGGTACCCCAATAAGCCACCTTTACAATAAACATTAGTAAACCATTTTTTACATTTTCAAGCTGATCAAGTACCTGTATCTATATACCACCACAAAGTGCTGATTGAGGTAAACAAAAATTCTCCAAAGCTCACTAAGCAACTGTAACAAAGAGAGACATCTTGGGGTCACCAAGTCTCCTTAAGAGCCATTAGACACAATTTATATGCCAACCAGTTGCTTAGGACAAAAAAGGCAAAAAAGCCTTTTCTCTCTTACCATCACAAATGCAAACATGCAGAGTTTACTAAACTCTTGGGACTTAAATTGTGGTCAGATAAGACTAAGACTGAACTTTTTGGAGACAGACACTGCAGATGGGTTTAGTGTGAAACAAAGGATGAATATGTTCCTCCACTGTTATTGTTAAGTACAGTGGAGATTCTGTGGTGCAGTGGTTTCTTCCAAAACGTCAAGAAATCTTGTTAGAGTGCATGGCATTGCAGACTAATAATTAATATAATTAATCTTAATGAGACTGTTGTACAACAAAAGAGTGTCTTCAGTCAGAGGCTTCTTCAGATCTGCTGTAAGACAGACCACTACAGGAGATCCTTCCTGCCCACAGCCATTAGCGTCTACAACGGCTCTTTAAAGAAACCTGCAGAATATGGGCTACAGCAACAGTTCATTATCCTTTGGGATGAATAAAGTATTTTTGAAATTAATTTAATTGAATTAAAATCTGGTGGACTCCGCTTGTAATTTGAAAGTGTGTCATCAGTAGATGTTATATTAAAATAGTGATTAAAATATATGTCATATGGCAAAATCTAAACAAACATGGTTCATCATAAAAAACAATGTTTCTCCATTGCCATCTCAGTCCCTAGACTGATAGAAAAGCTGTGGGGTGAAGTGAAGACAACATGTTAAAATCTTCAACTGGACCTACTGTGTTTCTGTTAATGCCACGCATGATAGCAGGTCTCCTAAGTATCTTGTAAACCTCCCCCTTTGCTCTTGCAGCAATTCTTTTGGACTGTTTACCCCATTGCCATAGATAGTTGAGCCTCAGTACATAAACTTGTTCCCTTATTTGCTTTGAATTTCACTTAACATTCAAAGCAGATAACATCGCACTTACTTTACATTGTATGACATTTAATGTAGGCCAGGACCCTTCCTCTCTATTTTAATGATAATACAGTAACTTTTACAATTGAACTTCAATGTAAAGTCAGATTTAAATTTACCTTTAATATCTGTATTTTAACAATGGTTTCTTTTATGCCTCAACTTTCTATATTTTAACATGTTTTTTTAGATGATGCATTGCACTTATGCTTTACCTTGCTGTGCAAATGTGTTCACACTTCTTGTCAAGTTACGACCACAAACTTCATTGTAGATTTTTAGGATTTCATGTGAAAGACCACAGTGAAACAGCACATAATTGTGAATATTTTGTAGAACCACTTTTTGCTGCAGTTACAGCTGCATTATTTGGAGTATGTTTGCATAAGCTTCCCACATCTAGAAACTGATTTGTTTCCAATTCCTCTTTGCTAAATTAAGTCTGAACTTTCACACTTTCACATAGAAGTGTGCTTTATTATTGTGATGCTTTATAAAAAAAAACTAGATCTGTAAAGGGCAAACTGATGAATTGTTTTGTTGTCAGCGTACTGTGAGTTACCACCCCCTCCAGTCGGATAACGTTTGGATGATCAAACTGGGCCATGATGGACGCTTCAGCCAGGAAGTCCCTCTTCTGTTTCTCTGTGTATCCTACTTTCAGTGTCTTCAGCGCCACTGGGGTGTCTCGTTTCCCAGGAAGCCTCATACGTCCGTAACACACCTCTCCAAACTCTCCTGATAAACATGACAAAGGAACAGCAGTACTTTAAATGTGTTGTTGCTTTCTGCACAAAACAAATATGAATGTCTAAGATCATCCATAATAATAAAATTTCCATAATTTTCAAGAATTTGAATGAGGATGTATTTTTTTGTTCTGATGTTACTCATTTTGTGGTAATGGTGACCTCGAAAACTGAGACTCTACGATATATCAGCAGTGATGTCATCGGCTGAGGCATATAAATTTCCTAGCACAAGGAAAGTGTAGCATGTGAAGTGTGTTCTTCAGTTTCTACAAAAATTGCTTTTTTTTTTTTGAATTAATCTGTGCGTTGCCCTGTTTGGTGGATGTCATGAGTACACAAACCTTTCTGAAAGACACCATGCTCCTAAGAACATGGGAGCGATTTCTACAAATGAGGTGCAAGGGTTCCAACATGCTTCTCTGGGTGTTAAATAAGATTCAACTAAATAACTTGTGTGTACAGATCTGCACACTGAGGAGGTCTCTCCCAGCCAAGTATTGGTCAGGAAGCTAGGTCATGAGGCATTAAGAATCCTATGAGCCCCTACAGGGACCAAGATCCCTGTTTTCATTCAGTAAGTGAAAATAACTGGATATAATGATGGTAAACTGTATTTCATAAAGGCAGCATTCCATTCCTTAAACCTGAACTATTTGACCCAAGGATTTGGGCAAAGGAACTGTGCAAATGCAAGCCGACCAAGGTGATATTTATCACAGCCTGGTGTGTTCCGTTGTCTCATTGGTTTTATAAGGTTTTTTTAAACTTTGATAACTGTCCTACACCAGCCTGTGACTGGAAGCAGCAGCTAGTCGAATAATGAATATGGCAGACATCAATAAAAACAGAGCTCATTATCTGCACAAAGACACTTTTTACATTTAAGACATTTATGGGCATGAAAAACCTCATGGTTCACTGGCAGTTGTCAGTTGCAGCTTTATTGCATACACAGTACTGGGTAGTAAATAGGTGATGAATTGACACACTGCTGTACAGAACTGTATGAAACAGAACATATGCCCCTTTTCCACCGGCTCTATTTAGCCCGGCTTCATTCTTCTAGGCCCACTTTGCCAGTGTTTCCATTGCTGTTTTTGCTGTACCAGAACCGACTCTTTTGTCACACCTCCTGAGCAGGTACGACCGGGGCTGACTCAGGGCTACATGTGATGGGAACAGATTACTGATTGGCCGTGGGACCAGGAGAAATGAGAAGGTTTTGCTGAGGTAGTGCAGGGAAAAGTTAAGAAAACCCAAGAGCGACTACAATAATATTAGGGACCACAATGGCCGGAGCAGGTCAAATCAAAATATAATTTTACTATTTACATATCATAGACCATGCCTGAAGGCCTGATGTAAAGAAAAAGATCCATGTCAGCCTTCTGAATTATACGCAGGCGGGACACTGTATATAATAACATTCTAAATCAGCTGATCACACATAAAATCAGCTCTTCAGATGCATTTCCCCCAAAACACACAAAACAATACCACTTTGAAACAGTGTGTCTGGTTCAGGAATTTATTGACGGTCCTTAGGCGAACCAACGTCTGAAGGAGGAGGGAGCGGGCAGAGAGCAGCTGCCCGTAATTAGGCTGCCTGCATGGGACCAAACGGGAGGACGAGCCCGCTGAATCCACGGAGCACAAATATCCAACCTAAAACAATCCTTACCATGGTCAGAAGTCCGCGGTTTGTTGCTTTAAAGTCCTTGTCCTCATTATTGCCATGGCTGAGACAGAAAGTTCCTCATAAAGCACAAAATTGTAACTTCCTCAAGCAAACTTTGGGCCTTTCAAGTCCAGACAGCAGTGTCTCTCCTCTCTGCTTCTCCTGCCACACCCGCTCACAACCCCTGTGCCTTATTTTATAGGTTTTAGCTGGGCTGTGGTCCAGATAATTATCCCAGTGGATCATTTTACATGAAAAAAACCTATATAGGACATTTTTGGATATACAATTTAATGTGACAATGTCACATGGTAATGTTAATAGTGGCACAGCGCACTACACTGACGGCTGGAGACGGCGCTTCAACCCATAACACCAGCTGTCAGTGGGTCAATGGAAACATAACAGGTTCTGTGCAAAGTAGAGTGAGACTGAGTGGAGCGGAGCCGCCTAAATAGAGCCAGTGGAAAGGGCGCAATATTGGATTTTACAGCAGGTATAATCTGTTTCAAAAATAATAAACAAAAACTACACACAACATAGAAAACCCACTAACCCATAACACTTTTAGAAATTTCTGATCAACAATATCAACAAAATATATTTCTTCATTCATGAAAACTCCAATAAGACATTTAAATTTGAACCCCTAAAATATCTGGTCAATTTCAGTTTGTTTGCAAACCAGATTATGTCTAAACCTACCGAGCTGTTATTTGGAGTTCATAAGGGTTCTATTTTGTTTTGTTATACATTCTTTTCCTTTAGGCCAGATAATTCAGCAGAAATTGCTTTTTTTTCTTTGAAGAACAACTCAAAACCAAGATAGTGTCAAGTGATGACATTATTATTCTTTCTTTTTTTTCAACACAATTATCCTCTTGTAATGACCTGTTTACTTGTTTCAATAAGAAGTGCTGACCTATCTTAAGGTTGTCCTTAAACTCTAATATGAGAATATTAACTGTCTTCAATGGAGAAACTCTTATAAACATTATATCATTACATTAGTTGCCAAACAAACTGAGATTTTGATTGAGGTCATCTAATTAGAAACTGTTAGTCATCCCCCACATCTGCTTCAGGACTCACTGTAACAGATCTACCAATGATAAATCTTTATTGGCATCGCAGCAATAAAGGCACTATAATGGCTTTTTCCACTATTTGTTTTCACTGTTATTTTGACAATGTATCTATGGGGATGAGCTCTTGCCATACCAACAATCTTAAGCTCCCTCCACATATTCAAGTCAGGAATCAGTTGGGGCAATTTAAAAAATTAAAATAATTTACTGTCAGAGGAAACTGTTTAAAAATGAAAAGATTACTTTAAACTTAAATCTTCCAGAGGTATTAAAAAAAGATCTTAACTTTACTGGGACATTTATTCTGTACAACTGCATCAAAAGAGAAATATTTATTAGAGTAAACATATAAAGTATTGAAAGCTGCAATTACAGTGAATGTGCACACTCCCTTTGATCAGGTTTTAGCATTCATCCTTCTTGAGTTCACACCTGACATCAATTTGACATAATTGCTGGGACTTGGATTCTCTATTTTCTATTTTGTCATTATTTTTTGGTTAATATTCTGCATCTAGATTCTATTTTCTATTGTAACCTTTAGCTTTTCATTGAGTAAATCCTGTCATGCTAGTTCCCTGTGTATTCAAAGGGTCAATTTTATTAATTTACTGCTACATCTTTGGTGCGGGATATTAAAGAGTGCACACAGTGTGCATATTCTTCCATTACCATTGTTGTGGGAGAAGATGCAGAAGCAGGAAGTTTTTTGATAATGAGGCTGTTTTTTTCCTCCAGAGGGCACAGTTGCCTGTGACCTAGTTTCTCTCACTATCTCCACCCACCTCACATTATTGGTCTCTGGCCTCAGCAGCCCTGCCTCTGAACCAGAGTGCCCTTGGGTTCTCCTAGCCTCCAATTCGTCCTCTCAAACTACAACGTTGGTTCTCCCAGCCTCTGAATCACCCACACGAGTCCATTTTTGTATGGACTGTTTTTTTACCCAACCTTCTGAGGCTCCCTCCTCCTGCCTGGTTATTTTTGAGATTCAGGACGTTTTGGACATCTGAAAGCTGCTCTTTAGGAAGTCAGAGAGGTGTGTCATGATCCAATAGATTTTGGGTTTTGCTTTTAATTGAATTCTTCATCATGGTTATTATATTTCAAGTTATTTCTATTAAGTTGTGGTTGGTATTCAGTTGTTATTCCATGTTCCTTTGTCATTAGTCAGGATTCCTCAGCTCCTGAGTGATTTTCCTTGCACAGACATTTTTCATTCTGCTATTTAAGACTTAACAGCTTCTTGTTCAAGCAATCATGCTTTTCTGTATTTAAGCCCCCAGTGATCTCGAAATTCACAGCTGGATTCTTGGTTTCCTGGTTCCCCCATGTCTGTAGGTTCCTCAGTTTTCTCATGAATAAATCATTACTCCACCTGCTGATCTTCCGCTGCTGCAATGAATCTGATAAAAATGAAAAATTGTCTGGGTGGCCTTTATCAGGTCTGACTGACAGCTCTACTTCTGTTCCATGGAGTCTGGCCGACGCCTCCTCTCCTGGCCCCGTGTCTCTGACCTCGTCTTATGCCAGGTCCTAAGCCTGCACCTTGTCTCAGGCTTCTCCTCAGCGTTCACAAGCCCGGGCGTCTCCTCAGCGTTTGCAAGCCCAGGCGTCTCCTCAGCATTCCTGGGCCTAGGCCTTTCTTATGTGATCCTGAGCTCAATCCTCTCTAGCGTCACCACTGGTGTCTTTACCTGCCACATCCCCTCCTGCTCTGCCTCCTGCACTCTCTGAAGATCTGCCGCAGGTAAGGCTTTCCAGGCCTCCACAGCAGTGTACAACTTGGGTGCTATGCACAACAATGCTCCCACGTCAACAGCAGAAACCATCCTCACAACAGCAGCAGTAAGAGCAGCAGCAGAAGTGGTTCCATTTTCCAAAGAAGCAGGTCCCATGTTTTCATCTGAACCAGCAGGAGCTGACACGTCCTTGTCCACAGCAGCTCTATTGCCATAAGAATTTCTTCATACGAATGCTGATACTGATTGTAGGGATATGAGCAACCAATCATTACATAGACTGAACCTGAAAACCTTTCCTAACTTCAGTCTGCCAAGAGATTATATTTAAAACAGTTACGAGGATCTCTCTTTTTCACTCTACTTTCACAGGTCCTTAACTTGGGACATGGGACAAATAAAAAAAAACAAGCCCAAGAGGCTAACGAGAGCCAAATTTGTCCTAATTTGCTCTTTTTTGTCACCTTGGCTCATTCCCAGGTTTTTCACTGGTCCCATGCCAAGCAGTTTTCCTGCCATCCTAGGGTCAACCAAACAATTTACATTCTCTCCCATTACTTCTGGTGGAAAAAAAGGCTATCCATGACTATGTGTTGGCCTGTTCCATCTGTGCTAGAAGTAAAACCAATCAGAGGCCTCCAGCTGGCCTTTTCCTCACTCTCTCAATTCCTAGCCAACCATGGTCACACTTTGCTATTGACTCAGTCACTGGTCTTCCATCATCCAAGGGGAAAACCATTATCTTGACCACTATATACCCCTCTCAACAAATCACGCTCCGTTTAGACAACCAGAAGACAACTAATTTTTCATGTGTCTTCATATGTCAATCCATCTTCATGGGATTCATTTTGTAATATTTTCTCATCGAGGTTATCTCCCAGTTTTGGAAGGACTTATGTTCAGCCACTGTAGCCAAGCAATAACTTCCATCCTTCTTCCGCCCCAAAACTAATGGTCAGTGTGAGGACGTGATAAAAAAAAATGGAAAATGCTCGTCCAAGCCCACCAACCGGAGCCTTCATCTTCCTTGGATTGAGTATGTACATAACCTTGGCAACAAGTGGATTGTCTCCTTTCAAAGCTCAGTTGGTTTTTATCCTCCCTTTGCTTGGTCCTTTCAAGGAAACCATCTTATCGTCAGTCAAATGCCAATTTAACTGTTGTCGTCGAGCTTAGAACCAGACCAAGGCTGCTCTTCAATAAACAGCAGAACAAAATAAATGAATCACCCACAGTTAACCCATTCCTGCACCGCATTACTCACCTGGTCAAAAGGTCTGGCCCTCCTCAAAACACTTTCTTCTTGGTACGGCACTGGTGGTGTAGGGTTTTAGTAGAATGACCCATATACAAGAGACTTTGGTCCTCGACGTGGCGGGCCCAGGTTCGAGTCCTGGCCATGGCGACTTTTGCAGCCTGTCTTTCCCTCTCCCCGTTTCCTGGCTGTCTACTGTCAAAAGCTCTGGGAGAAATAAAAGCCACTAGTGCTGCAAAAAAATCTTTAAAAAAAGACTTTCCCTTCAAGGTTTGCTCCAACAAGCTTCTTGATATGTTTTAAATACAATGCATAGTCATTCCTTCTATAGTCTGCCTTAACCTTTCCTCGTCATGTTAATCTGTCCTTCCATGTCTCCAAGATTAACATAGGTTCTTTGTGCCCTTCGGCCCATCCCACTCTACATGCCCGGGTCATTGATAGGCATACTGCCTTAACGGTGGATAACATCGTTGATGTCCATCCTCAGGGTCAAGGACATCTGTCCTTGGTGGACTGTGGAGGTTATGGGCCTGTGGATCATTGTCTGGTTATTCGTTCTTTTATTCTGGACCACACTGTCATCTCTGATTTTGAAGAGTCATCCTCCTCTGGTTCTCGCCTAGAGGGGTCCATTCAGGGGTGGGGGGTTGGATGTGCTGTCATATCTGCTGGGCTGAGTGAAGACTGTGTGTGTGTGTGTGTGTGTGTGTGTGTGCAATTCTGTTATGTCTCTCTGCTGCAGACATGCTTAATGATCTCCAGCTGCTGCTTATTATGGCTCATCAGGTGGAATAAAAGAGTGGCTGAAAGAGAGGATGGTCACCAGATTGTTCTCAGCTTCCCAGTGGTAATCAGGCCTCCTTTTTCTGGAATTCATTGCTTGCTACAAGCTACTTACCTCTTGTTCTCTAACTTTCCAGATCCTTGGCTTCCTAAGTGCTCACGCTAGAGTGGTTCCTTAAAGTTCTCTTTCATCCTCCTGTTGGGCTTCCACTCCTAGCACTTGCCTTTTCCTCGTCCTCATCAATCCTACTAATGTCTTTGTCGCTCATCAGCTTAGTTCCTTAGACAAAAACAGTCAGAGCTTGTCGTCCTCCTGGATATTGCCCACCTGGCAGTTCGCCCTCAGTCTCCACATTCACTGTTCAGAGAAAACAGAAAAACACCAAGGATGCAAAGCGATATCTTTACAATCACTGTCTCTCAAGCCCTTCAATAACCTTCTCTTTTCCCTTTGAGTCCTTTGGGGTTTTCCACCTGCTATGTCTTTTAAGGGTGAACTAACTAATTTTGTTCTGTTTTGTCTTTTTTTGGCCTCCTCCCTATTTGACACCAGCCACAGTTTATAGCCACAAGCCCCTATGTGTAGGAGACGGACTATGTTGGTGTAACTATTATGTGAGGTTATTTGGGATCCTGACGTTTGCTTTGTTAATACAGTAATGCAATATGTTGCATGTTAACTTTACTTTGACTATTGCATTGCTGTGGTTGATCACTCAGAATTTTGTCAGGGTTTCCTTTGACTTTCATGGTAAATGGCCTGTCCTTGAATAGCGCTTTATCAAGTCTGATGACCACAAAGCGCTTTACACTACAAACATTGACCCACCCTACTATACACATATTCACACACTGACAGTGGTGAGCTACATTGTAGTCACACCTGCCCTATGGCAGACTGTGTGGGGCTGCCATACAATCAGGCCCTCTTCCTCAGACCACCGTCAGCAGACAAGAGGGGTGAAGTGTCTTGCCCAAGGAAACAATGACTGAGATGGCCGGAGTGGGGTTTCGAACCAACAACTCACTGGTTACTCACTGGGTACAGGATGAACCCCTACCACCTGAGGACCCTCAGCCCCCATCATGGCATTGTGGGGTATATGAATAGTGCTGGTTGGAAAAACTATGGCTGTAAGTGCCACATTTATATATTAAATGTGTCACTACCTTTGCACAATCAGCTATTTCATTCAAATTCAACAAACCATGGGACCAGCTTCCAGATAGTCTGAAGTTGTCTGTAGATCTGCAAACAATTTCTCAAAAAACAAAAAAAATACATTATTAATAATTAACTGTGCCAACATAAGTCCTAATGCTTTGTTTACTTTTTATTTCCTATTACTTATTGTTGATATATTTGTACCTAGTATTTTTAGTATTAATTAATTTAGGGCAAAAAATATTTGTTTAGGAACTTTGTTTTGTACTGTATGTGAAATACGAACAAAGTATTTTTTAACATGAGTTAATGGTCATTTTGTATTGTGGTTTGTTTTATTGTGCACACTTGCCCAGGCACTGCAGATGGAAAGTAGCTTCCGTTATGTCTGGTTCAAAGCATCTATTGTCATTGTGATATTAAAGTTTTTTGTACACGGTCCTTGACAAATAAATAATAAACTAAACTAAACTAAAACAGTTTAATACATTAACTTGATATATTGAGTGACGTGTTGAACCTTCTTTGTAAAATTTTGGTGTTGTGGCAGTTTTAATTGGAAAAAGTGGCAATGTTTTTATTTATATGTTTTTAAGGACATCAGGAGCATCATCATCCTGTGAGTTACCTCCATGTCTTAAAAAGAGGATGCTGAGGGGCTGGTGATGGTTAAGTATATAAAAAAACTGGGGGTCTGAGACCCATGGAAATTCTCTCAACATCAGCAGCAACCTCAGCGAGCGAAGCTTGACCAACCATGAGAGATAGCTCTGTAGTGCATGTTCAGCAGGACAAAAAAACTGCCAACATTTTCTAGGAGGTTAGACAATTCAGACTCTGGATGAATGGATTGATCAAATCAGTAACTATGTTCAAACAAGAGGCAGAACTAAGAAAGCACATGCTCAGATTGTGTTTGATCATTTGGAAGGTGCTGCACATGTAAAGTTTTTTTTACTAACTTGACTGTAAAGAAAAACTGAAAAACTTTTTCATGCTCCAGCATATGTTTATGGTTCCTTTTAAACTTTTGTGTCTTGGCAGTGCCATTTCTTAAGAGGCTGAGTCTTTAATTAATTATTCACAGGCCTTGATGGATTTGATGGATCAGATTGTTAAAACAGATAGGCAGGCTGCAGGAAAAGCTTCAAAGGATTTATTGTACATGGCCAGTTCTGTGATGGTGAAAGGGACCTAGCATTAAGAATGAAGTTAAGAGACTTGCTTAATACTAATTCAGAGCAAATAATTCATGATGTCAGAGCAGAAGCTACAAAATGGCTAACATAATGTAAGAGCCAGCCATTTAGGTCTAGATATAGCCACATATATGAATCAATACATATTTGACTTTTCAACAAGCTTTTATCCTTAACAATGTCTCTGCTGACCACCAGTGCACACAGACACTGAGCAGTCCCGCAGGAAAAATGCAGCCGCTCCCAATGTCTAAAGTTTGTCCCTAAGAAACACTGTGTAAACAAATTTACACTGTAAACAGTGCATGGTTAAATGACATCAGAACGAGCTGTTTCATTGGTGTTACCCACTTAAAAATCAGCATCCTTCAGTTCACAGTCCTCTTAATTTGACCTACACTCGTGAACGGAACATATATATGCACAAAAACAAAAACAACTGTTACATTATATGCAGAAATAGTTTTCATAATATTTGTCTTGGTCTCAGATATTTACATAAAAAATCTTTTTTAACAGGGGTGTATGCTTTTGAGAGCCACTGTAGATATGTTTTTATTCAATTCAGTTCAAAAATAATTTAGACTGGCATATGTCAGCTGGTAACTTGTTGATCAGCTATAGGTTTTATGCAAATTTCATTCAGTTTAATCTCACATTTAGCTCTTTGGGTATTTTATTTTATTTAAACGTTGGTATTAGATTTTTAACAAACAAGTCCAAGCTTGTTTGTCGTAATTGTCTCTGAGGTGCCCTGCAATGGACTGGTGAACTGTACAGGATGTATCGTGCCTGTCGCCCAATAACTGTTGAAGATGAGCGCTGACTGACTGACAAAAATATACAGATGATGGATGAATAGTCCAAGTTTGTATTATTTTAGAGCTTGTTTCTTTGTCATGTTTCTACTTTACTTATAACTCCTTATAAACTCCTTGTCTGTTGCCCTTGTTAGGTAAAGCCTTTACATGTCATAGTTCTTTGACAATAATTCAATGGTGTTTGGCTATCTTTTCATCAGTTTTAATCTGTTAATTTATTTGATCAAAATCAGTGCATTAACTCTTTAACAAGTGTCAAAATCACATTTGTGTGCCTAAAATTCAAGGTAAATTGTATCTGGGTTCTTATTAGGAGATCTGGGTTTTAAACATCACCCAATGTACTGAATATCAACTGTGCCCAGTTTTACCCTCACCCTCTCTAACGCCAGTTGTGTGAATGAGTGTCAATTGACTTACCTTCTTAGATAACAGAACAGAAATGAACTTAAGGCCTGACTTCTTACATAGTCAATAAAGTTGCCAATTATGCCCTGGTTCTCATCTTGAGCTGAGAAGAGTTCTAATGTTTATGTCTAAATGTAACTACAGCAGTCATATTGTGGAGCTGACAGTGTTAGTATTCCGTCTGGCTGAGGAGTTAAGATTGACAGCCCAATGCAACGCACTGATTCCACTCTGCCATCCTCCTTTTTGCTGCACACTGTAGCCTTTACACAGGCAAATCATTTTAAGAAAGCTTACTCAATGAGTCTTACTTGGTGTGTGTGTTTGTATTTTTCTCTGTGTGTGCGAACACACCACGAGTCCAACGTTTTACCTGAGCCAATGATTTTCTCAATTTTGATCCGGGAAGCTTCAATTTCTCGGGCAAACTCATGGACTGCCTGGCAGGGGTCCTCGTACGTGTGTGGGTCGATATAAAACCTTGCATCGGGGAATGACACTAAGATAGACAACATTAGCATTTGGTCACATAATAGAAGATGAGAGCACCTTCACATTTTAGCCCCTGTCACTGAAGCAGGCTGGGAAATCCTGATGAAAGGGGATGAAAGCACTGGGAGAGAGAAGCAGGCAGACAAAAGGGGAGAACACAAACAGCACACAGGGAAGAAAGAGTCTACTCTCCAGCAAGCAGAGGCTAATGAAATGTGTTTGCTCCGAGGATAACCTTATATATTATATGTGGATGAAAATGCAATTCCTTTAAGAAATGTGTTCTAATCTACTACTGGTAAAAATTGAGGAATGGGCTAAACATACCATGACCATTCTGGTAATGCATCTTCTCCTCATCAGAGTCCTGGAACGCTTTGCTGTAGCCACAGTGTCTATACACACACACACACACACACACACATGCATTGAGGCACACACAGAAACATACAGAGCGATGAATACAGGACAATATAGGTAATTTTCAACTATTTAACTGACCAAAAAAAATATTTTATGAATAAACACATGAGATTAACAAGTTAGAAGCCTAAATAATAGCTATTCAACACTTGGAGTGGGTTTACCAAAAACAAAATCAACTTTTTTTCACATTACAACAGGCTATTTGCAATACTTTTTCTGTCTGCCACTCTGGAGAAAAAATACAGTTATATATAGTTACAGTTTTTAATCTACCTTATCTTTCTAAGCAGCCTGAAAAAACACAACTATAGTTTCGGACTTAATCACACTGGTATGACATAAAGCCATTTAGGCACTGTTTAGCTCAAAATTGATGAACATTATGAATAATTTCAAAATTTTTTAATGAATTAACCAGGAGCCAACTGCAACCGTAAAATATATTCTCTAGAAAAGCAGCCAGCATTTCACATTTGTTTCTTTTCCCTTTTGTATTTATTACGTAACATACCACAACCTCAAACCTGAAGTGTGATTTGTATGTAAAGGCTTTTGTAATGTTTCCATTATTTTTTCAAACACCAAACATTTGGGCATTAGGTGTATGTTTCAGGACTTCTTTGAAATACTATTTATCCATACGCTTTACAAAAAAGGAAGGGAGTAAATGATTTTAATAACAGTAAACAAGGTCATGGTCTTAGGTCATAAGTCTTCTCCAAAAAAACATTAATTCAGTAAAACTTTGTTGCCCTTTAGAACTAAACAAGTTAAAGATGAATGTGCACTGGAGCTCCACTCACTTCTAACAACAGGTATGCATACAGTGATCAGAGATCAAAGTTCATCTTAAACTAAGATCTCTCCAGATTTCTTATAGTCCTCAATGATACTTTGCACTGGAAAGATTTACAGACAAAGGTTTTTCATCTTTAATGCAAAACATATTTTGCATATAAACCTAGTGTACCAGCGGTACCTGAATGCAGCATATGCAGCTGTTGGGAATCACCTCTAGTCAATGGGAATTCCTCTAACTTGCATTTTTATGATGTTTGGAGTTGAGGCTGATTGGATACTACAGGTAGCCATCTGGATGTCAGCTCATTTATCTCCAGTTTCTGTGATTTTTACATCGGCTTGCAGTTGTTTCAGGTGAGTAATAAAGTTCAGTGCAGAGCAAGCTACCTACCTTTGTGTTGTAGAAAAAAGCACACGCTGACATAAAGTTTTGGTTAGGTCCACCTTTCTTTCTCCACTGTAGCTGCAGTAGCTACATGTTAACAAATAGCAGGGTTTAGTGATAGCAGGGAGTCTTCTCTGTTTTGTTTTGGTGTCACTTTTTAAAGTTGTGCTACAGAACACTGCATTGCGCTCTTAGTTTCACACAAACATTCTGTACATGTTCGGGTACTTGTATTTGTATTTGTATTTGTATTTGTTTGGTGTTTGTGCTTACCAAACCAACAGGGCTGTACCAGATATTTTCAGTACAAATATGTGTACTCAGTAACAAAACACTATAATATAAACTATAATATAAAACAATGTATCAAACAGAAATAACACACAATCCAAAATGTCATGACACCCTCTGAGGTTAAACTCAGACTGAGTCATAAAAACATTTCATTCCTGAAAAGGAAACCATATGAGGGTTCTTAAACAATTACTAAAGTCTTGTCTCATCTCAACCCAGTTTTCTGTATTGTCTCGTTGTATGCGCTGGATGTATACTTGCACCACTAAGGGGTTATTTAAATCGAAAAGTCCTTAAAAAGGATTATCTAAAAAGAAAAGGAAAAAAGACCTAAGAACATGTTCACTCAAACATATTAAGAGCTTGTCAACACTGATGCTGTTTCAACACTGATGCTGTTTCAACACTGATGCATTACAAGGCTGCATGTTTCCAGATTGACATGTATTTAAACACAGAAAGGCCTGTTGTTACTGAATAAAATGGTTTAGCATGTTCCTGTTTTCAGTCTTGACTGGCAGCATTTGTTTCTGAATTACGTTTGTTGGAGTAGAGGAACATCTAAACTATGCTAGGAAATTATTTATTTGCAACAAGACTTTTAAAAACTGTAACAGGCAAAGCATAAAACATGTTTGATGTGGTCATCCTTTAAAGATTTAAAGTAAGATTAAAAAAGGTTTCTATGTTTAACGATTTTCCACACATTGGTTGTTTGGTGGAGACGATTCATAAATATTTGCTTCTCAGGCACTTAGTATTTCAGTTTATGAGATCACTTGTTTGAGAGATACCATTTGATAAAGGGAACCTAGCAAGACTTTTGGCAGGTTCCTTGTGTCTTACTGTGTGCATAAGTCAAAGTCAAAGTAAATTTGCTTTGTCTTTTATCATTAAAAATAGAAAATAATGACGAAATAATTCATAAATAATTAAATAATTTAACTGTAAATAGTGGGGATAAAAAAAAATTACATCAGTTTTTCTTTAACCCATCTTTATGGTGTCTTTAGCTAGCTTTATTAATTATGTACTTATTACTCTTCAAGGTTAGCCATGCCCTATCTCCAATTGTTTTTTACAGGTCAATTATCAAGTTTGCAGAATATGATTCAAATAAAAGATCAATACTACAAACCATGGACTAGGGCTAAAACAATTAATTGGATTATTCGTGATTGCTGAAATAGCAACCCACTCAGAGCAGTAATTAAGCCAAAAATGTCCAAATATATAAAAATATATTTTGCATTAAAGATGAAAAACCTTTGTCTGTAAATATTCTGTATCCAGAAATCCTCAAGTGGCATAGTTCTAGCTTCACCTAGTTGAAATTATGTCAAAAATGTCTATTAAGCCCCTTTTGCCATCTGATTATTATTCAGGTAACCAAACAAATATTCAACAAATTATTCGATGAGCAACAGGATTGTTAGTTGCAGCATTACCATGGACCAACTTAAACTTTCTATGTAAATATTTGTCTATTGCAAAGGTGGCAGCAGTTTAAAGGGTTATAAAACAGAAAATGTGTAAATAGCTGATGTTTTTTTCAGATTTTAGTTCAAACTGGAGCAAAAACTACTTTTCTGTTCTGTTCAGGCTAGCTGTTAGTCAGAGATCTCACAACATTAAGACACCAGAGTATTTTTAGTCTGAGGAAAGTCTGTCTTACAAAGCGTTATCTGATCATTGACAGGCTGAATTCATCTGGTTATTACTTTTACCAGTGATGAGAAGGTGACTGCTTTATGCTTGGTGTGATATCTTGTGGATCTTTATAGCTAATGAGCTCAACATATTTTAGCAAGACGGTATGCCGAGCATCCATATTTAATTGTGACTCTGGAACAACTCATATTTCCACATGCGTGTCGGCGTGTGCTGGATATATCCTTTTTCTTTTAAAACAAAACAGACACATTTTGTAAGTGTATTAACCAGATAATATGAAAACAGGTAATCACTCAGCAAGATCAATTATAAAGTCGTATCAAATTAAGTTATGCCAGTATCGTCAACAATACTAACCATTACAAAGAAAAATAACGACATGTACCTGGGAAGTGCACAAACCAATTCTATTCTAACTATTCTAGCATCTTACTGTGATATAAGTTACATATTAGATGATAACATTTCAGCATTTTCTTACTACAGACTTCATCACTTTTTTCTTTCTCTTTGTTTTTCTACAAATCACAAATCTAGAATGTCGACCTGATGTTGTTTGTGTAGTAGGTAAAGAGTCTGTGTCCTGTTCAGTTTTTAAACTGGTGTGTTGCAAAACGTTGGGTTCTGGTGTGAAACCTTCTGGTGTGGTAACCTCCTGCGTTTAGGTAACCTCGGTGTTCGGATGAGGTGTCACCTGTTTCGCTTGATAGTGTGACTTTCTTCAGTCCTGATGTAGTAGGACCGGTTGGCCGATCCGACGACTGTTGCTAGCTTCCAAGTGGTGTTTGGTAACTGGAAATGAATGGTGTCTCTTGATGGCAGGGCTGGTAGGATTCGGGCGGTTCTGTTGTACTACAGCTTTTGCTGTTTCTGACACAGTTGTCTGGTGTTGCAGACAACACTGATGTACAAGCTCTGGTTTTAGTTGCTTATCGTTAGATCGTAGGACTGAGCGTAGCCTCCTGCTCATTAACAGCTGTGCTGGTTACTTAAAACCATCTACTGGTGAGGGCACATGATTGGGACGCTGATTGTTTGAGCTGAAAGTGGCATTCTCCAGGAAATAGTCAGATCCCTTAAAAAAGATCATTAAATTGTTCATAAATGTCTGCATATGTTTTGGGTCGCGCATCAACAGCGTTTGTCAGTTTGACTGTGTTTAAGTCTAAAGCATAGTCAAATGTTTGCCCCTCCCGTCTTCACCTTGCATTGGAACATGTCCGCTGGTGTGATGCTAGCCTGTGCGCCTGTGTCTATTTTGAAGGTGAGTTTGTGTCTTTTCTTTCCTGATTCCACCACTGCTAACCTCTGTTCCTTATCTGTATTTTCATTCCATTTAGTGATAAAGTCAATGGCTCTTCTTGCTGCTGGGCACAGCTGCTCAGAACATCATGCCCTTTTCTTGGTTTAAAGTTTGGCTAACGCTGTGTGGTTTTCTGTTCTGCACACTTTGGAAAAGTGATTGCATTTTTTTACATTAATTGTCATCTTTTGCGGAACATTCATCCATGCTGTACACTCTCATATTTTGTCTCCAGTGATGTTGCCTTCGCCGCTTTGAATTGTTATTTTTTTGCTGGGATGTGATGGCATGATCTGATTTCAGCTAACCAGATGCACAGATTGAGCCAGTGTGCTAGCTGTGGGTTTGTCATTGTCTTTAACTGTTGCTGTGACAGCTCATATATGATCTGGCGATGTCTATAGCTTTTTCCAGCGTTCCAGTTCCTTTTTCCAGTGTTCGTTGCTTCAGTCAAAAATAACAAAAAAAAAAACTAAAAGTTTTTTTTTTGTTTTACTTCAGTCAGCAGTAAACAAATAATCTTTTTCAATTTCTAAAATTTATTTCATTTTATTATCTTTTTAAACTTAAAAAAGTGGCAAGTTTTGAACTGACTGGAGATTTGGCTTGATTTTTTTCAATGAATAAAGTTGTCTAAGCAGGACAAAACCCAAAGCCCGGATAGATAGTTTAAAAATTAAAAACCACTTGAAAATGTTGGTTTAGCTTAGGATTTTAAAATGACTGTCCAATACAAGAATAAACTGTTTAAAATCCTTTGGAGTAGTTTTTATATTTTAAACCAGTGTACAGCGGTACCTGAATGCACTAGCAGCTGTTGGGAAAACACCTAGTCAATGGGAAAATTTCCCCTAACTTGCATTTTTTTTGATGTTTGGAGTTGGGGGTATTGGATTGCAAGGAAATTATTTTTTTTCAACAAAATTTTTTAAAAAATTTATAGGGGAAACATAAAAAAATGTTTTTATGTGGTCATCCTTTAGATTATTTGCAATTATGAGTTGAGAGCTTGCAGGGCATGTAAAACAGTGAAACTGTTCCTGGTGTTTTCAGTCTGAGGCAGATTGTAGTAAATCCTTTAAGTTACAAACGTTTCCTTTCTTCTTACAGAGTTGATTTAAAAAACCTAATATGCATGAAAGTGTGAATTAATTCAGTTAATTAAATGTAATCATTTGCTATAAACCTACTAAGATGTAAGTAGAAGGGGGAGGCTGATGGCAGGAGTGCAAACATTTAGCTTGCAAGGTAGTAATTAAATCCACAATTAGTTGGAAAATTAGTTAAATAGTATACAGCAAAATTTGAAACATTAAAAGTCTAACTCCAAGAGGTACTAAAAGTATTTGTCACTGATTTTCAGGGTGCAACAATACATCTAGCTGATACCCAATACAGAATTCAGAACACAAGACAAGACAAGGATCACAGGTCTTAATGATTACAGACCCGTCACCCTGAATTCTATGGTCATGATGTCTTTTGAACACCTTGTCTTGACTAATCTTAAAACCATCCCTAACTCCCTCCTGGATCCCTTACAGTTTACCTACAGAACTAATAGATCTGCAGACGACGTTATAAACATGACTCTCCATTTCATCCTCCAGCATCTGGACTCCCCAGGATCCTATGACAGGGTACAGTTTGTCAACTTCAGCTCTGCCTTCATCCCTTAGAGATAAACTCTCCCAGCTGAATGTGCCTGACCCCCTGTGCAGGTAGATTAGTGACTTCCTGATGCATAGATGGCAGTTTGTGAGGCTGGGGCAGCATGTCTCTGACCTTCGGATAATCAATACTGGATCTCCCCAATTCTGTGTCCTTTCTCCTCTTCTGTTCTCCCAGTACACCAACAGCTGCACATCTGGTCGTCAGTCTGTCAGACTCCTGAAGTTTGCAGATGGAGACGAGCCAACTACAGGAGTGAGACAGACCGTTTGGTATCCTGGTGTGGCAGCAACAGTAGTGGACCTAGCCCTCCTCCCCCCTGTCATCCTCTGTGACACTCCAGTGAACTCAGAAGAGTCCTTCCACTTCCTGGGCTCCACCATCCCCCAGAACCTCAAGTGGGAGCAGAACATCAGCTCAACCTATCTCATCTGCTTCATGTCATTGATTGCAGTGGTGAAGGACCAAAGTGGCAGCAGGGCATTAGCAGGCACATGGTGGATGGATAAGACTAAACTTACTGGACATGAAGGGAAACTCAGGAACCAGGGATAAAGAGAAGCATGAACTGGATGATAAACAGACAATACAGGACCAGAAATTATGGGCTTACATACAACAGAAACTCAGGTGAGTGCAATCAAACTAAACACAAACAGGTGTGGATTATGACACTTCATGTATAATCCAGCTTGGATTTCTACATAAACTGGTCACTTGCTCTTAGAGACACCCAGCAGTGCAAGGACTGGGCTGCCTGAGAGTGCCTTGCTAGTTGTTTTACTTTTAAAGAGTTGCTAGAGGAATCTAAAAACTCATTCAAGCATAGTGACAAAGTTGCTAAGTTGTGACAACAGTGAGCCCAAGAACCAGTTGTTACTTATAGAAACCATTAACACAACATTAACTCAATACCTTCCATACTTCTCAATGCAAATACAGGGTTCAAAGATGAAAGTAAAAACTTTCTTATCTTGGGCTTGTATAATAGCACATTACTTCACAC
>JAHHUM010001466.1:0-275950 GCA_036173005.1 Crenichthys baileyi | reverse complement strand
AAAAATGCTAACATTTAGTTTGAAAATTGCAACAAACAAATCCGAGAATATTCGTGTTTTGAACAGTTTTGTTTTGAAAATCACACCGGAAGGGGAGTACTATTCCTTTAAAACTTGCTTGACAATAATTGTCCAAAGTAACATACGAGATAAGGGGGGTGGGGGCAACAAAAACAAAATACACGCACGACATATACGTGAAGCTACAGAGTTAAAGAGCACATAAACGACATGGTTTAGAGGGATAATAGCTACTAATTAGGCGGGGGAAGTGATGAGCGCATAAGGCCGCATTCACAGTCCCAGACAATGTGATTTAACAAGGCTACTCCCCTCTCGCCTTCAGCCAAACTCCCTTCATGTTTGACAGATTTCCAAAGCTAACCACAGCTGCGGGCATCAATGCAAGAACAGCCACACAAGGAGGGGCGAGGACAGGGCCCCCTGTGTCCCACCATAACAGACATTATAAGCCCTTTCGTGAAGTTATGAACACTGTCAAGGGCAGTGATATTAAGCCATAAGGGTAACTGGGGGCTACTGCTATTCGGCAGCATTAGCTTGAAATGATACTCACAGCGAAAAGATGTTTGGTGCCTTTTAAACGTCCTGACCGCCCCAGTCCCGGTTCACAGCGTAGCCGAGCCTCCCAGTTAAGCCTCTGTGTTCACGCCAGGTCCGCTAAAAATGGCTGCGAAACAATTTAAAAGGGGAAGAATCTGTTAAGAAGGGAGAGCAGAATTCCATCTGGTCGAGCTCCAGTGTTTGAGAAGTTAGCATGAAGGAAATCGACAAATTCCGGTACAGACCTTCAAATTAAAACCAAAGCGGATTATTCATATGAATAAGCAACAGATGCGGCATAACTCAAATGGTGATATCTACAAAAACTGTTTAATAAAGATTATTTTACATTATTAATGGTATATTAACTTTGATATTTAGTTTTTGTTGTTTTTTAGATACATGTTTATGATTATAGCATGAAAAGCGCTACTTCCGGTGTAGGCTAGGTGTATCTTTGCTAACTTGACAAATCTGTATCTTTCCAGTGGCGGCTGAATCTCGGTCACATCCTCTCACCTAATACCTTCTTCCGCACCTAAGCCACTGCCTTACCACGATGTATGTATTTGAACTAGCAGGAATGTAATGTAATTCACTACATTTACCTTTGGAACACATCTATTTTGCGTAGTTTGCAGTTTTTTAGAAATAAAACTTTGGAAAACCTGCAAAAGTTTTTAATTCAACTAACCGGGACGGAGCCCATCTGTATGGAAAGCCAAAGAAGTCAAAATATGAAGCCTTTCAAAGCGTCTTTTGTCAACTCCGGGTTGATAGTTCATCCTGGAGATTCAGGTAATTTTTCTTCAGGTATTTTCAGAAATCGAAGTGATAGTCATAAAAACATTTTACATGTAATTTAGTTGTATAATAATTTTTCGAAATACTCTATCAAAGAAGGAGATATAAACAGATTATTTAAGACTGAACCCCAGTAAGGATGCAGGCCTGGATTTTTTAACACCTCACTGGATACCTGTTATGTGCCAGTCTGCTTCCAGGCCTCAGCCATGGTCCCCAAAAAGACAAGAATCACAGGTCTAAATGATTACAGACCTGTCACCCTGACTTCTGTGGTCATGAAGTCTTTTTAACGCCTTGTCTTGACTCACCTCAAAACCATCACAGACTCTTTCCTGGATCCCTCACAGTTCGCCTACAGTGGCCTGCAGACCACAAAGTAAACATGGCTCTAAACTTCATCCTCCAGCATCTGGACTCCCCAGGATCCTATGCCAGGGTGCTATTTGTGGGTTTCAGCTCTGCCTTCAATATCATCCCTGCTTTGCTTAGAGACAAGCTCTCCCATCTGAATGCGCCTGACCCCCTGTGCAGGCGGATTACAGACTCCCTGACAGATGACAGTTTGTGAGGCTGGGGCAGCATGTATCTGACCATTCAACCTCAATACTGGATCCACTTCAAGGTTACTTCTATTCTCCGCTTCTATTCTCCCTGTAAACCAAGAGCTGCACATCTGGTCACCAGTCTGTCAAACTCCTGAAGTTTGCAGTCGACGCCACCCTCATCAGCGTCATTAGTAATGACAACTCTGGCCCATTTGGACTTTACGCCACCAGAACCGTTTCTTCTCCGCTGCAGTCAGTCTGCTGAACAAATTTCTGTACATAAAAAGTACACCACCAGACAGAGCAGTTTACACATAACACCATACGTCGCTTCAGAATGTCAACACCCCAAATCTCTTTGCAGTTCATGCATGACATTACCCTCTCCTGTTCATTGCTGTGCATAGAGTGATAAACACTGTATAATTCAATGATTTATAACTGTAGGTTGTAGATCAGGTTATGAGGAAACGGCCAGGGTTGAGTTTCACTGTGATGATAACGTTAAGGAATTAGGTGAGAAAATTTGAAAAGTGCATCTACAAAAACATTGCTAATTAGAAAACTGTCCACCGGAGCTTTCCGTATGTTTCAACTCAAGTACTCAACTCAAGTGGAGTACCCATCTGTATCAAAATAAATAAAATTCATGGTATACTCATGTAAATATGAAATCCAGTTGAGGAAACAATCTCAGACTTTATTAAAGCTGCTTTAATTGTACATACAAGTCAGAATACATATTTACAAATATACATATGTGTCTCATTATAACATTTTTATTTCACCATCATACACAGTAGATATACCATCAGAAAATAAAGACAGTGGTTGCTGCAATGTGCTGCATAAAAACAGAAAAGTACAAAATATAACCCCATTTCTAATTTCTTCCAGCCTCAGACTCAGAAGTACAAATGATTCATTTAACTTTATGGTGTGACCGTGATCAAACCCTGACAAGTTTAGTGCCCGTGTCAGCTTTCTTATAGAGGGCAGAAAATAAACTCTCAATGTATGAACAGTGCCAGGTAAAAAATATTTTCTCTAGGTTTAAATGGGGGAGGTGTGAGGAACATGCCACAAAGAGTGAAAAGCTGAGACAAAGAGACTGTTCTTTACAGTATATGTGCTCTTGAGGAAAACAGCATGAGGTATAGAGGTGACATCAATAGAAGAGGTACATTTATGAACACATAAGGCCAGCCAGCCGCACACAGTTTGAAAATAAAAGGCCTGCAGGATAGTTTCTTCCTTTCTCTTTACTGACAGAGACGTCAGGCCCAATCTGAGCAATAAACGGGTGGAGCTAAGCTAAGTTCAACAGCGCCCTGCATTAAAAATAAAGGAAGAGAGTACTTTACAGCGCCTTGTGGATACAGTACAAATCTAGGGAATATAAAATCATGTTTGCTCTCAGAGAGAGGGTGTGATTCAGTGTTTATAACTGCACATGTTCCTCTTTCTGTGTAATCCCTACAAAAAGTCTCACTTTTTCATTATTTCTTATTGGGGTCAGCCACAGTTAGATGTTGGGTGAGCACAAATGTTGCCTCAAACATGAAGAGCAGGTCTGGCTTTATTTAAAAAAAAAAGTGGCTACTGTCACATGCCTGAATGGGGCTGGGAGCAGAGACCAAGGACAAAGGTTTCTATTGTGCAGGTGGGACAGAAAAACAAACTTAAATGCATTTGATTGAGATTTGAGATGCCGTTTGACTATTTCAGCGTGTGTTGATGAGGGTCATGGTCACACAGTGCTGGGAAATGGTTTATATAGCCACTTAATCGGCTTGGGCCTGCCCCTTTAATATTTCTGCTGCAGTAGCAGTTGTTCTGAACCAGCAGGCAGGAATGTGCACACAAAGACACTTAGTCCACATGTGCAGGTATGCAGTTGCACCTGCCTGACAGAGCAACCACTAGGATTTCCTGAGAGGTAAAATGAAGAGCGGCTCAGAGGGGAGGCCCCGATTTAAAACAAAAAAATAAAAAAAACAAAACCTAGATGTCCAAGCTGCCAGTATTTATGTAGAGAAGTGCAAGATGTGGAGCGTTTGGTGACATTAACGTTTCAAGACCTCTAAATCTTTGTTTATTCAGTAATATATGGGAGGAACACAGTATTTTTGTGCCAAACAGACACACAACAGGGCTTTAAGACCTCTTTCATGTCCCAGGAACAACAGGGGCCGGTTTCGCCCCAAGATGCGCCACCAGCATGTTTCTAGTTGCAGCCACCCGCCACTTTTCACAGTGTACGATCAATGCCAGACACTAAAGCTGTTGTAATATGAGAAATACCTGTTCAATAGCATCTGTGCAAACTCTGAAGAAGAATCTGCAATGTCCTCAACTTGAAGGGTGTGGCTCCAGTGCTTTTGCATTTAGTGCAGATATTCTTTAAAATGTTTGTTTAGATGCTACATAATCACGCTATGGCACTGATCACCTGTCCAGTAAATGAAGGCTTTTAAGCCTTTTGGGATTTTTAAAGCAGACCTGACAGGAGATGATGCCTCACATGATATGACTCTGAAACTTAGAATTGTAAGGTGCAAGAAAACTTTAAAGTGGGTACCTGTGTCAATAAAAAAATGGAAAAACCACAGATTCTGATCTCCTGTCATAGTCGGCTGCAGATTTCATGATGCAAGTAGAAAATAACTTAAAGATTGAGGGACGGAGATGGGGCTAGGATCGCAGGTCAGGGTTTGATGTCGGAGAAGCTGGTGTAGGTCTCGCTGCAGCTGGAAGAGGTGCTTAGGTTCCCAGAGACGCTGCCATCTGCAGGACAAACATGCAAGCAATCAACACCAACCTTAAGTCCATATTAAATAAATAGTTCATGAGAAATTGATATATTTCCCATCATGGTAACCAACCAGAGCTGCTGAGTGATTGAGATGATTTGGACTCAGAGATGAGGCTAAGGAGGTTTGGAGCTGCCACCCAGCCATCTTTACCACTGCGAAGGTTCTTCACAAACCTACAGAGGATTGAACAGACTTTAACCAGCAGCAGCAAAGGTCTGACATAGAACATCTTACTTCACAGATATACGACCCCAAATCTCTTTAGTCCTTTTGCTAACTCCGTGCATGATTGTGATGTGGAAGGAGAAAGATGCATAGCTGTTTTTGAAAAGCGGCCTGTCCAATCCATCATCTGAAAATGGAAAGGGTGCAACACAACTGCACCAAAGCATGGCCAGACACGTAAACCGACAGATCTGGAAAGGGAGGCCATCATCAGAGTTACTCTGGAGGAGCAGCAGAGATCCACAGCTCAGGTCAAAGAATCTGTCGAATGGAAACCATTAGCTACACACCCCACAAATCTGAACTTTATAGAAGAGTGGCAGGAGGAATACCAAGTCCTGTTTGCGGTATTCCACGGACCATGTAGGGAGCTCGGCAAACATTTGCAAGATGGTATCCTGGTCAGATGAGACTTAAACTAGGGGTTTTTCACCTACATGCAAAGCACGATGTGTGGTGGATAAATAACACTGCAAATCGCCCTGAAAACACCAGCCACCTAGTGAAGCACGGTGGCGGCAGCATCATGCTGTAGGGATGCTGTGCTTCAGCAGGGTCAAGGGTAGCTAGTCAAACTTCAGTCTTGCTGTGCAAAGCTGGCAGAAACAT
This sequence comes from Crenichthys baileyi, assembly GCA_036173005.1. Classification (NCBI taxonomy): domain Eukaryota; kingdom Metazoa; phylum Chordata; class Actinopteri; order Cyprinodontiformes; family Goodeidae; genus Crenichthys; species Crenichthys baileyi. Next base: position 270,384 of record JAHHUM010001466.1, on the reverse strand, counting down.
ATTTGTAAAAATATATGAAAACTATATCACAAGAATGTGCCATAAAATCCCAGTAAAATACATTAGTTGAATATTTTTTCAAGGCCATGTAACCCTCAAATTAAGGTTGTTACCATTGTCCCTCCTCTCCTTCTCTGATTAGCTGGACCATGTCTCCACTTTTGACAGACAGCTCTTGAGGACCTGCCTTCTCGCAGTCTGCTACCACAGAGTACTTTCCTGGAGCCTTGAGGGTAAAAACAAAAAACAAAACAGCTAATTTTTAATGATGATATTCTTACAGCACAATAAAGGATAGGGAATGCCAAAATTTCCAGGCTCACCAGCTTTTTCACTACTTCATCCTCGGTGTCGGAGTTCATGGGGTCCTCTCCGCTGGAGAAGGCATCGTTCTCCTCCGAGGCGTCCATGGAGAGAGATGGCTTGTTCCAGCCTGTCCGTGTGAGACGGTAAAGGGGTGATAAAGATACATTAGAGACATAAAGAAGAAAATTTTAATTTGCTGCTCTCAGAATGTGACATCAGATTGCATCCTGTGTGACCAATTTCTTCATCCGAACAACCTCTACAGGAAAAAAAAAATTCTCATCTCAGCGTTAAATTAAAGAAAAAATGTCAAAGATAGTCACGCTTGTGGTTACAAACTGAATGTCACAGTCGCATTAGGAGAAACTTTCAAAATAAGACAAGCTAATCCACCAACACAGAGTGAAAGACATAAAGGTCAGCCCCAAACTCCCAGAGAAGATGAGTTTATAGTGAGAGATCAACTAGGAAACAAGCAGATCTAAAAATGAGAATTTGTTTTGTTCAAAGATCTGACATTTTTGAACTTGCATATGGCTGCTGCACACACCAGAGCTGTTAAAAATGCAAAAGTTCACCAAATACACCCAAGATAGGAAGAAGAAAACAACAACTTATTTACGGTGAAGCAGGCATTACCATTTCAAATCCCACTAAACTGTTTCTCTAGTCTTAATGTAGGAAATAATGACTTGGAAGGTTGATATGTTGCCAACTTCATCATAAGGAGCACCACCACAGCAACCCCTCCCCATACTGTAGCTGAACCTCAAACCTTAAAGCAGCGGGGTTACCTTGCCGCTTGCTCTGTAACAGATTAGACGTACTCATCCATTTAACTCTGCTCAGAGTGCTGCGTGCAGCCGGCTCTAAAAGGGGGAAGAAACTGCCAGCGAATCAATGACAAGAGGCCAGTGGAGAGAGTGAAATGGTCTGCTGGTTAATTTAAGCTTTAAACAGAGATTTTAGGGTTTGGTTCCACATTGATCAGGAGGAAGTGTTAGTGAAGCAGCCAGACAGTTGTTTGATTTGTACAAGGGGATCTTAGCAAGATAATCTGAAGTAAAGGGGACTTTCAGGAATAATGACCTTTACATCAATGTAAAAATTTTGTTATTGACATGAAACCTGCTAAATGGTCCGGATAACTTTTAGCAATTTTGGGCTTTTATGGATTTATTTGAACCTTTTTTTCAGGGTGGCTTAATTATAAAATGTAAAACTTTCAGCAATCTGCAAAGAAATAATGTGCTTGTGGTAGCTGTTAAGGCCCTGGCGTAATTCTGGATGTATATGTAGAGGCTTGAACCTCATTGGTTCCTGGACTGTTTTTGAACATCCAAACCAGTTTCGTTTCCTCTGCAGGTGACAGTTTGGGTCTGATGGTTGAAACTTGGACCAACTATGTGTTCTAATCCTTTCAAATAAACCATTAAAAGCCCAAACTTATTAAGACATATATGCTCATGATGAACGTATTTAACGCACAGAAGCTCCTGTATGTCTTGGAGCAATACAGCTCACATAAAACATAAAAAACAAATTAAATGTGAAATGAGAGTACAACTGAAGGACGCTGGTGAAATCTAATCAATTACGCCACAAGAGTGAGACGCACTAATGAGGAGGGATGGGAGAGTGAAAGATGGCCTCTAAAAACCAAATATCCCAGCTACAATGGCACAAGAATGTACCTTTGAACCCAAACGGCGTAGGGTCGCTCTTGACCGAGTGGCGTTTGGAGGTGTGCTCAGGACTCAGAGCTGAGCCTGGGCGTGCAGATGGGGAGTAGAGGGAGGGGCGTGAAGAGAAGAAAGAAACAAAGTGTGTCGAGAGCGAAAAAATTCAATCATAGAGGAGCAGAGAAGTGCAAAAGCGCCATTGTTTCACTTTCACCACCAGGTGGCAGAATACCTCCAGCATAGGGCGAAAACACACCACCATCAGTTTTTATAACACTCTTGAAACTCATGAGGTTGTTGATGTTTCTAATGTTACCTTTGGGACTCTTGAGGTTGCTGAAACCCTGCAAAGTAAAACGCTTTTTAGCCACTGAGGACCTGTCAGTGGTCGGGCTGGTCACAGCTTCATCTGGAGGCAATGGTTTGAAATGGGAGGCAGATATTGGGGAGGAGAACAGAGCAAATGGAGCCGAGGAGATGAAGATGATGGAAAAAAATAGAGATTACAGAGAGTTGACAGAGCAGCCTTCAGCAGAGACATATAGGGGATGTTTTTAAAGCCCTGCAGCCAAAACTGATTGTTTTTATACGATGCAGCAATAATTCACCTTTATGTTTTGGTGAGGGACATGAATTAGCATCTACGGTCAGGGTTGACTCAGCCTTCTTCTCATCCTGCTTCTTCTGGTTCTTCTGACCACTGCTTCGAAAGGGGCTGAAGGAAACAATGATTCAGCTTTAAAACAGTGCTTTGAAAAAAATATTTCACCATGCAGATTTCTTCTGTTTTGGCTTTTTCTTTGTCGCACTTACATATGTCAGGTCATAAATTACATTTAATATTTGAAGGACATAACCTGAGTCAATACAAAAAGCAGTTTTCAAAGGATAATTTTAATTATAAACCTGTTCCAATGTAAAAAAGTATTAAAACTTGAAGTAGGCTAAAAGATCTCAAAGAGCAACACATAATTCCTGGATCTAAAGAAATTCAAACAGATGAGAAACAGAGTCATTACTATACATCCGTCTAGTAAAGGTTACAACGCCATGGCTAAGGCAAGAGTTCATGATTCAACAATAAGAAAGAAAATGAGCCTCCATGGGGGATACCAAAAGCCAAAACCACTGCTGATCAAAAGAAAAAAAGGCCCATAAGGTCCCCAAAACTAAAATATTTTGTGGACTGACTTCCATTGTTGTCACCCAGTTTGCGTCCCATTACATCTGGTGTAAAACCAACACAGCCCTCCAGAAGATCATCATACTGACAGTCAAACGTGGTTAGTGCGATGGCTTAGAGCTGCTTTGCCCTTTCAGGGTCGGGATGACTCGCTGTAATTGATGTAACCATGAATTTAGCTAAATAGCAGAAAATGATGAAGACTATTAGTCTGTAACTTAAGGTAAAGTGCACTTAGGTTATGCAGCAGGATAATCTAAAAGACAACAGCAAGTCCATTGCTCAATGACTCAAAAAATGAAGGTTTTGGAGTGACCTAGTCCAAGCCTGGACTTAAATCCAATAAATATACTGCACACTTTCAACAGGCAGTTCAGGCTCAAAATCCCCATAAAGTAGCTGAATAAAAACAAATCAGCAAAGAACAGTGGGCTAAAATGAACCCACTGGGACTTAAAAGACTCATTGCCGTTTAAGGCACGTGTTTGATGGCACAACCAGTTATTAGGTAAAAGGGGAAATTACTTTTTCACACGGGGTTGGTTTGGATGGCTTTTCTTCCTTTATAAATAAAATCATCAGTTGAAAACCGCATTTGTTTAATCTCAAAAATTTAATAGTGATTAAAAAGAAAACTGTAGGGTGCAAATACTTTCTCCAAGCGCTCTGTCTCTGAGCATGCTTTCACACCAACCTGAGAGAGATGGAGGTGTTATTGCTGGTGGGATTTGGAGAAACTGAGTCTGAGCTCTTCTGCTGAGTGGCATCTGAAACATACGACAGATAACTGCTTAGAGAAGCTGCCATGCTGTGCGAGAAACGGAGAACGGAAAGCAAACAAGCATACCTCTGCAGGCTTTGAGCTGCCGAGTCAGAACTTTACGGATCTCGTTCACCCATGCCGTTTTAATCTCTGCAGTCGGAGCCTGTAAAAACGAGACCATTGTTCCTCTATGTTTATTCTGCAGAGATACAGGAGGGTCTGTGGAGGCAGCTAATTTGTTACCTGAACAATAAAAACTTCTTCTCTGGAGTTGCACCAAATCTCAAACTTCTTGTTGTCTCCTTTAGCATTCTCAGTGATCCCTACTGCACTCATCTGCACAATAAACCCCATAAATAGATAAGATATCTGCAACAAGGACTTTGTACTGATATGACAACAGGGTGAGCTTACACTTAGTGAGTGCTTGAAGCTATATGATGGAGCCTTCTCATAGCCCTCTCCGTTCTCCTCCCTTCTTTTGCAGAAGAGCAGAGCCTTCTCGTGCAGGAACAGGTGCCTCTGCATGGGCTTGAACCTGGCCAGGTCCTTCACCTTGGCGTGACCTTTTTTATGCTCCGTCCAGACACTGAAAGAGCCCTGCATCAGCAGACGACCTAGGTCCGAGAGGTTACCCTAGAAGAAGAAAATATGCGTATATATATATATATATATATATATGTTTTCCTCTATTTCCTGTGCGATTCATGCACAGTGCCTTACAAAAGTATTCTTATCTCTACACCAACACAAAAGAGCACATGATTATGAAGTGTAATTTTAATCAGGCATGGTGGTGGCAGCGCCATGTTGTGGGAATGCTTCCTTCTGCAGGGGCAGAGAAGGGAAACTTTCACATATTAAAATCTGAATAGTGTGGCATGTCTGTGTAAATCCAACAGACAGGTGAGGGAGAAAGTTTAAAGCGGGGTCAGTAGTAAAACACATCCTGAGCAATAAACGTAAGCCTGGAGATGGATCTGTAACTGCCAAGGAAGAAGGATCTTTTTTCTAAACATGGTGGATGACAGCATTTCTGAAATAAGTAGGTACCTTACGGGAGGCCAGTGAAACATTGACAATAGTGAGGACACTGGAATCAATCCACTGGAGAGGGAACCATCAATACAGATGGTGAAGGAGACATACTTATTCTCACATTTCTAACCTACACTCCGCAAATCTGACCTTCTTGGAAGAAGGTCAAGAAGACGGCCATTGCTGAAAGAAACCCAGTTTGCAATTTGTTGCGATCCATGTAGGCAACACCGCAAAGAAATGGAAGGAGTTGCTCTGTTCAAATGAGAGCACAGATCAACATTTGGCCAACATGCAAAGCTCTATGTGTGTACGAAAACTAAAACTGCACACCTACACGGAACACAGCATGCTGATGGTCAAACATGGTGGTGGCAACATCATGCTGTGGGAATCCCTAAATCCTACTGAGACTCTACATCCAATTTAACTGACTGAATTAAGGTTTTGGAAGGAAGAATGGGGAATACTTTAGGGAAGGCACTGTATAAAACACCCAGACTTAGAAGTTAAATGCATTGTGACTAAATAAACAAAGTGCTGCACAAGTCTGAGTAAAAGCTTTGCTGGTATTCGGCAAACCTCATATCCTGTGATGGCAATGAGATGCATGGAGTCATTGACGGCTTTCAGGATTCCCAGGATGGAGGACAGAGCTTCCTGTAGGTCACTGGCACCATCACAGCCCTTACTGTACTTCAACAACTCCTGCAAACCAAAAGGAGCACACAGTGAGTAATACTGGCCCATGTTTGTTTTATTTAAAGCTACAACCAAAACCCTAATGTAAAGCATGTGAGTTGCTCACTTTTAGCAGTAGCTGGTACTTTGTAATTCTCTGGACAGGCTTGAGGAGGTAGGAGTCCAAACCAAGTTTGTGTTCCAGCTTTTTCTGGCACTCCTAGATCCACAAAACAAAACTCAGTTAAGACACTTAAGCTGTATTCCTCCCTAAAGACAGCAGCTAAAGGAAGGTGTTGCTGTGGAAAAGGTGGCAAACCTGGAAGAAGGCACAGTCTGAGCATTGTCTCCACAAGCTCTCTGAGCGAGGTTTATTCTGGCAATAAGCCTCGTAGATCTGCAAGTCTTTCATCTGCAGGGAAACAGCAACAGAGCAACGTCATAGGTGAGTTCTTCAGTAGAGCAAATGTTTTCCAGAAAGAACCTTACCCGTTCTAAAAAGCAGCGGCCTACAAGTTCTGGGCAGTCTGTGTACGCTTCAAGCTCCTTCAGGAATGTCCTGAAGAGAAAGAAGAAAAGTCCTGATTATTAAAAACAGCGTTGATTCAAGTTTAAACAAAACAAAAGCATGCTGAGAGAAGTGTACCTCTTATGAAACTGATAAATTTCAGGCATGTTCCCAAACAGGATGTCCTTCTTGCTCTGCAGGTTGCTTGGGATGAGGTGAGCCATGGCGGGGTTGTCCATCTCTGCTGCATAACCCTGCACAGAAAATCACCAAGTTAACGCAGGGATGGGATGGATCCGGCTTCTTTAGCTGCGCTTTGGGTAAATGACTGCACCCACTTCCAGCACGCACAGAAGCTCCTCAACATACGCCCTCTCCGTCTCCAGCAGCTCATTCATCACGTGCCTGGAAGCAAAGGAGACAGTACAAACAAAGCTTTCAGACTGATCTACGTTAGCCAAGCTGCTGTTGGGTTGTAGCCATGGTGTTACAGATCCCTAACCCATATCTAAAGGCGGCAAATGACGGCTTATTAAATGACAATTCATGAAGAAATCCTGGGGAGGACCTGTGAGCACTTACCGACGAAGTACTGCAAGGTTTTCCTCTTCTTCTGAAAGGGAAGCATGCCTTGTGCTACTATTGTGTACAGGAGAGTCCCCCTGGAAACGTGGACACAGTAAATATTTAAAGACGTGTTGCTGAGCTGTAAGAAGAAATCCCTATAGATACAGTGCTTTATAGTGCTTCAGTGTATTTTATTGGGATTTAATGAACAAACCAACACAAAGTTGTGTTTAACTGTGAAATGGAAAGAAAAGGACACATGGTTGTGGCAGCATCATGCTGTGGGGATGCTTTTCTCAGCAGAAAGGCTGTTCAAAGTTGATGGAAGAGGCTGAGGAGTTGGTTGCAAACTATTTGTTTTTGTTTTTTTCCCCTTCAGTTTCTACAGTTCAGGATCTGTTCTTATTTCTCGATAAATTGTCTTTTTATGGCTCATGTGGCTTTTGTGGCTCTAGACAACGTTTATTTTGTAGGACCAAGAGTAAAAGTGGATCTTTGGATTGTAAAGGTTGCTGATCCCTGGTCTACATCCATGGTTCTCACAGTGTGGGAAAAGTACCACCAGTCCGAGTTGAGCTGTCTGTAGTGAGAAAACTGGGAAATCTGAGCTTCAGAGTAAAAACAGAATGCCTTAATACACTGAATCCTTTAACCAATCACACAGTGTCAGTTTTATACCTAAATGCTATAGGTATTTACCTAGGGTGCACTTAATGTTAAACAACTGGTGTAGATCAATGGATGTTAATGGGTAAGAATGGCCCAGTCAGAGTCCAGATCTAATTCCTATAGTGAAAACCATCTAACCTTCTTCCTTCACTTCAGAGTTATGAGCTGCTTTGTGTTCCTTTGTGATGTATAATCCAGATAAAGTACCCTGAAGTTAGAACTTGTAGTTGTAACATGACAAAAACAGGAACCTGACAGAAAAATAAATCGCAGTTATGCATTTACCTTTTTACAGAGGGCACTATCTGCTGAGTATCTCCTCTCTTTTCTCTCTGGATCTGGAAAGCAGAGTATTCCTTTTAACATTTACAAATATGTTTGTTTTATTCACAGATTTATAGCTGTATGCATTTATTTAATGAAGACTTACTGGGAGAGGAAAGCGGAGACTTGACCTCAGGTCTTGGTGCTACTGGCTGGACTGGTCTTGTTTGCTTGGCAGCAAGTTTCTTCAGGCTAACTCGTCTCTTCTCAAACATCTCCTGGACAGAACTTTGCTTCTGGAAAACTTTATCTATGCGGTCCTGATACAGGAAGAGCAGAACCTTAATACTGTTAGATATATTACAGTAAGTAAAAGTATAATGTTTTGATAAATTATCAGAAGAAATGTTAAATCAAAACATTTCACTGACCTCGAGTTGAGGATTGAGCACAGCCTCGTACTGACAGCAGATGGCGCTGCGGTCTGTGATGGTGTGAACAGCTGCAGTGTCCAAGTATCGCTCCAGTTCCTGCAGAGCCGCCTCAGCTCCATCCTGAGACTGACAGCGGTCCACTGGCTGGTTAGCCAACAGGAAGATGCCATCCTCACACCACTGGAATGCCTGCAAGAAAAAGACTTTCAGCACTTCATCCGGATTTTTTGAATTCATGAGCCTTACTTTGTACTCGTACCTTCTCCAGGGCGTGGTGCAGCTCCATGGCTCTGAGCAAGAGGTTCTTCTTGCTCCTCAGAGCAGAGCTGATCTCCTCACACACTCCTCTCAGCTCGATGCACTTTGGCCTGATGCAGTCCTCCGCATAGTGAGAGTTTTCTATCAGTCTGTCCCCTTCGCTGGCCAGAGACAGGGCGAGATCCATCAGCTCCTAATAAAACACAACAGGGACATGCCATATTAGCATCAGATGATATCAGTTTCTATAAGGAACAAAAAAAAGATGGTGTTAATACAATCTTTAGATGAACCACTAGCATTTGTTCATTACTGACTGAGGCTGAAGCGTCAATTATTGTTTTAATTCCAATAAATCTGCCTTTAGTTTTCTATTTTGACTGAAACGTGTCAGCAATGTAGCTGATGTGTTAGTTAGCTTAAAAACAAACTTGTTTAGCCAACAGGAGGCTTTCAGCTCCACCTGAACTCTTCCATATATGCTTCAAACTCAGTGTTCAGCTGACTGCTAATAAACAGTAAGAGGAACCTCTCTGAAATGTTGAAAATTATGCATACAGTGCCTTGCAAAAATACTGATAGTCCTTGAACTTTTTCGTATTTTGTTGTGGAAAGACAACAAAATAGGAAACCTTCAAAGTACTTTATTGGGATTTTATGTGATGGACAAGAATAAAATGCGAAATAATTTGAAAGTGTAAGGAAAAGAAGTTCAAGCTCAGTGAGATTCAATGGAGAGCATCTGTGATAGTTAATTTTCTAATCTTGTAACAGACTCTAAATTGAAATTCAGACTTTGACTAGGCCATCGAAACACTTTAATATGCTTTGATCTAAACAATTTCATTGTAGCTCTGGATGTATGTTTAGGGCTGTACTCCAGCTGTCAGGTGACCCCCCCCAACTCATTCTCAAATCTCCTTTGCAGGTTCTAACAGGTTTTTACCTCCATCTATCCACCCTTCAACTCTTAACAGCTTCCCTGTCCCTGCTGAAGAAGAAGTATCTCCATAGCAGGATGGTCCCACTACAATCTTTTACCGTGGAGATGGTGTTCAGGGTGATTGCAGGAATAATTTAACACAACAAACGCAACTTCCACGTGTGTGTCCCTCACTGTGCTGGTGGCAAACTTTACATTGGACTTCTCCTGGCTTTCTTCTTGCCACTCTTCCATAAAGGCCAGATTTCTGGAGTGCTTGACTGATAGTTGTCCAGTCCACAGGTTCTCCCACTTGAGCTGAGGATCTCTGCAGCTCCTCCAAAGGGTACCATGAGCTTCTTGGCTGCTTCCATGAGTAATGCTCTCCTTGCCCAACCTGTTAGTTAAGTGGGCGGCCATGTTTTGGTAGTTTTGAAATTATGTCGCACTCTCTTTATTTTGAAATGTTGGACTGAGCAGTGCGTCCTGGGATGTTTAAAGCTTAGGATATTGTTTTATATCCTAAATCTGCTTTAAACTCCATCACCTGACCTGTGCTCCGTGCTCCTTGGTCTGCATGATGCTACCTATTCATGAATGTTCTCCAACAAACGTCTGAGACCTTCACAGAACACCTGGATTTACACGGAGATTATATTTACTCATTGGGTGAGTTGCTTAGGTAATTAGTAAATGTGGAAAACGCTGGATTCTGCCACACTTTCATGTATCCTTTTTCCTTTATGCACCACTTGGTTTTCGTCTATCACATCAAATCATAATAAAGCACATAGAAGTTTGTGGTTGTAACGTGAAGACAAAATGTGAAAATGGTCATGATGTGTGAATATTTCTGCAAGGAACTGTACTGCGCTCCTATGAACATAGAGATGTTGATTTAAAATGTACATCTTTAACCTTCAGCTATATGTCTGTGATTTTTTTAAAGGGATTTTTATTCACACTACATCTTTGCAGTGTGTGTTTCTAGGTGGGATCTTCCTTGTACTGGGATCTTACACAAGCCTTGTCCTCGTGGCCGCTGAGCTCTCGCAGCACATGCTCTGCATGGGCGGGACTGATGCTGACTTCGGAGAAACCCACCAGACGCTCGGACATCACATCAAGCTGGGGACGCACCTAACAAACAAGAAGACGTCTTTGTTTAAAAGTTTACTTTTCTAGGTGCGAGTAGGACAACAACGCCTCCTATGATGAAGCTTGACTAACTTCACGGAAGTGCTTTTCAAAGTAGCGGAGCTGCAAACACTGCTCCAGCTTAGTGCGGTGACGTTCCCAGAAATCATCGAATGCTGTCTCCGTTTCATCCAGCTGACCCAGAAGTCTGAAACATAGGTTAATAAATAAGGAAACAGGATGTGAGAAAAGGTGTATTTGCTTGGTCATGGAAAAATGAACTATTGTGGATGCATTCGTCCGTTCATGCACCTCTGAACAGTAGCCAGGTTCTCCATTTCATCTTGTGTCATGTTGTATTCAGGTTCTGTCTGTAGAGGCTCACTGATACAAGCCAACAGACGCCTTCCTTGAGACAGCGCCACCTTCAGGTCCTTCTAGAAATTGGAAAGAGAATGTTTGCAAACACCTCTGAATCTTTTTAGCTAAATAAACTCCATATCAAGTCAGTGACGTATGTTTACTAGGCTCCAACTATGCTGCACTTATTCACCTTTTGGTTGCACCAATTCAAAATCTGGCTTCACTCCTGCAAACACTCTTACAAGTCACACTAGTAGAGGCTGAAGTCCTACTCATAGGGCATTATTATGTCACACTAGGTAACTAGCAGCATAAATAATTCTCTCCCGTGCAGCTGATAAAGTATAATATTCTTGATATCAGCCATCATGTATTACTAAACAGCACTAGTTACACATTTGCCCACAATAAGTGACAATTTTTGTGCTGTTTCAAAAAATACTCTTACTTGTAACACTTTTATCCAATTAGTAGGAGCTGAAATCCTAGTAGTCCCCCTAAAGTGTTGCACCATTAGCACAATATTCCAATTAGCAGGTTTTTTAAAGCAAAAGTCAATGACTACAACAAATGAGTCCCTCTTCTTCACACCAGTAATTAATCTGCTTAAAAAATTCCCCAACTTTATGTAATCTACACAATTTTAAGGGTCACCAGTGGGCAAAAATAGCTTATAGTTAGCCGAATAGTGCCATATAAAAATGTACCTAGCTAACAAATTGAAGCTTTTACAATCTTACTAGTTCTTGAGTGAAACAAATACAGCTGAAAAGGTTTACTGGCAGGGTAGTAACACTATTTATATTGCAGCTAAAAGACTAGTTGAAGCCATTTTAACTGTACATGTAAAGTCAGGGCATCCAGTGCTGACTAGGTCTTCTACTACTAGTTAGTAGAAAACATAGCTAATAGGAGTGTTCAACTAGTGCGGCAAGATTTCATGGTATCATGGATACCAAATACACACATACACAAGCTGCTTTCCCAAGATCAAAGTAAATATAATGACTTCTCAAATATTTATGAAAAGAGGGAGGTGATTGTTGACCTTCATTGTGTCTTTCTTCAGCGTGTGTTTGTGCAGCAGGTCGATGGTGGCCTCTGCATCGTTGGGTAACTCTGTTTCTGCAAGCTCAGTGCCAAATGCTTGCAGGGTCTGTGCAACGGTCTTCACCATCAGGGCGAACGCCTCGATGGCCTGTGAAGAAGAAGAAGAAGAAGAACCATTTCAAAAACACGTACTATAGCACCAACTGCGCAGAAAATGCAACTCATTTGTGTTGACATACAGTGCGGTGGGAGATCCAGCTGTCATGGCAGTACTCCTGTGTGCCTCCCAGCTCTGTGGTCAGTTGTCCCGGGTCGATATAAGCATGGAGCTCAGTCACTGTACTCAGCATCACCACCTGTGAGAAAACACACAATCAGTGAATGGTGTCCTGGATGAGCCCCTCCTTCTGTCTCTCCATAACCAATTAAAAGTTATTATTTTTGTCATCTGGTACTTCTATACCACCGCCCTCCAGTCTAATGCGCCCTGGGCAACTGCCCATGTGGCCATATCAAAAACCAGCGCTGCCCACAGGCAGCTCACAACAATGAATATTACTTCTTAAATTGCCATAAAAAATAACTGGAATGAGAACAAACGAAAGAAGCAATAAATTACAACAAATAAAACAAAGTGATACAGGCACCTTCATTTTAAACTCATCCCTGTTGAACTTGAACAGGAAGTCCGAGAGAGTCCGCTGGAACAAAGTATTGGGACGCAACACCAGAACCAAGTGCAAGTTCCCTGGAAATGAACCCTAAATGGGAGAAAAGGAACAGAAAGCTGTGAATTAACTGGACTCTGTATGTGAGTTTGTAAGTTTTAATTTGTCATAGATGTTTCCAACTTAGATATTCTGAGAAAAAATACATGAACATAAAAGTAGGAATTTCCTCCAAAATCCCAAGTTTTCTATTAAAAAGGATGGACTGATAACCTTAGTATTTTTAAACTAGTAAATTTGGTAATACTTTTCATTCATGAATTAATCTAATTTTATGCACTTTTGAGGATTTATGAAGTTTTAAGCTTAAGAAACCCAAAGCACTCTATAGAAAAAAGACATGTAGGGCATTTGAACTAAATAAAATAACCCAAACATAATTTTAAAAATTCAAAACATAATGAGAAAACATGTTTTAACTCCCTTTACGGTTGTTTTACTCTTGTCTTTGTCTTGGCATCTCTGTCCCTTGCTCTGGTCACTTCATTTTGTGGATGTTTCTAATTTTATTTTATTTTTTGCTTGTTTATATCTCATAATTGCTTTTTATCTAACTTTGGTCAGTATGTAACAGCACCTATGCCTTTACAGGGACCACTTTTGAATTGGCATTTTATTGAGGCAGCATAAAATTACATCTTCTAATTTAATTTCTTCTTACCAGCACAACATTTATTGGGACCCATATAATTTCCCATAAAATGAATAAAAATGAAGGATTTTCAGTTTATATTAAGTTGATTAAGATATCCATCAGCGTTTAAATAGAAATACGCAACTTCTTGTTGGTATAATGGTGTTAATATGACATGACATTCTTTAAAAATTTGAAAGACAAAAAATAAAAAAATAAATAAAATGAAATACAATATAATATAATAATATTAATTAACAAAAAAAAGGGGAAAGACAATAGAACATGACATTAAATTAAATAGCTTGAAGCATTTTTATTTGTTCACAGTGGTCATTTTTGTGTTTTTTGCATCTCAGAATGCTTTTGTCAAATTTCATGTTGTTTCTTTTCCTAGCCAGCTTTCCATACTTTATCATTTTTTGTCAGTGTATGTGTTGTTCAATCATCTAAATTTTGTTCGTTGCATGTGTTTTCGCTAGCAAATATCAGTTTTTGATCATTATGTGTCACTGCAACAGACGAGGTGTGCTCCGCAGAAATTATGCTGCAAAGACAGTTATGCTTATATTTTGCTTTACGAGTGGACATTTTTATTTGACTATATATGTTTCTAAAATCGGGTAGCACAATACCAGAAAACATGATTGCAATACTACCGCTTGCTATAACTCACATTTTTCTGACCCTTTTTATTTTATTCCTTTATCAAGATGCCCCCACCTCCCTTTATGAGCTTTAGCATCTCCAGCCCTCTGTGGGAAACTCCACCCAACAGGCCAAACATATCACTGGCATGCAGAATTTGCATTCATGGCACTTTAAATATAATATCCTACACTTTGAAAGCAGCCCTTTGCGATTTTGATGTTGCGATTTGATACATTATGCCGCTCTATATTAAAAACATGCAGTAAACAAGAAAAACATTTTGTAGCTTCTAAATGTGACGCCCCAAAGAGTCACAGTCTCATTTGAGCAACCGTTAAGACTCCATGATGGGGTTTTATTTATTGGATTAAATACTTCCTAATCCTAATCCCCTACATTACATTGCATCAGATCGCTTCAGTTCTGCAACTTTGGGACAAACCAGAGCTTTTTCTAACCAGTTAAAAATACAGCAGAGCCATTCGATAGACAGGAAAGAACCCAAGAGGCCACTCAGCTTAAAGGCTTTATTGGATGTGGCTTCCTCTGAAACCCCTGAGTGAATTGCTCCTCCCTGTTAGACGGGATAAATCAATGCAGGCTGACATGTGCACACACAAACAGACACGCGCACACATGTACAGGCAAACGTAGAAAGATGCATGACAAGATCATGATGTTCTGTAGCCATTTAACAAAAGAAGTTATTCCCACAGCTAGTCTAGGAGATCTGATTTTCCAGCTGACGAGCTCTTTAAACTAGCTGGACATAAATAAGTAAATAAATTGTGTTTAAACATACATTACATGGTTTTATTATTATTTTCTATAACGCTGTGTGTTTTACAGAATAGTAAAAAGCTCTTATCTGCTCTTGCAGTCATTTATTTTTGGCTCACATACACACTCGTGGAAATGCCAGGCTGGAAAATTTAACCCTAGATTTACTGTTATTTTGTTTCTTACAGTATCTTCTCCAACTGTCAATGTAATTTTAAATAGCCCTACAAGCACCATTGCAGTGTTTGCTGTGCATATAACACCATCAGAAACAGATTTTTGGACAAACGTACCATTAAGTACATATTTTTACCTGTCATTTCTAAATACAGCTCCACTAGCAGAACACATAGAGCAACATATGTGTAACTGGAAGCCATTAAATTCAATAAACCCTGAGAGGTCCTAGTTTAATTTGTAGCCCCGCATTAACATGACAATACCCGAGCTGCTCGGTGCATCCCCCTGACACGCCAACACAGATATATGCTAATGCACGCTCGCCTCTCCAGACACGTGGCTCTCGCAGATGAAAAGCACACATTAATAAATGATAAGGATCAGAATGCTGACCGAGTTGATTTATATTCACCCGGGGAGGAAGGATGGGTGGACAGGGAAAAACCTCTCCTGGCATGTCCTCTAATGACATCCACATGGTCCTCCTGGGGGTTTGGGCAGCCAGGATATTAAACCTCCTCCCTCTACTTTGCTGTTTAGACGTGGAAAATGTTCTTTCCATTAGAAAGAATGGATTTAGTTTAAATGTACACATCAGCTCCTTTATTACACCTGTTTTTTCCAGCTGATATTATATGTTGCAGCATATTCCCTCTTTGTGTTTGCACCCGCTGACAGAGCCATCTGCTTCTCCAGCCTGCAGCAGTGCTCTTGCTTGGTTCAGTGGCTATATATGCATCACTCCGAATCCCAAAGGTGGGCTACAACAAAGACAAAAAATGTCCCTTTATCTACGGACTGGCGGGCATGCAGCTTTATCCTGTTAAATTTTATTTGTGCCTCTGAAATAAAGCAAAGGTGTGCATAGGGATTATTAGTGAAGAAGAAGCTAGAAATAGTTAGAAAGAAATATTGCTCTAAATGATCCCCATATATGATTATTTAACAGGTATTTAGAAATTCTAAAACTGAAGGACAATTTTTGCAAAAGCAGCTTTAAATAGCCGTCTTCAAACCGAAATAATGAAACAACAAATCAGATTTGCCTGATCTGTGGGCACACAGAGTGGTTTCTAACACTATCTTTTAATGTCACATTATCTGCCTTTTAAGAGGCCCCAACAATCCCCGAAACATTGATTTTCACTCAAATAATTGAAATTTCTCTACTGTGCCACTAAACTGCAGCCCTGTCAACCACTTTCAAGTAGAGCTGTGGATCCTAGACCTAACAACCAACATTAATAATCAAACTGCATTTAACACATTTTATCTAAAGGACTTTATTTCCAGTGGCGAAACAGCAGAGTGGCCTTGATGAAGAGCACATCTCATAGGAAGCTGAGGTTTATTGGCCGGTGGACAAAGCAGGCGTGTCCAACCAGGGACATCCAGTGGCTCGAGAAGGAGACAGTGTCCTCTCACCACCTGCCGCTCATGGCTCCAGGTTAAGTTCCTCCCAGATGAGGGGAAGAGGGGAGATCCTGCAGAGCAGCTTCTGCTTCCCTGCTGATAAACTTACCGATCCACTCTAAATAATGTTATCCCAGTGGGAGACATAAATCATCCCGGCTTCATCAATACCACTATCTACAACTTTTGCTGGTTTTATTTAAAAAGAGAACAGAGCCTGAGAAGAAATAGTAAAACAGAGGGAGGATATTCTGAGAGGTAACTGTACCCTGCAAGGAAACAGTCACGCTGAGTGTCCCTATCTTGACCTTTAGTTGAATAGAAATAATAAGCGATTTAATGTGCTCCAAGCACCACTGTAAGGTGGATTTTGTTGCTTCTGGTTGGAGGAAGAACATCTGTTTTTGTTCCAACCTGTGGTCACCAGCCGCTGTCTATGTCAGCGGTGAGAGTGCAGTATTGATCTCCTCTTTGCTTCTTTAATAAATCATACTAAAACTAATCGGATAGTGACATTCAGTCAGGCCAAAGTCCTGTGCTCTGGAGAATATTACTGTTAATTTTATGATTTTTTTTGATCTTTGTTTCTTGTCTCTTCTTTAGATCAGGGCATGATGTGTTGCTTTTTAAGATCTTTTAGCCTACTTCGTGTTGTCAGAAAGGTTCTATTTAAGTGATTTCCTAATTTAGAGGTCTGACGGTGATCAGGCCTGGGTGCAGCTTATGAAACTGAACTCAGCTTTTCAAAAATGTGGTTGATTTCAGTTAATTTAGGAGTTGACAAGAGGGGCACTTAGTTTTACCCACAGACAGGTTAGTATGGATAGTGATTTTTTTCCTTAATAAATTAAATCCATATTTTAAAACTGCTTGTTTCATTCACCCAGGTTATCGTTGTCTGATCTCATATAATGATTTGAAAACTTTAAGTGTGACAAAAAGCTCATCGCTCTTTTATAAAAGCCTTGAGGAAGACTATTTATTCTTTTTATTTCACCTTAATATTAATAAAGCATTTTTGAATTTAATTGAGTTTATCTGGCCTTGACAGACAGGACATGAAATTTATAAGCACTGTGAGAACACCATGAGTAACTAACAGCTGCTATTGTCCACATCTGTTTCAGTGCTTCCTATTGGTGATAAACTAAAGGGCTATTTCACCGTCTTTAAATGAGTCTGCATCACATCACCTCTAGATCCAAATCTGAAATACATACTCATTAAAACTGAAGTTGGTATTTCTACACCCTGCAGAGATTTAGTGACAATATATTTATGCTTAAGACTCTTAATGTGAGGCTTTTCAGGAAACTATGTCTAAATTCATCTACAGAAAGGCTTCAGACAAAAAAGCCTTGTGATATTTTCGATGTGGACTGGTATGTAGCAATAAAGCAATAAAGGTAATTCTTAAGAACAAGGTGTTTCTCATATTAAATATTTATATTTTACATGAGAATGAGAAAGAATACTTAGCTAAACTTATTTTTATAAAGTAATTTATCAGAGAATGTGAGCACACGTGTATTTTTATTGTTGGCGACATGAATGCTGATATATATATATATATATCATTTAATTCAGCTTTGTCAGGACAAGAAGCTGCTAGTAAACAGCCAGATATCCATCTACCTGATCACTGTATATGTACGTCTGATGCACATGAACGCGACAACCTGAAGGAAATTGTAAGTATTTCCTTCAAGTGATCCCTGAGATACAACGTTCGTAACAAGTTAAACCAAACCTTTCTGAAGATTGCAAGCATTCGGTTGCACTGGCCACTAGACTGCTGGTAGCAACTGGGAGCAGAGGACTATTCATGTTGTTTACTGCATGTTGTGAAGGTAAAAGCATCTCCAAAAGGCCTTCCTCATAGTTCAAATGGGGCCAAATCGAACTCTTGGTGATATTTCGTAGATGGGAAATCTACGCAAATCTGAGATGCTGCTTCTAGTGTACAATCAAAACAATGTGGAGCTTTGAAAATCGGGTTTCTGCGCAGTTTTGATGCTAATTTTCATTTTGAGCTATAATATTAACTGTTTGACATAATAATTATTCAAAAAGGTAATAATTTCAATCCTAACTCTTTGCATATTTTGCTCAAGCTTTGACAATAACCTGAGGGAGGAGGGAATATTGATTCTTCCCATAAATAAAGCCGACAGCCCATCAAAGCCCTATAAAAAGGGACGCAATGAACCAGCAGATTTTGATTATGGTCTGTTTTTAGGCCATGTTTTCATCTTAAGTGCGCAGATGTGTTTCTACAGGTACAGTTACTTCAGGAAGGGTCTCATAATGGCTTATTGCCACTATGGGAATAATTTTTCCTCAAACAGAGCGATTAGACTGGATGGTAATTAGTGTCCAATTAGCATGCATTTGCATAGATTTGCACATATTGGGCGAGTTAATCGGTATCAGACAGAGTGAGCATCCAGACAACAGATGTGTAAGGGGAGGTGAAGCTTGGTCCTCAAGCTGGCGGAGAATAAGATTCATATGGAGCGCACCCGAGATAATTCAAGACATTTGTGCCAAAAGAACATTTTGAACAACTATATTAAAGTAACTAAGTAAAAATAAAACACAAAATAAAGCTGAATAGTTATTAAAAAGGCAACCAACAAACCCTCTCTCCTGTAGTATTACTAATAAAGTACTCCATCCTAAGTTTATAATACTACAGGAACTACTTTAACAGAAAGCATAGTGTTCTCCCTAAGAAAGATCAAATTAATATAACCAGTTAAAGTGTGACAATATTTTCACTGTGTTAAATAGGGAAAAACCAATTAGTAGGCCAATGAGCCCCAATTAAAAACATTAAACAAAAACAAAAGGTGTCCATTTCCTGTATTAGACTAATAGGATTAGTCTAATGACCAAAGGTGTGTGGATTACATCTGTTTCTGCTCCAACAGGAGTGTGTCTGAGCACACACTTTATTTCCATGTTGTGAGACACTCCACCGCCCTCTGCACCATATTACGCTATTTTTAACTTCCTACCTCAATTCAACATCCAGAAAGATGCAGAGAGATTGCCCGACTCCCAGCACGTGCCCTTTCAACATGCAGTTTATGAACAAGAACATGAACAAGTAGCAGCAGTGAAGCAGGGGATATACTGTAAAGTGCAACTAAATTAGCCTAAAAACATCCATTATTCTCAGTGGTGACACAACAAATTATACCCGCAGACAGCTGACATCAGCAACTGCACAGACAGATGAGCATAAAAACAAGTATTAAATCATGTACACCAACAGCATGGCCCAAAACAGCCATTTGTGGCCACGAGAGCAGCTTCATCAGCAACACTTTCTCCATTAGTCACAAGCACAGAGACAAACAGGACAGGATCTTACTGCGATGCGAAGCAGGGTGGTTCTGACGGCGGCCCATCGGTCCAGCCGTCTGTCGATGATCAGGATGAAGCCCACACCAGATGCTGTGACGCTGCAGGAGAGAGGCAATGTTATCACAGGGAAAAAGGCACTTTGCTGCATTCGTGTGGTTGCTAGATAAGAACAGGGTGTGCAGTGTCTGAGTCAACTTCTGCTAAGTGTTTAAGCACACCAAGAAGGTGGACGTCAAAGCTGCATGTTGATGCATGCTCCCTGCAGGACTTCATACATTATTGCAAACCTTGTGTTGGAGCAATTTTAACCATAACTCTGTTGCTAAGGTGGAGCTGCATGTACTGTGATGTCAAGCATAATTTTTAACGATCCACCAAACAACTGGCCTGGGATCAGAATCTTCTTGATGATCAGCAGATCAAATACCGAAAAATATCCAAGATGAAAACACCCAAGCTCAAAGAAATCATCAAGAAGATGGCCCCAAGGGAGGAAGTTCTTAGTGGATGCCTCAGATGTAAACTGGTAAAGAAGGAACTGGAGGAGTTATAATGGGAGGTAAAACCCCTCTATGGGATGTATGACCGATAGGTAGCTGAGGTGGTTGATATGACCAAATCCTACCAATGGCTGGAGAGGGCACGTCTGAAGGACAGCACAGAAGAACTGATCATGGCAGCGTAGGAGCAGGCCCTGAGCACCAGAGCAATACAGGCCCAGATCTCCCACACCAGCTAAGATCCCAGATGCAGGTTGCATAAAGAGGTCCCAGAAACAATCCAGCATCTCACGGCAAGGAATAAGATTCTGGCAGGAAAGGAGTACGTGGAAAGCCATAACCAAGTAGCCGATATCGTGTAGAGAAACATCTGTGATGAATACGAACTGGAGAGCCCTAGAGCAAATCACTTCCAACGGTGGTGGAAAATAAGGTAAGATCCTGTGTGACTTCCATGGATAAAATGGTAATGGTCAACCAACCATACATTGTGATCATTGATAAGCAGCAGGACAGCCGTGGTGATCGATGCGGCCATCCTAAACGATGGACACATCAGGAAAAAAAAGGAACATGGGAAACTGGAAAAATACCGGGTCAGAAAAGAGATTTTTTTTAAATGCATTCATTTATACATGTGTAAGAAAACTGTGGCCCTTCAGGGTCTATTTTTGCTTTTAGACCAAGACACATCCAGAGAGTCAGAATGGATCCAGGTAAAGGTTAAAACCTCAGTGCCTACAGACATCAGTTCTCATCCACGACGATTATGAGCAACCATCCTGATTACCATGGCAACCTTTTGGCACCGCATTAATGCGCTGTTGTGTGAGAGGTAGCAAATCTGGCCATTCAATCCACAGGCAGGACCATATGTAGCAGCCTCATTAAGCTAATGTTCCTGAGTGTGTGCGCGCGTGTGTGTATGTGACAATGCCGCATTTTCATCAGCGATCCTGTTGAACAACATGCCATACACCCTGACACCTCTACACACAAGCAATGACGGTGAACGCGGCGTTCTGACAACATACTAACACTGCAGAGGTGAACTATCCGGCTGTCATCTTCGGCCAGCTCTCATGCACACAGAAATACTCAGAGGATGTAACGGGTGAATGCTGCAGCAGCAAATCCTTAATCCATCTCTGCTGGTAAAAATATCCAAATCCACAGAAAAAGGCAATGCGAAAAATCCAAATATTTCAGGGTAAAAGGGAAAAAAATCCTCAATACTCCATGATTATCATCCAGTCCACCTTAAATCTTCGTTATTGTGAGCTCATCCACAGTTTTTTTGCCATCAGTAGACAGAGAGAGGTGGCCGTCCCCATCCTTGCAGAGCATCTCCCTCCTCCTCCTCCTCCTCTCCACTCCTTCACCAGCCGCCTCGCAGCCTCCCGGCCAATTACAGCCATGCTCTGCATTCCCACATCCAATCAGAGCTCGGAGTGATGAAGAGGAGAGAGGGAGGGGACTCAAGAGGGTGTGTGCGGGGTGGTGGGGGGTGGATGTTATATATGAAAGGTGATCAGGCACAGACAAAAAAAGAGATGCATTTACAGCTCATTTATGTTGATTAACAGACGAATCTCTTCCCTTTTTATGCGAGATACTGAAATAGGGGAGTGCAGAACTCAGTAAAGGAAAAGGGGCAGAAAGGGGAGGATAAATGGTAATAAATGAGGCAGGAAATGAGAGATAGGTGATAATTGTGACTTAATTTCATTTAAAGAAATAATTGAGGCCTTAAAAGCAAATCCCAAAACCTTCTTTTATGAATTCCTTATTCTCTTATAACAATTCATTGTCTTTAAAATAATTTATTTCAGTCTCGTTATCCCGAGTTATCCTTGTTATGCCTTTAGTGTTGTAGTGGCACCTGTTGGCATCAGGCGGTACTACACAGCACTCCCCCTCTGAGAACCCATCTGAGTGCCGAGAACAAGCAGGACCACTAACCTGGGGACACTTGTGAGGTAGCGGAGCACATTCTGGAGCTCCTCTTCCGGCAGCTCGCCGAACGCTGGGAACTCTGGGAGGAAGATGACGGGGTGGCCGTTGATCCCGCGGCCCCCTGGGAACACACAGGTCAGGGCTGAGTGTCAGGGAAAGAGCTCACAGTCTATCTGATTTTTGCTAATGACCTGCTGGCAGCTGGATGGACATTATTGACTTCTTAAACCTCCTTAATAACTGGTTCTAATGAGACTCAACTGGATTATCTTGGAATTAGGTGAACTGTGATCAAAAAAGTATCCAAAAGCCATGAAATTTTGCACATTTCTTCACATTACGACCACAAACAATGTACTGTATTGGGATTTTGAGAAGACAACACAAGGTGCTGCATTATTATTACATGGATACCCTTAAATAAAATGCCGTGCCACCAACTGCCTTCTGCTTAGCTTTCCTGTCACAACTGAAGAAAAGCCTCCAGATAAAACAATGCTCCCACCAGCATGCTTTACCATGCGGATGGTGTGTTCACGGAGGTGTGCAGTGTTTGATTTCACCACACACAGCATTTTGTGTTGGCCAAAAGGTTAATTTCTGGTCTCATTTGACCAGAAAGCTTTCTTCAACAGTTTGTTGGGTTGTTTCTTTCAGTAATAGCTTTCTTCTCGCCACTCACTAACAACCAGAATCTAGGAGTTTGTGATTAATAGCGGTCCTGTGAACAGATTCAGGTGATATCTAAAGGCAGCTGATTACACTGGATTTTATTTAGAGGTATCAATGTAATGAGATGAATCCAAATGCAATGAGTTTTTTGAAGGTTATGCATCTTTCCCCATCCACTCCATAATTCTGCACCGTGATCTATAAAGATCCCAATAAATACGTTATATGTTAAAGGAAATTGGGCCCACGTCCAAAGAGCAGGCCTTTGGTTTCCCCAGAGGGTCAGATTACACAGCACATCACCACCACAGTAAATTATTCACCAGGGAGCCGTGATCATCATGGCAACCCAAAACAGGCCCCCCAAGCGTGTATTTGTGTGTAAGTTTCTATTGCGTGTGTTTCTCTGTTTGATTATGATGCTGTGTGTGTTTCTTTTCTGGGTCGGCTGGTCATTAGAAACCGAGAAACATTAAACTTCTCCTGCAGAGACGTCTGAAACGAGCTTTCTTTTTCTTGTTTTCTTTCTTCACGAAGCTGTTTGTCAGAAAGTTTCTCCATTTAAGTTGTTTTAAATCTGCTTTTTCAAGTGCCTTCAGTCACCAACTCATCCTGTAACAGGCTCCTCATTGTTTTTGTCATGGGAACGAAATACGCCCCACTTATTTTGCACTGAAGATCAGAAACCACTGACGGTTGGAATCAGAGGCCAGATGAACTGTGTGTCCATATTTAGAAGAGCAAGCTTATTGGGTATCTATCAGCTACGCACCGATGCATTCTGGAAGCAACTTAAGGTTATGCACCTCATTTCACCACATAAAACCACTGTCATGAAGTGCTGTTTTGGGTAGGACCAAAGTGCAGAGAAGGAGACGCCAGGAGTCAGATGAATAATGGTAAGTCCGAGATATATTGCTCTTCACTCACAGACCAGGCAGGGAAACCAGAACCAGACCAGGACATAGGATGCACGACCAGGTACGACCAGGAACAAAGATAAACACAACCAGGAACAAAGATAAGTTCGACCCAGGACACAGCGGGGAACAAAGGTAACTAAGGAACTTAAATACAAACAGGAAATGCAGGGAGAACCAATGAAAAACAAGACCAGGTAATTAGGAGAAACAAGAAACAGGTGCGAGCTAGGCTGCGGTCAACAGAAGGAAACAAGGACCAGACCGGGTAAAATAAACAAAAACACAAACTCAAAAACACAGACACTGGCTGGATACGACAACCACAGACTTAACCAACTAAAGAACAAGGCCTTTCTTGTAGCAACACTTGGTGCTAAAATTAGAATGTAAATGATAAATCTGTGTTGGACCTCATCAGGTCAACAAAGAGTGGCATTTTGGTGTCTACCAACCATTAGAAGCCGTCTGCATACCACCAACCATTGGAAGCCGTCTGCATACCATCTGGTTGTTTGGGAGGAACACCAGGAGATCGTTATTTTGGACCAACCATCGCAGATCTAAACGTGGAGTTTGCTAAAGGCTACTGGAAGTGGGGTTTAACCACATGAGACTAAGATTGAGCTTTTCAGCAGCAAACAAAGGACAAATATGCAGAAAAGCAAATAAAGCCAACTGTTAAGCATGGTGGAGGATCTGTGATGCTGTGGGCCTCATTCTCTTCCAAAGGCCAATTATTAGACTGTATGCAGTCAAAGAACCCTCTCTGCGTGCTCCAATCTTATAGAACATCATAGGAGAAGACTAAGTGGTGTCCTGTTTGGCTTAAAACACGTTGTAGAAAGTATTACCAGGCGAGGGTACCAATAGGTCTGGGATGTTTCCCCCCCACTGATTAAATGTGCTCAAATTAAAGGTTGCAGTTTTCTAAAAGGAAGATCCAAGGAGTGAATGAAACCAACCTGGCAGGATGGCGAACTGTTTCTGGAGTTCAGAGCCAATTTGAGCCGCTAACAGAGGACCCTCTCCCTTCTGCAGGATGTCATCTAGACAGAGAAGCAAGCAAAAATAGAAGAAAAGTCACCATAAAGAAAACAACATCCTTTTAACTCATCCGGATGTTTCAAAGATGAGGGCAAGGTTTAAGATATTGAGTTATTTACAGTTTTCACAAATTAATGTCTTATTTAGTTCATAGGTTGCTAAGCCTTTTGATCTATAGACTAAAAAGTAAAATTCTCATAGATGAAAATGCACCTTTAATTTAAGGAGGAAATATAGGCAGAGAGCGAACAGAAGGAAAGGGAAGGAAGGTGAAAGTGAGGTAGGAAGAGGATGATAAATACAGCATTTGCATTTCCTGTCTTCCCTGGTCAAGATAGATTACAGTAATCTCATTGAGCCCGCTCAGACATATAGAGCCAGAGAAAAAGCCTCCCGCCCGCCTCCATTCGGCTCCCATGTGTTTGACCCTACAATGCCAACAGTGCACAATCATGTGTGCATCTGTGAATGAAAACTGAGAATGTCTCTGAGAGGTGTGTGCATGCAGGCGAAGGCTGGCGCTGACAGAGCGGGGAGGTTTGCAGGCACAATGGTGGAGCTGGCAGTGAACGCCAGTAATTACCATGTAAGTGCAAACCAAACAGACTGTTCACATTTTAAATCTGCCCACAGAACTAAGTGTAAGGCACTGATGATTACAGTTATATCATACCAAGAAATTTTTTTTGCATGAATCACTGAATAACTGAGCAATACTTAATTACCTGCTTATTAAATGGACAAACTGAAGAGTTGTTTCTGCATCTATGGTTCTATTTAGCTATGTATGAGCCTGCTGCAGGCAGGGAGGGAGTCCAGACTGGAGCTACACGATGTTAGAAAATCTTGCAATGATGATGTCAGTTGTGATATATCCCTATTTTCTTCTCTCTTTCACATGTGTGCTTCCATCACTCTGTGACCTTTAGCAATTTGGGCAATGTGAGCATCTGCTCCCATGAGACTCTGTACAACTGGCTAACTATTATATTAGCATGTAAAACACAAGTTCATTACTCTTGGATGCAGATGCAACTCCAAGGAAAGATGGTTTGACAAAATATTTACTTAAGGGGATTTAATCCATCTGTATGTCACATAAATTAGATTATTGAAAAAATTTAAAAGCTGAATACGATGTATTATTTTCCTTACTAACAACTTTGTGTTAGTTTAGCTAACTAAGTACCAGTAAAATACAAAGAAGTTTATGGTTATAACATGGGAAAAGGGGTGTATAACCTTCAGTTATCAAAGTTATATAAGCCTCAGAGTCTTCAGTCCAACTAGCAACTATTTTATCTCTATTATAGTTCTTACAGTAAAAAGGACACACATCCAAGTCTTTTTATTTCATCTTGAAGATGTATAACCCTGATCCATATGATGAGGAAAACATGTCAGATTAAGAGCGTAGGTCTTGAGTAATGCTACATATCCATATGGGTCAGCACACACTGACTAGACCGTGACTCATTCTACACACTCCAAGTCTATTATGCAGTCCAAACTCAGCACAGAGGTTGGCTGCGCTTTGCAACCCTTTAACCCTGACTAAGCAAGTGGAAGTGAGGTTTATAACAATAACCTCTGATAGGATACCAAAACGTTTTTGTATTAGAAAAAAATAGATCGGCGGAAGAAGCTGTGAAGCACAGGAAAAACAAATATAAAAATAAAGGAAAAGTAAAGGTGAAAGTCCGGAGGCAGGTGGATACAATATTTTAAGCAGATTAGAGTTGCAGTTTATGTGTCTCTAAGGCTGATCAACTTGATGAAGCTGTGACAAGAGAGGCTTAAGCAGAAATAGTTTCTCCGACACGGAAATCAAAGAGTAGAAGGAAAGGAAAGGCTACTCTTTGAAGATTGGATGTGTGGGTTTAGATTTTGAAGTAGTACTTGTAAAGCACGAGGAGTCAAAAGGGAAACGTGGTAAATGATTGTTTCAACACATTATGTTCAGAGGACATATGATCTATAGGAGGCAGCCTGTGTGTGAGAAAGTGTCACATGTAGCAGAGTGTGTTTCAGTGTACTGGGAGCTCGCTGTAGCAGCTGTCAGATCTGGCCAGGACTCCAGCTCTGGATCACAGCCTGACACGTAACATTAGTCTTTGACTTCAGATATATTTCTGTGTGTGTGTGTGTGTGTGTGTGTGTGTGTGCGCGCGCGCGTGTGTGGATGCAAAATGTGGGAGCAAAAAAGATCCTGAAGCTGCCATGCAGCAACTGCAAGCTACAGTGATAAATTAACAGTCTTAACATGAAAAACTTAAAGCTGAATGATGCCATTTATGCAACAATACAGCTGGGTTTGCTTTTTAACCAGATTTATAGATTGAGCTCTTGCTACTATTCACAGCAAGTTCTCTTATTTTATTTCCCATAGAAAGTACCCCTGGCCCAGTGCTTCTGCATTTAGCTGTGTTTTATTCCCAACTGAAATCACTAATGAAGCACTTGCTGCAATTAAATTTGAGTTCTTTTATTATTTTCTCCATAGAAAGTACCCCTGGCCCAGTGCTTTATCTGTGTTTCCTTCCTAGATGGAATCATTTCCCTCTTTTCGGTTCACAGTCTCAGCACCGCACGTCTCCACTCTGCTCTACCTCGCTCTACTGAGGGACAATGGCCATAAATTGCGTCCAGGCTTTCGGGTTGACCCGCTCCGGCTGTTGTGGTGCTTATTTTTTATCTTTAGAGCTTTCGTGTTTTTTTTTCCCCATTAAATAAAAATGATTACTGTAAAGAATCTAGTAGCTTATGTTAAAACTACTTTACAAATAAAAAATGCTTTTAACACTATGGATAGTCACCAATTTGGATTTAAAGTGAACTTTTATTTAACAAGTAAATATCTAGCAACCAAATAAAATTAAGATTTTTTTTTTAAATTAAAACAGTTGAACTAAATGTAAAATGAATATCAGCATTTCCCTAACAGAAACTCAACCAGCCACTACATAATAAAAAAATCATTTTAGCTACCAGCTTGGTGTGGGTGACAACATGTTATTTAAATTGGAGGGAAATGATTTGATTAAGCTAAAACAAGCTGCACAGCACACACGGCTCCTGTGCTATAGTGGTGAACGGTGCAAATCCATTAGACATTCAGGCGTCCGGCAGCTTTTCAGTGCTGCTGTAACCCGAAAACGGTGCTTTGTCCTTGGTGGACTGAATGAAATTAAACTACAGGCTGCAAGTGAACCCTTTTAAGCACAACACACACACACATATATACACAGAACAGAAGTGCGTCAATGCTGCCAAACACAAATAGTGATTATGGGGGGCTAGAAAGAATTTCCCCCCTGCCTTCTTGTTCCCTTCCCCCAGGCTCTGACATCCTTTCCACACTTCATTCATCGTTTTTTTCTGGGTCTTAGCTGAGCCATGAGACAACTAACACCAACAACCTTTATATTGAGACTGAATATTACAGTAAATTGGTCAACATTTAATTCTTTAAAGAGATCTTCTTGCTTTGTGGCATCTAAACTAGTTATCTCAGCACCAAGTAAACATCAGCTGCACATAGGAACTCTGTTTAATATTTAGATTCAGCATTAGAGGGCAACACATTTCAATAAAGCTGCACTGTTTCAGCCCCTCCAGATGAATCTGTGCTTATTGCACAGACTAAGCCCTGGATTTAGAGGGGTGAAAGGACACGGAAGAGTTTGGCTGGCGAGGTATGATGGAAAGGGCTAAGGTGATCTTGTCTCAGTGAGATGAAATGGAGGAGAGGGTTTCTTTGAACGTGCCTACATATTTAATGTGTTGGCCTGGAGGTAGCTGATACTTTGGATGTGATCCGTCTGCAGAGAGGGGGTCAGGAGAAGCACAACACTTTCCAACAACTGTAGCGTTTCACCGTCATTTATCTCCTAGATTGGAAAATGTTGACAAACTTCTCAGAAGATTGTTAGCAATTGGAGAAAAGGTTGTCAATGTTGCTTCAACTTGTAGAGACCTATTTGAACTATTTCTCAATTAAGTTGTTTTAATGTGATTTTGCATTTTCTGGTACGAAAATCTGCGTACATGTGCTTTTAAACAACTAAGAACATCATCCTCAGCAGTTCCTACAAGATCTGCAGGGATTCACTTTCTGAACCTATTTGCTGAAATAAATGAATTTTTTGATAATATTCAAATTTTCTGACATGTATCTAATCCTCAGCAACAGTTCTGTAGCTGTTTTTTTTACCCAAAAGTACTCCAAATGTTTGTCACATTTCAAAACTTTAAAAGTTTTTTGCTGTTTCAGGCATGTGACACATTGTCGCATCAATAAACATCCGTTTCCAGTAAGATATTTCCAGTTAAAGGCTTAATTACAGGCATTGTTACAAGCCCTTCAACTCCAACACCATGCATGAATTTCTTTGTCATCATGATGCTATTTTATATAATCTGAATTAGTGAAACAAATCAAACCTTGGTTATCTTAGAGGTGGAAGGAAGGAAACTTCTCAGCAGAATCCTATAAAGACAGATCGGTATTATCTCCATTATTCTCATACAGCCTCCTCCTTTGTGCAGAAGTCATGTTCCTACAGGTTTTTCACTGCTAAACACACACGCCGCCAATTCAAAGACAGCCGCCGGCTGCTCCCCTGTTGTTGACAGCCAACGCCGCTGGTGACCGGTCAAAGTTCAAAGCCGCAGGAAGCCGGGAAGTCATCTGAAGTTCGCTTAAACACATGTGAACGGACACGCAGGACCCCTGCCTGGGAGTTATCCTAACAAAAACAAGCTTGGCGTGGCTGGACACAGAGGTGCTGGGCAAGCAGGAACCACCTGAGACATACAGCATGAACTGACCTTAGGTAGCAATGTTACATTGAGCGTACACTTCATTTCTGGTGAATACATAATAGAAAGTCAAAAGTCACCCTGTTGGCATCAAATGGCGACAGAGACGTGGCCAGCTGGGTGTTTTTACAAAAAGAAAAGCTGCAATCCACCAGATCATCTGCATGCATGTTTGCATGTGTGTGTGAGGGAATCCAAGCTTTATTATTTGGCATTACAGTCTGGGTTTACCAAAGCTCCATCTGTCCCTGCTGTTCATCGTCTGAAGCACACAGGCCAGCGGCTGACGTACACACACGCACCGGGCTAAACAACAACTGGGTCACAGGGCCAGAAGCGGCCTGGAATGTACCCATCCCCACACCCAAAGCTCGAATTAGTGTGGCTTAAGACAGGTTGTAAGCAACTGAAGCACAATTGTGTCCAAACCATTTTCAAAACCTGCTAATTAGTGGGCTTCCAATGTTGTCACTTACAGATAGTACAAACGAATAAAGGGTTATTTTTCAATCTGCATTGAGCAATAAACAAAATTCAGCATCTGCTTTATGCTGGATGGCTCAATATTACTGTTAATTGTGCTCTGGCATTAGCCAACTTGTAGTTATATGGTAATGAGTGCTTGCTGAACAAAACAAGTTCCCTCTTGGTCTCATTGGCTTAAACCTGCATGCATGAAGAGGAACAAAATCTCTGACACTGCAAGACTTTTCAACAAATGCATTTCACCATGGACTTTATTCTTTTATGGCTCTGGGCACACTAAGGACATTTGGAGAGGTCACATTGAACATAAATTTTACCTTAATGCTGATGATCCATTACTTTTTTTTCCCACATTTGTTTACCATTATTTACACAGGCTATAAATTGAATTTGGACAAAAGTAAACTTTTTCTTTTAAATGAGTAACCCCTTAAACTGGACTCCCCTTTAAAACATATTTTGAAGCAAAAAACCTAAAAATCTTGAAAGTATAAAACATACATAAATCACAGTCTGCCTTCCCATTGTTTCTTAAGGTGTAAGAGCCTTTTGTGGTTTCCCCCCAGAAATCTCTCACGGGGGCGGGCCACCTGGGACCATTAAAAATCTTGGGGTGGCACACCAAAATCAAAACCATGACTTGACTTAGAAAAATGCTGTGATGCTGTAATATTAATAGGAACTACAGGAGCGCTGAGTAGAGTGTATACTGGTTAAATGCCTGTATGACCCCCAAGTCAATGATCGGGCCAGGTGATGGTTTACGATTACTTTAATAGGCTGATTCAGGTACCAGTTACGGGTGTTTGTGGTTCTACAAAACAGAATGCACAAATAAAACACAAATTATAATTCACTGTAATCACAACTTCCCATATCAATACAGAAAATATTACAGCCACAAGCTGTATTTTTAGCCTAACTAATTGGCCCAAAGGCCTTTATTTGTAGCCTGGACTACATTTGGTAACTGATGAAATATAAAAATTAATATTTAAATGGACAGTTTATCTATCTAAGAATCGCAAGGACAAACATCTCTGTAAAGAAAATGTTTTAAAATGATTAAATCAAGTCAAAGGGTGCCAGTCACAATAGTTACCCTCAAATACTTACAGTCATATCAAAATGGGAGCTTTAATTTTGAAGAAAGAAAATGGCAAAAAAAAAATCTAGGAATAAAAATATAAGCATAGGGCAAAAAAATCTAACAATCATTAAGACAAATTTTATTTTAGAAAGCAGATCTGAAAGCCACTA
The DNA here is from genome assembly GCA_036173005.1 of Crenichthys baileyi. Taxonomy (NCBI): domain Eukaryota; kingdom Metazoa; phylum Chordata; class Actinopteri; order Cyprinodontiformes; family Goodeidae; genus Crenichthys; species Crenichthys baileyi. The sequence continues at coordinate 239,139 of JAHHUM010001466.1, read as the reverse complement.
AATACCTCATATGAACTTTCTCCACCCAGAAGCCACAAACTTTTGTACAAGATATAAAACTCCACCTGCCCTGCAGGCAAAAACACAACGCAGGCTTGTGATCCCACATGATTATTTATGGCTCAAAGGAACTCCCAAATCACTGGACTAAAAAGCGTACATATGCTTGCAGTTCTGTGGGTTTAAATCTACATCCCCTCCTTTCCTCTTTCTCTACCATTACAGTAATAGCTCTACAGGGAGCAAAGCCAGCAAATATGACAGAAGCCTCTTTTTAGCTGCCTCTGGCCATAGCTACCAGTTATTACACTACACAGAACAAAGACCATGAAACCTTAGAAAGGCAGCTGGGGGAGGATAAAAAAACAGAAATCACATACAAAGAGGGTAAGAGACAGAGTTAGGCAGTGAGCAAGTAATCCTGCTGGGCTGTGTTTTTACTTGCCCTGAAAGAAAGCGCACATCTGCAGAAAAATAACGACTTATTCCACAAACACTGCCGTCCTTTATACAGTTAGATGTTACAATGGAAACCATATCTGAAGATATAAATAAACGTAACTCATGCATTCATTTTTGGCAGGTTTCTCTTTTTTGAACGTCTACACACTTAATAAGTGATTAATCATCTGTCACTTCCTCTTTCACTAGGTTATTAATATGGTGTAAAATAGAAGCTAATTTTTCCTAGCCAGCTTAGAAAATGGGAAACACCAGAGAACTCAAGCAAAGCAGATGTGTGCTGATCTTCACAATTCTGTAAATGGATACAAGTCACACACAATCTGAGCAATTTTTAAAGTTAGAAACAATCAAAACTGTGGGAAACAAGGGTGGATCTTGTTTATCCCATGAAAAAATATATTTTGCCTTCTTTAGACAGCTGAGATATCCATTGCATTTTCATTTATGTCAACTTAACGTGGTACTTCTGAATATTTATGGGTAACTCTTGGTGGGATGTAAATGTTTGTTTGACACCTATCAAGAATGATTTTTTGGGCCCAACCAACTTACAAAACCAACTTTCAAAATAGGATGACAGTAAAGCAATATACAGGGCAAATATTTAAAGGGCTTTTATCATCGTTTTTACAAATTTCTCTTTTTTGTTGAGTTTGGCTTTGCTGCTTATTATAGTTACATTTACTTTCATGTTCAAGATTGAGAAATGTGTAAAAGAGCAAACACAAGACAGCCAAGACAACAGCCAAAAGTTGCCAAGAGTGATGACGTCATGCCTGAAACACCAAATTTGGGCATGAACGCACAACATAATGGTCGCCCTCAACACAAAAGTGGAGATAGCAAAGTTTCCGGTTCAAATTTAGGTTACTAGAGTGAACGCTGGTTTACCCATTGAAGATGGGGACAGTGTCTTGTACCTTCGAGACTTAGCAAGCCAGCACCCTACGGAGGGATTTAAAAGCCATGTCTTATTCTAAAGATTTTTAGTGTTTCTGGTGATAAAATGTAAAAATAATTTCCTTAGGGAGAATCCAACTAACTACTTCAAGGAGGACTGATACTCTTATCTGGGATTAATACTGATTCGTGTTACAAACTAAAACCTTAAATAAATATACTGCATAAAAAGATAACCCCTAACCTTAAAATAAAATAATAAAATGACTAACAGTCAAATGAACAGGGTACGATTATGTTTATCTTTCCAAGTTATCCAGCTTTAAATGAGTTTAATTTATTTTAACATAATACACGTGTTCCCTCATTAATTAATCAATTTATTTAAACTGTTGTGCTTTTGCCTCCTCCCTCAGGGATCATGAAAGATTCATTTAGCTTTTCTTTTGGTGTATTAATTTGCTCTTGTGTTGTGTTCGTGTCGCTGCAAAATATTCAATGCAAAGAGCAAATTTAACATTAAATTGGTTCTTCTGAGTTATTTGAGACGCTGATGCACAGCAACTTCTGGAAGCAGAGATGATCCCTCAATTGCGAAACGCAGACGAAGGAAAAGGGTGTCACTTTGTTGTTGTGTTTTTGTGGGTGAGCAGGGTTTATGTTGGCTCACAAGTTAACTCACCTCTGCCCATCTGCCAGCAGAACAAACACCAAACTAAACACGCCTGTAAAAGCCAACAGAGAGCCAAGACAAGCCTGACAAAATCTCCATGGATTATTAAAAACACAGCGGCTCATGGGTCTGCTGGTATTTCTCACCAAAGCAAACAAAAACAAGCCAATGAAACAACACAGAGTCACCCAATGAGCACACAAGACCGTGGAAAGAAGGGGGAGGAGGTGTTGACATTCAAAGGCTGAAAAAGGGCTGTGCCACAACTGACAAGAGGAAACGCACAGTATTAATGGGATGAATGTGATTAACATGCTGTCAGCGTGCTGCTCAGAGCACTGTACTGAGGATGGAGCGAGCTCACATGATCCAAGGACAGAATGCAGCAGGAAAAGCATCTTTGTGCAGCGAGACAAAATCAATGTGGAAAAAAAAGTTGGGTTACAATAATTCTGTTAGTTCAGTGATGGAAAGAAATTTAAACAAATCTGGCCTTGATAGAAGAGTGACAAGAAGGAAGCTGCTGTTGACAGAAGACCACAAGAAGTCATTTTGCCATTTGTCACATTTGCCAGGTAGGGGACACTGCACACATATGGAGGAAGGTGCTTTGGTCATTTGAAACCAAAAGTCAGCCCCTTAAAAGCAAAATGCTACATGCTGCACATCACCCTGAACCCAGCATCCATATGTTAAGAAGGGGCTACATCACGCTGTGGGGATGCTTTTATTCTGCAGGGACAGGCAATCTGGTCCGAGTTGATGGGAGGATGGATGCAGCTAAATATAGGACGATCCTGAAAGAAAACCTGTTAAAAGCTGCAAAAGGCTTGACACTTGGATGGAGGGTTACCTTACAGTAGGACAACAACCCTAAACAGCCAGAGTGACAATGCAGATCAAAACATATAAATGGCCTAGTCAAAGTCCAGACTTGAGAATCTATGGCGAGACTTCAAAACTCATGTTCACTGAAGCTCTCCATCCATTCTGATTGAGCTTGAGCTTCTTTGCAAAGAATAATGGGGAAGAATTTTAAATTCTAGATCTGCAGGACTGATAGAAATGTTCTCCAAAAGCCTTGCAGCTCTAACTGCAGCAAAAGATGGTTCTACGGATTGGCTTGGGAGGGGAAATACATGCATGTCACACTTTTCAGGTTTTTATTTGTAGAAATAAATTAAAACCATGAATCATTTTCCTTCTCCTTAGGTTATGTGCTAATTTGAGTTGATCTTTCACATAAAATTCTACTAAAAACATTGAAATTTGAGGTTTTAATGTGACAAAAGCAGAAAGTTTTGCAAGGCACTTTAGCTAACAACATGCCGTTTAAGAATCTCAAAGTCACCATTGAGCTGATTAGCATCTTCTTTTGAAACAAAACATGATCAAGTCATGAACCTGATGAAGGACCACAGGGATAACTGACATACTGACGAAGCAGCTCCGCCCTATAAGCATAACCTGCCCTCCGGTTCATTTTGGCCCAATTGGAGCCATAGCTCACAATATTAGGTACATGGCTATAAGAAAAGTAGATGAAACAAGAACTTCAGCCTATAGCTTTAGTCGGGGAGAGTTGAATCAGACGGGAAGAAACCAAATCATACATTAAGACTTTGTTTTGGACTCAGAAGCCAACAACTGCAAGCGAGTCAGAAGAAAATTGAGCCTGATAACACATACATAAAGGTAAGCCTAGTAAATTAGAATACATTTTGAGGCTTTACCTAATTTAGTTTAGTCCAGTGTTTACAGTAGTTTTCGACTCAGACTGGTTCCTGTTTTAATCAGTGTACTTTTAAAAATCTAAATTCTCCTAAATGCGCCAAGTCGAGTCAACATTCTATAAATGGACATAAAAAAAAGACAGGATTCAATTTTTAAACAGGAAATGTTCAATAAATCTCCATCTAAACTGCATATAAAAGGTGCAGAAAAATCACCTGCTGAATTTCCACAGTCTTACTGGTCATCACAAACCCTATTTCAACACAAGATAGACTCATCTGCCAGCTGTCAGGGGTAACAGAAACCAGAACTCTACCTGTTATCATCTTCAGCTGCAGCCACAGCCTGGTGATTTCATGGCACAGTTGAGATATTCTGTTCAGAGCCATTTTTCTGCAGCCACATGCATGCCCTCTCATGCACACACACCGAGCTAAAAGAGACTCGAAAGCATCGAAAGTTTCTGTCAGAGGACATCCCGGTGGAAGTTAAGGCTGTCCATACCGCCGCAGCAGAGGATTTCAGCTGCTTACTGAGCTGTCACCAGACAGCACAGCTCTGCACAGCCCCCCTACCACGCTCTGCTCACACACACACACATCCACCTCCACAGTGTGTGTGCCAGCAAAGGAGGAGGAGATTCAGACGGTCCGCCCCTGGTTTCACATATCACACTTTTTCCAGAGACACCATGGGAGTCTGACTGAAATGCACAAATATAAAATAATGCTGCAGTTTCTTGCTTTGATATAGTAATAAGCAGTAGATGCAATTAAATTATGATGATTACTGTATGTTGCAATTCTTGTAATAAATTATCTGGCTTTATTGTGGTTCAATAGCATGGAGAACTGGAGATTATACATGATGTACACATGTAAAATTGTAGTGTATATGTGTCTGCAAATTGGTACCAATTAGCTGTGCAATGCAAAGGAAAGTCTCCCTTTGTCTTTTTAAACCTTAATCATGTTTTCTCCTCCATTCAACTGCACAAACTCTCCCACAAACAAACAATGCCAGCGACGAAAGCAGGGTGACCCAGTCTGCCACACACTGGTGAGTAAATGAACAGTCATTCAGAGTTCCAGTTTAAAAGATGCAGCCCTGCAGAGAGAAAACACATTTTTTAACTGTCTATTCAAAGACCAAGGAACGATCCAACCTTCTCCTCTGCCCTCCTGAATGACTGCATGTGCAGAAAACGTGGTTATGGTTTGCAAAATACAAAAAGATTCTGCATATTGAGGCTGACTGCTTCCTGTAAATTAGTTTAAAAAAACAACAAAAAATGAGGGTAATCCATGCTTATATGTCCTGAAAACATAACACAAAGTGCACATACAGTGCTTTAAAAAGGTACTGACCCATATTGATTTTATCTACATGATGAACAAACACAAAGTAAAGCATAAGTGTGTAGTAGAAAAAATTTTTTACAAATAATTTGAAATGTGTTGCGTACATTTGTATTCAGGCCCCTAGTCATTGCCTTGTACAACCATGTTTCTATCACTACCAGCTTTGCACATCTAGAGACTAAAATGTTTGCACCTTCTTTGTAAAATTAATCAAGTTCAGTGCGATTAGATGGAGATCATCTGTGAACATGAATGTTTTTAGTTATGCCACAGACCCTTAAAAAGGTTTGAATTTCCACTCTGCTGAAGAAAAGCATGACCCAAAGCATTATGGAGACCATAGAGATAGTGTGTTCAGGTTAGATGGTTAGATTTCAGCCACTCATTTTGTTTTGCATGTATGTAAAGTAGTTCTGTCTGATCTGACCAGAGCACCTTCTTTTACATGTTTGCTGTGACTTCTGCAGGTAAAGGGTAGGCACATGGCTTGTGGCAAACTTCCAATTAACTTCTTATGGCTTTCTTTCAATAACACTTGTATATTAGAACATAAATATGTTCTCTGTAGCCTTACAAGTTTGTTAGAGAACATTAAAAAATGGCATCATGAAGACCAAGGAACACAATAGCAAGTTCAGGATGCACTTCACAAATCTGTGTTTTATTACAGAGTGGCAAAAGAAGGCTATTTGTGGCGAAACAGAGTTATCTTCACTGTAAAACGCGGTGGTGGCAGCAACAAGCACTGGAGATGCTTTTCTTCAGCAGGAACTGTCCAAGTTCAGATCTAAATTCAATGGAGGATGAATCTGTAGCAAGACTCTGTAGCAGTCACATTCTTTGTCTTCCACTTCACAATTATGCACAACTTTATGTTGATCTATCAAATAAAATCCCAATAAAATCAATGAGGTGGTTGCAAATGAAACATGTAGAGAAATTCATGGAGCACCATACATACGCAGAGTAAGGACATGCACAGTTTATATCAGGCCCTCAAAACATTAGGCACACCTCAGAGTCATCTTATTATCTTGCACAGAGCTTGTATTTATCTGATGATTATATCCATGATAAAGCATATTAAGTCCACATCCCAAATAGATTTCTTATATTGAGACCAAGTAGAAAATGTCTAATTTGGTTAGAACAAAAATAGCGTATGTTTTTAATCATCTAAACTTGTTTGCTTTGGTTTTATATGAGTTTTAGAAATCTGTCTGGGCAAAAATAGTAAAAATGAGATTATGTACCAGGAGATGAAAGACCGTGTCAAGATGAGAATTGGCCTAAATGCTTAAATGAATCTCATGTTGAAAATCAGATAATCCGAAAATCAGATTCAGAGGACTTTGACATTTATTACACATGCTAAAAGCTGGTCTACTATGCAGGCCGTCAGTGTATGTATTCTCATTGTGAGATTTAGGTGTCGTTCGGCACCGTAACTTTAAATGTATTTATGCCTCACAGGTTTCTTCTGTTCTCACTTTTTTTATTGACTCAAATATTTCAGATCTCTAAAGTCGTTTTTAACATCAGACGTGCTTCGGCCTGAGTAGAAACAACAAACAGGTTACTAAACATGATTTAATGAAGCGTAGATATTAACTGATAAAAAGCTATACAAATCAAGCTGGCTACGTAATCTTCTGACTAATTAAGATAATCTTTCTTGGGGGTTCGGTTTCAATAGCCGCAACCCAGCCCTGATCACTGCCAGACCTGATTCTTCAGGTCCAGAATACTTGATTGTCCGTGAAAAGCCAAAAATGGCTCATCTTGCATCAGGCTGAATAAGCTTTTTATAGGCTTTAGAGTAACAAGTCAAATATTTTACACCAAAAACCCGTTAATGAAGAGAGGAACCAAACAGCATACACTGTCTGATGTTCTACACCTGTCACAACTAGGTGAGACAGAGAACTAGATCTTATGCAACCTAATTTTAAAAAAATGTAAACAACATACAACCTTAAATTGCATAAGTAGGTGTCTACTGTTAACTGTGCAAGAGTGGGTTTTAGACAAGCACTCATCTCACATAGATTCAAGCAATTCCATACCAAATTCCTCTCTCCAAGTTTCCCTAACCGTTGCTGGCAGTTATACAATCATCCAGCAAATACACGATTATAGGAGTTAGGTGTCTGGAGCCAGGAGGGCTTTTTAAGACTTTATAAATTGCACGTTCTGCTGCGAAATGTTCCAAAATTTCTGATTTGGATTGAATGTAGTGTCCAACTTGTAAGCATAGTTCAGTTTTTTATTTAAAATCCAATTTAGATTCTTTGGCATACCTTTCATGGCCAAAAACCCTCCAATGTGGCTGAATGAAAACAATTCTTCAAAGAGGAACAGGAAAATATTCCTGATTTAAAAGACTCACCGCCAGTTATCTCAAACTATTGATGGCAGTTGTTCCCACCAAGACTGTTAGAACCAACTATTGGGTTTGGTTGGTTGAAGAACTTTTCTCCCTTAATAAAAATCACCAATTGAAAAGTGTTTCATATCAACTCTTATGTTTGACATTAAAATTAGTTTGATCCAAGACGTTTAGACGAGACAAATAGTAAAAACCGGAGGAATCGGTGAGAAGCAAATACTTCTTCACTGCACTATACAGGGGTTGGACAATGAAACTGAAACACCTGTCATTTTAGTGTGGGAGGTTTCATGGCTAAAGTGGACCAGCCGGGTAGCCAGTCTTCATTGATTGCACATTGCACCAGTACGAGCCGAGTGTGAAGGTTCGATTAGCAGGGTAAGAGCACAGTTTTGCTCAAAATATTGAAATGCACACAACATTATGGGTGACATACCAGAGTTCAAAAGAGGACAAAATGTTGGTGAACGTCTTGCTAGCACATCTGTGACCAAGACAGCAAGTCTTTGTGATGTATCAAGAGCCACGGTATCCAGGGTAATGTCAGCATACCACCAAGAAGGACGAACCACATCAAACAGGATTAACTGTGGACGCAAGAGGAAGCTGTCTGAAAGTGATGTTCGGGTGCTAACCCGGATTGTATCCAAAAAACATAAAACCACGGCTGCCCAAATCACGGCAGAATTAAATGTGCACCTCAACTCTCCTGTTTCCACCAGAACTGTCCGTCGGGAGCTCCACAGGGTCAATATACACGGCCGGGCTGCTATAGCCAAACCTTTGGTCACTCATGCAGGGGCCAAACGTTGGTTTCAATGGTGCAAGGAGTGCAAATCTTGGGCTGTGGACAATTTGAAACATGTATTGTTCTCTGATGAGTCCACCTTTACTGTTTTCCCCACATCCGGGAGAGTTACGGTGTGGAGAAGCCCCAAAGAAGCGTACCACCCAGACTGTTGCATGCCCAGAGTGAAGCATGGGGGTGGATCAGTGATGGTTTGGGCTGCCATATCATGGCATTCCCTAGGCCCAATACTTGTGCTAGATGGGCGCGTCACTGCCAAGGACTACCGAACCATTCTTGAGGACCATGTGCATCCAATGGTTCAAACATTGTATCCTGAAGGCGGTGCCATGTATCAGGATGGCATTGCACCAATACACACAGCAAGACTGGCGAGAGATTGGTTTGATGAACATGAAAGTGAAGTTGAACATCTCCCATGGCCTGCACAGTCACCAGATCTAAATATTATTGAGCAACTTTGGGGTGTTTTGGAGGAGCGAGTCAGGAAACGTTTTCCTCCACTAGTATCACGTAGTGACCTGGCCACTATCCTGCAAGAAGAATGGCTTAAAATCCCTCTGACCAATGTGCAGGACTTGTATATGTCATTCCCAAGATGAATTGACGCTGTATTGGCCGCAAAAGGAGGCCCTACACCATACTAATAAATTATTGTGGTCTAAAACCAGGTGTTTCAGTTTCATGGTCCAACCCCTGTATATTGTAAGTTAATACAGCCAAGCTGCCAATAACGGTGCTCTTGTTCACATAATTTTAATATTATGGAGAGTGATGTTCGGTGTCCTAAATGCAGCCTCTTAGGCTTACAACTGAGCAACTTAAAGGTGCTGCCACACTGTTTACTATTGTGCCATGGATGCTATATTATTTAAAAGCTCCTTTCACAGAGATCTAGAATTGAAATTGAGGAGATTTTGCAGAACATCAAGCCATGTCACATCTTTGAAGTAAGTGTGACGCTTTTGATGATCCTCTGACCCGTGATACAGTCTCGTTTTTTTGTTTTCTATATTTAAGGATCAACTGACCCTCTGGGAATGAATGTTAAATACTCTATGAGTGCTCCCAATTGGCCAGATAATTATTAGCATAAAAAAACACAAAGTAGGTCATGCCATCACTTTCCTTTTCAGTTTCAAGCACCTGGTATTCCAGGGTGAGTGAACCTACATTAGCGCAAACAGAGTGTTTGCATAGCAGTGTATGAGATTATGTAATTTCATCATTGGGTTATTGGTGTTTTATTTGAGAAGCAGCTTTAGACTTCCAAAAAAATCAATGACAGCCTTGATCATCTGGTGATCAAATTATGAATCCTCCAGGTAAATGTGAATTAAGGTGTGGATGGACTGTTATTTACCTAAGGGAGCATATCGTCCTTTGCCGTTAAAACTCAAGGTACAGTAGATACCTGGTAGTTTGATGGACATAGAAATACATTTCCTTCATTAACTGCAAATCCTTTAACATTTTTTGTCCCAAAAGTATTGACAGAAAATTAATATAATATATGCAAAGCCTCATAATTACAAGTACATAAATACGATTAAATTCAATAAATTAGAACATGTATTCTGAAGGTGCTCATTTGTAAGATATTCTAATTAATTGAATATGACTATATATTAGTGTGAGTGAAATCTGCACCTGTGTGGGTTTTCATAGGATGTGAAGCAGACTGCTAGGGAAACCTATTTATTAAAAGGGATATGATGCAGACAGGAGGCAGAGCAGCTTCCAGCTGACGTTTTAGTTTTAGAAAACTTCTGTGTCCTAAAAGTAGAAACACTGCTGACCTCTTCCGCCCCATGATCAAACACTATTGGCCTGTTTGAGTGTAAACAGGAAGACACCAATTCAGAAATGACTAAAGTAGGAAACTAAACGCAACTAAAGTAGGAAACACAAATGGCTCTACTGAAGTTGATACAACATATTTTATTTATGTATTTAACAAAGCAAGTCCTGTAAAACCATCTACAAGACCAAACTCTCTCACCAGCTTTACAGATCATAGTTTGCAGATGAAGAGATTTGTTAGCAGGAAGTCATTAAGCCAATTTTCTGTTTCCCTGTGAGCAAACTTATAACTGCCTCCTTCAAAATTCACATTAACTTGACAGCAATCAGCCTGAATCCACCAACATCAATATTTCTACTGTCAGAAAGGCCGTCTTTAAAAAGCCAACTCTAATATACAAAAAATATTACACCCTAACAATCAATATTTAGTCAGCTGTCAAAGCAATTCTATTTTTATTGTTTTATAATCCACTGCCTTCTTTGCGGTCCAATATAACTATGTGGAAAGTACATAATCCTGCTTGCTCTTGTAGAACCTAATAAAGCAAATGACCAGTATCCTCTTTCAACATCTTGCTCATTACACATATCTTTGTAAGGTGTATTCTGCAAGCAGATCTCTGGAATAATATTCTACTACAGCTGCAAAAAGACATTTCCCTCCCTAATTTATGTCTTGTTGGTGTATACAATGATGTTAAAATGCCAGGTTCTGTGACATAATAAAACAAGATACGACAACACATAATTTTTAAACCTTTTCCACATATAATGTGGCATGTCCCCCGTGCAATTCAACCACAAAAACTGCTAGGGGAAAATGTAAAAAAATAACACAGCTGTAGTAAATTGGATGCAAAAGTGTCCACACCTATATGATGAAAAACTTTGGGGAAGTAACTTTAGATTTAATTTCGGCATTTTGTCCCCTCTTGATTTTGCAACCGTAATCATTTATAGTGAATTTGATTAACTTAAACTAAAATAAAAATCAGATGGATCTTATTATACAAGGCTATCTGTCAGATCAAGTTTTATTTTAATGATATGTATGTTTAGCCACTGATGCTGGTAAATATGTTGTCCTTGTGCTTTTAGAGCTTATGGCTGCCTTTGACACAATGGAATATGGCATTTTTATTTCTTGTCTTGAGCACTGTGTTGGTATTAAAGGTGCATACTCGTCTGACCTGGCTGACCAAACTTTTTATGTCAGCATAAATAAGTTTGTGTAGTCTATAGTGTTAATTGGCTGTGGGGTGCCTCAGGGGTCTATACTAAGACCCCTTTATTTTCTCTCTGTATGTACTGCCCTTGAGTTTCATTTTGATTACATTTTTTTGAGTTTCATTTTATGGTTATGCTGGTGATAGTCAAGGTAACATTACTTGGAAAAACATGTTGTTCACTCTGTTTATCCTTGCCTAAAAAAAATCGAAGCTTGGATGGCCCTGAATTTTCGGAATTTTAATGATAAATAGAAGGAGGTCAAAATATTTTGCCCAAGTGGCCCTTGTGACACCCACTATGTGAATCTTGGCTCTGACTCCATATTTGAAATCCACTGATACCAATCTGGGAGTGAAATGGGACTGCGACCTCAGATTTGACACACTTTGTTTACCATTTTTTCTTATTCTCTTAATGTAGAGCATTTTGGTCAGCCATTTATTGTTTTTAAATTTGCTTTATGAATTAATTGGATTATACTGGGCATTAGATTTACAGAGAATTCAACAATGTAATAATAAAAAAAAAATCTAAAAAAGAATGAAGGCCTATACAGTTGAAGTAAATGACCACTTTATTTACTTAGCACTTTAAATACTTAGACATAAGAGAGTAAATAATGGGAAAAATTCTAAGAAAGGAGAAACAAATGTTAAAATCATAAGATAACTCAATAAAGAGGAAGGATTGCCACCAAAGGGGAAGGCATAGAGGACTAGGGGGAATTGCCACGGGAAACCACAAAAAACACAGCTGACCATTATAAATCAGAAGACTTTGATGGTCTCATGAGTTTGTTTTTCTAAAGCCACCTCCTGCATATTATGTGAATAATGCAGAAATTAAATTACCATGATCTAAAAAAATACCTAAAAGTTGCTATATACCCATTGTGAGCCTTAAGCTTTTATGGGGAGGAACTGAGGCATTCCCAGACACCAGTCAGTTAAACCAACCTATTGCACCAAAACAGAAATTGGACATAGTGCATTGGGCCTGAAGCTGAACTGACCTAGTGAGGAGACAGCTTGGGTTCCATTGCAAGCAAAAATCTGAGACCAACAGAAATGTTATTTAAATAAATAAACCAAAGACATGGCAGCTGCTATGATTCTGTCATTTGAACTGAATGACAAACTGCAGATTTAAAAGGGAGTGGTGCTTAATAATAATTTTTCTTTTGTGAACCACGGCTATTGCCAAGAAAACACTTGCTATCATCAAAAAAATTTTAAGGCAAGAATATTGCTGATAGTAAGACAGCACCCAAATCAATATTTTATAGTCATCAAAAAATTAGGGTTCAGTTTTTGTAAAGAAAGCTTCAGAAAGTCCAGCAACTGTCATGACCCTCTCTTAAATGGGATTCAAGAAAGGAATTGGGTTGTCTCCAGTGCAGAGCTTTCTCAGGAATACCAGGTGTGACTGTTTCTGCACACACAGTGACACGAAGATGATTGCAAGAATAATGGCAGCAAGGAAACTACGTCTGTCCTAGAAAAACATCAAGGACAGACCAACATCCTTCAACAGGTACCAGGATCGGACTGCAGAGGACTGGGAGGAGAGTTGATGATGCCTCCAGTGAAGCCCCTTTCAGACTGTTTGGAACATCTAAATATGTACTGTCCAGAGAAGCAAAGGTTCTCGATGTTTTTAGGGGAAATTTGAGACCCAAGTCTAAATCCTTGTTATGCTAGCATAGAAACATAGATAAAACATTAAAGCGACTCGTGGTTCATTTCACTAAAGAAGTATTCCAGTAACAACTGACCCAACATTGCTCAATCCTCCATCAAATCATTGTTTCCTTCCCTTAACTTGACAATAAAACCTTGAGATACCAGAGCTGATTACCCACCATAACCTGAGGCAGACAATATTGTAGTTTCTTTTGCAAAAAGCATGGACTCAGACTTGAATGGTTCACATACTCCAGAGTCCAGAGACATCCTCCACACAGCATTACAACGGACCACACTGTACCTCTTCAATCTTTTGTAACACCATAAACTTTCCTCTCTGGTACCCAGACCTTCCAAGGGAGACTGCTGGCTTTCAATTAAAAAGCACTGGACATTTTATAAAGCTATTAGCACAGGATCGAACCCCCTTTTGCAGTCAGAACTGCTTTAAATCTTTATGACATTGATTCAAAAGGTGTCTGAAACTTTATTCAGAGATTTCGGTCCATATTGATACAATGGCATCATACAGTTGCTCCACATTTGTCGGCTGCACATCCATGATGTTAATCTCCTGGTCTACTTAATTGCAATGGTGCTCTATTGGATTGATATCTGGTGACCACAGAGGCCACTTGAGTACAGCGAACACATTGTCATGCTCAAGAATACAGTTTCAGATGATTCAAGCTTTGTAAATGTGGGGGAAGTCAGCAACAGTTGTCAGGTAGGCAGTTGCATTGAACAACTGGTACTAAGGGGCCCAAAGTGTGCCAAGAAAACATCGTCCCACACCATTATATCATCACCACAGGCCTCAACAGTTGATACAAGGTTGAAGGGATCCTTGCTTTCTTGTTTATTTCTCACCATTCCATCTGAATATTGGCTTGAAACCCAGTCTTAGCAGATCAGGCAGTGTTTTTCCAATATGCTATTGTCCAGTATGGGAAGCCTGTGCTCACTGTAGCTTCGGTCCCCAGTTCTGAACTGACAAGAGTGGGACCCGGTGCAGTCTTCTCCTGCTATTGCCCATTAGCTTCGAGGTACAAGATGGTGTTGTGCATTCAGAGATGGTTTTCTACCAAGGTTGTTAGAAGTGTTTCTTGGAAGTAGTATTGCCTTTCTATTATCTCAAACCAGTCTGCCCATTCTCCTCAATGACCCCAACAAAGCATTTTTATCAACACGACTGCTGCTCACTGGATATTTCCAGACAACTCTCTATTAACCACAGAGGTGGTTGTTTGAAGATCCCAGCAGATAAACGGTTTCTGAAATACTCAGACCAGACCATCAGACACCAACAACCATGCCACATTCAAAGTCACTAAATGTGCTTTTGTCCCCATACTGATGCTGTCTTCAGTATGTCTAGGTATTTCAGTGTCAAGGTTTTACATATTGAGCAACATGATGTAGAGCAGAAACATAGCACTCTCTTTGTGTGTGCCACGAGTTGTAACTAAAAATAATCCCATCATGTCTAAATATAGACCAAAGCTCCCAGATATATACCAGAATAGACCTGTACAAGCACTACTCTTCTCAAAGATACCCTTAATTGTCAAGAAGTTTGATCAAATACTAACTTTTACTAATGCAAACACAACACACCTATTCTTCTGTCTTATCCAAAGATTGCCAGGAAACAATGGCAACCTTTACTGTGCCACCTTAAGTAAATAAGGATATTAGACACCAGCATTTACTCTATTTATATTGTGCTGATGGAAATTCCTTCTCACGCTGTTTCTAAAACATCCAAATTCGGGTTGTTTTTAGAAGAGGAAGACAAAAACAGCTGACCCGACAGCTTTGGATGAACTAAATAGAAGTTCAAATATTTGTTCAGAGAGTGACTTTAGCAGAAAGTACAAACATCAGCAGCAAAGGTATCAATGCCCAAGGAAGGGACAGCAAAGTTCTCAATAGCTGCCTCACTGGATAAACTACAAAAGTCCATAAACTATTTTCTCTGTCATGTCAGGTCATGACAAAAGATTCGTCTGCATAGTACAGAAAAAAATATCCACAAAACTTGCTCCAGATGGTGCAACAGTTCAGTGGATCACATATTAAAATAAGACTCTGATTAATGCAAATTATGCACAGGCTTATAAGAAATACAACCATTTCATGCATAATGAAAGCGTAAAAAAAGTACGACCAAAATCCCCTGAAAAGTCAGAAAATTGTTTGCGTGATTATTAGGATATTCCATGTAATCATCATGTGGCTTACAACAAAAGAAAATGAAACATTTCCTGAAAAGCTGCTCGTTTCATTTGTACATTGTAAGTTGCACAGATAAAATCTGATCCTAATCCCATGCTTCAAACAGCAAAAGCTTTTTACTCATCACAGGTATCTGACATATAAACTTACTGTACAGCAGCTGGCAGCAGTACATATATCTGTAGAAGGTCTTCATCTCTTCCACAGTGATGGAGACAAATCTCTTGTTTCCATACTGCTGCTTTACACTGCCTTCCCTCATATTCTCACTCTCCACCTTTTCCCTCACCGTCTTCATCTCCTCACATAGAGGAACAGATATCGCCAGCTTTTACTCCGCTCTCTTCATCTGTTTGCAAACTCTCCCGTTCTGCTTCTGCTGCACACCTGTCAAAATGCCCCGTGTGATCTCGTCACTCCTGTTTTTTCCACCCCTACCTTCAGCGGCAACATATCTTTCAACCTGTTTGAACAGGGGCCGTTTTCTCCAGGCATGGTATTGGGATCTTAATTACTTCGATCATCATCAAAAACAATTTATATCAGTAAGAGTTTTAAAAGAGAAATGTTATAATCTGGCATACACAGTTATGGGGTAGATTGCTTCCAGTCACTGACACCCTTCACAAGGTGGGTAAGCTACAAAAAGTCATTGCTATCTGTATACCCAGTCATATATGACAATGAAATGAAAGGAATGAATGAAAAGTTGAGTGGAAGGAAAAAATGTGGTAGAAAAGGGATCACAAGGGATCACAGGGGTAAATGCAGCTCTGCACATGTGCTCCAATTTAATTTGTAAATATTAGGATATACAGATGAATAAAATAAATTAAAATATCATTGAGAAATAACTTGTTTCAATAATCTAGTTCAAAAAGTGAAAACCTATTGTTCCATTACTGTTTTTTGTGCCTCTTGAAGCTCTGACTCCAGCTGCAGTCCAGCCTTGTGAATCCCTCGCCAAAACTCGGTATTTGCTTCACAATCCTCTTAAGGCTGTGGTTATCCTCATTGCTTGTCCACCTATTGCAACCTAATTTTTTCCTTCCACTAAACATTACATCAATATGCTTGAATATGCCTGGAGTCACCACAGTTTTCTCCAGCTTTATGGACAATAAAGTTCACCACACCACCCCATCTGCCGCTTCTATGTCTGCATACTGCCAGTTAGCTGGCTGAAAGAAGGCTTGTAAATGTCTACAGTAGCCATTATCCCAGGCATGGCATGGAAATTATAGGAAAGCACCTATTGCTAAACTAAGCACCAAACTAAAGTTACTTTACATTAAACTACAGTTAGATAGTTGATATTAGCTTTAACACCCCCAGTATTGCTCCATGAAGAGCAGAACTTCACTATAAACTTTAGTGGGTATTTATATTTTTACTCAAGTTTGGGTGATAAAATCTAAATAACGATAAATGTCAGATAACATAATGAGAGCTGATAATACATTTGTTTCCCTGTTTTAAATAAAAGCAAATAGATCATGTTATACATTCCGTTGTAATCTGGTATTTTACACAAGTTTACAATAAATTGTGTTCGGGCTCAGTGTTCTGACTTCTTGTATTTGGTATAAATCTCATCAAGAAACACAAAATCTTGCAGAGAGTCTCATCACAAGCTTAACCTCTGTTTTCTAACATGCTTAATATAGCCGTGTGTGAAAAAGAGGTGACAAATTGGATCAGTCTAAATATTTAAAATTCTGCCAGAATAAAACGAACCTTTGAAGAGGATATTCCAGATGATGACTGATGGGATCATAGTCCAGCAAAGTCCAGCAAAGAAGCCTGACATTCAGCAAATATTCGAGCTGGCTC
Source organism: Crenichthys baileyi (assembly GCA_036173005.1). Lineage (NCBI taxonomy): Eukaryota > Metazoa > Chordata > Actinopteri > Cyprinodontiformes > Goodeidae > Crenichthys > Crenichthys baileyi. Next base: position 222,017 of record JAHHUM010001466.1, on the reverse strand, counting down.
TCAAAATCTCATCTAAAATGTCTCAAATCCATGATAGTTTCTTCCAGTATGCCATTTAAACTTCTTCTTCTTGCCTTTTTCTCTGGTTTTGCTTGAACAACTTTATTTCACTGTGTGGATCATAAGGATTTTCTACAAGTATTTCCAGCTCTTTCCTTATTCCTAAACAGAGGTTTTTCCAACCATGTCCAGACGAAGCGTGCCTGCCTCTTCGCCAGCACATGCATGCAGAAAAAAAATGCAACACATACCTTGTAGGTTTGTCTGTGTGGATTTATGAGCCTTTGTCCTTTTTGCAGGTTGACGCCACAGCAGAGGCAGGCAGACATGGCAGACAAAGGTCGATTTTGTGCTCATCTGGCTGTTTATCCGTCTGTCAACCAGCAAACACGCGTCTATGCTGGTGAAATACCGACTTATGAGGTAAGATTTCAATTAGCCAGTCACAGAGGTCATATCAGCTAATCAGTAACAACACTGAATCCAGAGGTCCGCTAGTGCCCCTCCTGGTCTGCTGAGCTGAGAGAATCAGACCGGATCTTGTTTTGACACGGACACATTCGTGCTGCAGAATCCGCAGGAATTACACAGTGGGATTGTTCTCATATGTTTTAATCCATATGAGTGAAACACAACAAAGGAGTCCCATATCTTTCCTGCTGCTAGGAAATCCTGTTCTGTCATCTTGGCACATTATTCAAACTACAAAACTCAGCTACAGGAAACTGTAAATAACTAAATGTAAAAATAATACATAAAAAGTCAAGCTTTTCACCTATAAAAGTCACGCGAACTGGCATAGAGTGGCTGACACTAACCTCTTCTCCAGATCGGTTGGTGGCTCTGACTGTGGTGTGTTTGTCGGGTCAGCAGGCTGATAGATACAGACACATCGCGCAGAAGCTGAAACAACAACTCTTGACTGCCTTGAATTAACTCCAAAAGAGACATTTTCACACTACAGTATGTTTAATAAATAACGTGAACTCAATTCCTGCTGCCTTACGTCTGTTTTTCCCTCAATTTAGCAGCGGTGTATACGTCTAGTGAGTGTGTGGGTATTTATCTCATTTCATGGGTTTATCTCAGGAAAAGAGGGGTGGAGGGTGGGCAGGGACAAGAATCCCCCAACAGCTAATTATACCATCCTAGACTACAGTAAATTTCATTTGCAAGCAGACAATCCCTTACATTTTGTTACAATACAACTCAGCTGCAAACTCTAATGTATGTTATTGGGGTTTTATTTGATAGACTAACAAGATAGTGCATTTTTGTCCACTGAAAAGGTCAAGGATACATGGACCAAATGCAAAAAACACAGAACTTTCCATTTTCATAAATGTCAGAGACAGAGTTTCTTATTTTGACTGCAATAATTAGATATACTAATGAATCCAATGTAAGTGATTAAAACAAAAGTACATCAAGTTCGGATGTAGCCTTGAAAGTAATAAAATTATTGCTTAAAACTTGGTAATTATTGCTTAAAAGTGACTCACCTTTCTTGTGAAGAATGTCATCTTTTACACTGATGGGGAGATGCAGGCTGACCTTTTGTTAAATACAGATCTGTAACAAGATTATTTTTGGCCAATGCATTTATTATTTGATCATAAAAGCATAACATTTTGTTATCCATGACCACGTGGCCGTTTTTCCACTTCTCAATAAAACTTAAATGAGTTAAATTCCCTCTCAGAATAGCTGCAATCCAGAAGCAGAGAGCTGCCACTGGGAATATTGGTTTATTATCTTAAATGATGCAGAAGTGCATCTGAAATTACCTATATTTCTTAGGGGTTTAACATGACTTAGGTGATGAATGAATAAAATATTCAGAACGGCTTTGCAGGATTTCGGTGAAGCCATGGAGAAGGACTACCGGTTGGCCTTGAAGCGATTATGGCAAACCGTCCGGCGCCTCAGGAGGGGGGAAAATGCCGTAAGCCTCGCCTCCTACACAAACGTCCACACGCAGTATGAGCAATAGAAAGCAAGATAAATGAAAGATAAATGGATAAATGCAAGGTTGAACGCTACTAATCGCCTATTACATGTAAGACGAATCCCCTTTTCTTCCCCTCCCTCTTCTTCCACAGTTAGCTTGAAGTTCAAACTACAGATTGACATTACATGTACTGTAGGTCTGGTTAGCGTTCAAGCTAGCGCCATACTAGCACTACTGCCGCATAAACCAATCACCTACAGCATTATTTGTGTTATTTAAAGACAATCTTCGTAATAACTCGCTAAATACAATAAATTATTTGGCTTTTACCTGCTCAAAAGAAAATTTGCCAACTCTTCATCAGCTTTGAGCCCTGGTAAATCATGAAGGTCCCACCATCCTGTAAAAAAAAAGCTGTAAACGTCTCACTGCAAGTTTTTTAGAAAGATTTTTACGCGGCCTAAACTTTCCTTGAGAATTAGAAAGTGGTCGAGGAATTGGTAAGTTCGGTCCTTGTTCTGATTGATCTATTTCGTACCTCCCGGTAACCCCTTTCACGCACAATGGTGCCCAACTGCGCATGCGCGCTGACACTTCGCTCCCTCCACATGAATACGCAAGCCTATTGGTCAAAGTTGTAGGTGCGCGTCTCTGATTTGTTTAGCTGTAGAGGCATGGGGAGAAATTACAGTAGGATCATTATCACAGATGACCTACTTTACATGATAGTACATGGTCGGATGGTCAAACTTAAGCATTTTCTAAATTATTTTAACAATAAAAGTTAAAGACTTAACAATAAGAGTTAAAGAGCTCATTTTTAAATATTATGTTTTCCGATGTTTCCAACAAGTATTAAGCACAAACAGTGGGAGCTCCTGATCCCGCCACACCAAGCATTTTATGGAAATGGCAGCTTCTAAATGAATGAAATAAGAATTTAAACTGGTGCCATCAGCAAAGGTCTCCACCTCCTTCAGATGATCGCATTATTTTTGCTTTACCTAATTTATCATCACACAATCGCACTGACATTCCCTATGACTTCAAAGGCAACAGGCAAAGTATGCTCATGCACTTTTCATTATCTGTTATCCTGTACAATTACATTTATTAAGAAGTGAAGTAGAACAGTCTCAGTCAAACAAGGAGCCAGATTATTCCAACGTTTTCTGGGTCAATATCTTTCTTGAAGACTGTGTTCTCATGACAACTAAGAATTGATTTACAACTTAATAAGATTTGAAAATATTTATACTTGTCTCTCTCAAATATCACTACCACTGTATTTCTTGTCTGACAAGGACTTAAGTTGCTGACAGCCAAAGCAGAGAGTTTTCTGCTCAAACAAGATCAAATGAATGGTGTTTTCAAAACTAAATCAATGCAATTCTGGCTAGGCTGATGCTAAATGACGCATGAGTCACAGAAAATAAGTTTAGGAAATGTAATGAAAACACAAATAAACTTATAACCAAATGTGATTAAGGTAAGGCCTTCATTAAAGTCATATTTACTCTACAAGTGGGTTGTAAAGCATGATACTTTAGCCTAGCAAAATATTTTGAAGAGTTATGAAATAAAAATGTAAATTTTAATTTCTAACATCATTGTAACCATAATTGTGGGTCCTAAAGAGTCTGACTGTGCAAGCAAGGCTGGGTAAGTTGTTTTTAACCAAACTGTATTGTGTTGCAACCCATGAAGTTACCATCAGCCACTTTAAATGACTTTATGATGAAATTCACGTCATCCGAAGCACGAATGAAGAGGAGGAGGTTTTATTATATATTAGGCTTAATGTTTATTCAAAGAATAGAGATGGACATTTTCAGTATTTAATAATGTGTCTTTATTTCCATTGGGCTAAACTGAAAAAACAAGTAAATCAATATATTGTAAACTACACACCACTTGATGAGTTAAAATGGAACAGGAGATCTTTTTCCACAAATAGGAAAGTTAAGACTCAAATTTCTGTTGAATTTTTAGATGTCAATCAGAAAGTGAATTTGATGTTCTAAATTTTGATTTTTTTTACTTATTTATTATTTAAGAGAGGAGTTTGAATGGAAAAACTTTAGAATAAAAATAGAAATTCCAAGGTTGTGAACTGCCAGAGAATCCACTAGCATTCATATCAACATCTGCTCAGAACCAGGGTGAAGAGCTTTTCTGGGTTTAACATGTTTTGCCATCTTTAGCTTCTGAGACCTCCTGGATCTCCACAGAAATACATCCGCCTTATGCTCATCTCTTTGGTCCAGAAAAACAAACAAGTTCAATGACAGGTTATGCAGCTGCAATAAAAGATTTTTTTTTTCAAGGCAGGGGTGCCAATGCATGTAAAGGGTGTTGTATAACAAGCCAAAGGAAATACCATATTGGATCTAAACTATACAGTTTCCAGGTTTTATGAAGCCTTTTATGGAGATAAGGCCTTGGTAGAAATTGTAGACTTTGCGAGCAGATCCTGTGAACTCACAGGACTAACTTGAAGGGATCAACAATATGGAGAACCAGCAGCAAATCAATAAAATAAGCAAAAGAGTATGTCAGTATAAATGATATATGCTATTTAAAGAGAAGGCTGATTTAAATGTGATGTTAACAACCACCTGCATTGCTATGAGTGCTGGAGATGCTGCAATTCAGTGTGCGACTGTCTTAAAGAGAAACCTGAGGAAAAAAATAAAACAAATCTGTCTTCAAAACACTATAAAGTACAAATAATGAGTCCACTCTCCAGAGATATTTGACTTTTATGACATAACTTGTAAAATTATCTTGCAGAACAGTTTAACACTGCTACCATTGGTGATAAAATGTTTGTTTTATTCTGCTTTATTGTGTGAAAACACTCAAAGCACCAATAACTGAGACAAAACAATATGATGAGGTCATTGGGGAGCATTCATCTTCTTTATTCTGAGATGTAAAAGTAAGAAAATCACTAGGGAACCAAAAATGAGTTTTTCTGGTTTAGTTTCAATTGCTGATACTCCACACTTTCAGAACGATAACTCATCTTGCCAAAGAGCAAAGAGCTTTACTTTAGGAAAGGGAGATAAACTCAGTGACCTCAACTAAAAATTCATGGTGCAGATTTAGGAACCTGATTTATGAGGTATGCTATATACCATTTAGTCCATGTCTCAAATATTTACCTGGTCTTAAAGGAAGTTGTACCAATAAGATATAACAGTCGTATTTTCATTTTAAACTATGTTAAAATAGTTTTTTTTTATTGAATTATTATTTTGTACTTTGACAGGACATTTAAGATGACTGATTTCAATTGTTTTCAAATAGAAAGTCCATATAGTTGACATTTTTTACTTACTGTAATAGTGTTCCTTCCTTGATCTGTCATTCTGGTTACAACACAGTGCTGGTCAAAGGTTTATGCACATTCATCATGGGCATGAAGGCTTTTAATACTACCCTTGACCTGTTCGATTTTTTTCCAGGGAGGAGAGATTATACAACATACAGATTTAATTTTTTTAACACAAGAATTGGGTCGAAATTTTGAATTTATTCAGGATTTCCTCTAATTTATACAGGGTCAAAATTATATTATATTTTGATAAATATCTCTTACTGCTAGAACACCTGTTTCTGTGCATAGTGAGTCCAGTTTAACATTATCATGAACTGAGAGGATGCTGACCAAGAAGAAAGTCGTTACTCCAAAATAGACTCCTTCAAGTTTAACTGAAACTTGTGGCTGCCTACAATTTACAAGCCAAATACTTTTTGGAGACAAGTTTTTCATGATCAGAAGACAAAAATTGGGGTTTTTGGCCACAATGACAAGATGTGTGTTTGGGGGAGTCAAGCTGAGGATGTCAAGCCTAAAAAGAATGGACCGACTGTCAAGCATGGGGGTGGCAGCATCATGCTGAGGGTTAATTTCAATGCCTGTTTTACTGTGGCAAAATAAAACTAAATCAAATAAATCATCAGTACATTCACAATTGTGCATCAGTTTCTTATTTTCAAAAATCACTTAAATTATTTGTGGGATAATCATCCCAGCCTAAAAAAAGGACTGTTCAAATAAATAATTAAAAGCTCAACATGAATATGAAACCCGTTCCTATGAGTGGATGTAAACACCTGACTGGAACTGTTTATTTTGTTTTATGATGATAAATAAACCTTTTTTATAGGGATTGGTAGATACTAACTATACTTTTGTTTTAGGGTGATATTATGATAGGTGTTGGCTACTGAGATTGCGATTAAATTAAATTCAATTAAATTAAAATTTTAATTAAATAAATTAAATAAAGGTAAATGAAGTGTGGGAGCCAATTAGAGATTACAATTTAAATGTAACTTATTGCTTGAGAAAATTCCAGCTAATCCATGAGGCTTGAAGTAAAAATGGTTATAAAATATAAAGAACAAAAGAGAACAAGGTGACAGAAACAGCGGAGCTCCTTACCTCTGATTGTTGAGAACACCTCCACCGCCTCATCCGCCTCTTCTGCCAAAGATGCCTTTTGTCCCATGTTTACTGAATTACAAAAAAGCAGAATCCACCTCACATGCAAGTCACAAACTCTAGCAATACAATAAATATAACTGCAGTGAGCTGAGTTCAAATGCGTGAGCCTTCTGCAGGAGGACCGCTCAGGTGAAACTGCTATAAAGGAATAATGAGAAGAGGAACAGACGGATACTTACTTTGGTCAGCTGAACGCAGAGAGGGAGGGGAGGAAGGAAGGAAGGGACACTGAAGACAGTTCTGCAATTGCATAACACATAATGACCTCCATGATTCTGCTCTCGCAGCGGTGTTAACAACATTACAGCTGTTAATTTGATCCTCTTCAATGTAACTGAGCTAGGCCTTAGTTTACCTTTGTATTTTGGACATGTGTGGTCATCTTCGGGTTTCATTTATAAAAAAGATAACAAAATTGAATTAAAAGAGTCTCACCTACAGCCATGACATTTAAAAATTACATACTTTTTAAAATAATGCCAAATATTTCTGTCAAAATCCCTCTAAAATCCCAGACACTTTTAATGTCTGGTGTGACTTTATCTCATGGATCCCCACCTGACGAATTCTGGTAAGAACAATCAACACAAATTTGTCCAATTCCCCATCCAATTATCCCCACACAGGGCCCTTTCATTCCTTTGACAGTACAGCAGCGTGCTCGCAGTCATATGGACTAAGATCTTGTGACGTGGTGATATGCCAGTCTAAATACAGACCAAGGCGAGCGAGCTCGAAGTGTAGCACAATGTGACAAGTCTAGTGTTTTTAGATGTTGCCAAAGAAGGGGGAGTCCAGAGGATACGGAAACAGAGCAATCAGCAGATTTTAAAAGTGCGTATTTTCCAGAAAAAACGGAACAAACTCACTTTTGGTTTCAGTTTGGCACTGTGACAAATGTTTATCTGGAGGGATTTTGCATTCTTCCTCAGTGAAGCAACTTCATGACCTGTTTGCACAAAGAGACAGCCACAATGCAGAAAATATGTTAAAAAAACAAAACAAAATGTATATTATATATAATGAGATGTGAGTTCATTCAAATGTAGCTCATTCTGGAGCTGATTCCATGCATAAGGGGTGATTTACTTAAATGCTTTTTCCCCAAACTCAGTGCGAAACCTTGGCGTCATTAATGGAAACATATTTTGTGAACAAATGTAGGGAGAACCTAGACTGTTTTTAGAATATTATACAAACCAGTAAAGGGATTTTTACTACAGAAATGTTTTGTCACACAATCATGGGGAAGACTGCTTACTTGACAGCAGACCAGTAGACACTGATCACTGATACCCTCCATAAGGAGGGAAAGCCATGAAAGGTCATTACTAAAGAAGGTGCTATTTCACAGAGTGATGTGTTCAAAGATATTAATGAAAGTTAAGTATAAGGAAAAAGTGCAAAAGCAACAGGGACATCTGCACCCTTCAGCACCCTTCATAGATTAGTAAAGCAAAATATATTGAAGAGTTTAAGGGAGATTCGCAAGACATAGACTGCAACAGGAGTCAATGGTTGGATCTCCAAATCTCCACCCAGTAATAAATGGTCGCCAGGTGACACATGTTGCACAGCAAGTGGTTTAAAAGCATCCACCTTCAGTCATATCCAAGACATAGGCTACAACTGACATGTTCTTTTTTTAAGCCACTCTTGAACCAGAGACAATGTCACAAGTGTCTTAGGTAGGCTAAGGAGAAAAGGGACTCCCCTGATCTAAACTCCAAAGAGAATCTATGGATTGTCATCAAGAGGAAGATGAGACACCAGACCTGACAATACAGATGACCTGAATGCTGTTAATAAAGCAGTCTGGGCATTATTCATGATCTTTTGCATTGATGCAGTAATTAATATAAAAGGAGGATTATTTCCTTTCATTAGCTGTAAGCCATAGTTAGCAAAATGTACCTGAAATAAATGCTCAAAATATATTACTCTGCGTAATTTATCTAATTGAAGATTTTTTTTTTATTTTTTTTATTGGATTGGTATAAGTTAAGATTTCAATGACATTCTAATTGACTGAGATGCACCTGTATTAGTTTTGCATGTATTTATTTACTTAATTGTTTACCTGATATTTGTGAATAAAATACAGTGAATGTAAGGCTGCATAAAAGGCATATTTAGGCAAACAGGAGTTTTATGTTCCATATTAACAACAGAGTGTGGACTGCAAAGTAAGCTAATATTAAGCTCCACAATAAAGATATGCTTCCTTTGTGCAACCAAGCAAGAAGCTACTTTGCAAATTAACAGATAAAACATTGTTGTTGTTTTTTTGGAGAACAAGATTTTTATTTGGAGAAACCTTCGCTTACCTCTCACCTGCTTGTTTTAGTAGTCCACAGCTGCTCCTCCTCAATCAGCCAAATAGTTGGATCCAGCTGCCTCTTCTTCAATGTCTTTAGTTTATTTTCTGCCCTGTGTCGTTTTAGCCTTTGCTGTAATATTTCAGTGATTTAAAATGTGCTGATTTTTTTTTTTTTTTTTTTTTTTTTTGCGAGAGCAACAAGAAAGATACAGGGACTTTACACTTTTGAATTGCTCTCAGCAGCTTAATAAACATGGGTTTGCTGTTATTTACGTCCTACAATCAGCAGGTGTCGATAGAGAGCTATAAAGACAAACTATTACCTTTTATCCTGCACCTTTCTGTGGTTGAAATTCCCATAGTTTTCCGGACTTGCATTTTGAGACCTCTTGGTCTTTTTTGGCCATCTTTTAAGATAAAAATACAAAATTTCCCCATGTGTTTATAAAGAAAATACACTCATATTACGGTGATCAGGCTTGAAATATGCAAGCTGCAGAAAACAGAGTGTAAGTAATAGTGCTGGATGGCTGGATGGGTGGATTTATACAACCTTTGGACATTGGGATAGAGGATTAATTCTGGAAATACAAATATTCTTTTTCAAACAGTTGTATTTTTTTCATACTTATCCAGACCTGAAAGTACTAAAATCAAATCACATACTTTTCCAGATTGTGTAGCAACCCCATGGAAAGTTTTTGGAAAGTTGCTGCCTCGAATGTTTCTGTATCTTTACAACATGGATAACAATTCCTCACAGAAAAGATTAAATTTGACAGAGGCACTCAGCTCCCAACATGTGAGATAATGTGCAAATCTGCATTAAAACATTTAGATCTGGACGCTGAATTTGCGCCACCTTGGCATCAACATAAATTATAATCCATCTGATGACTAAGTCAATAAATGTGGGGTTCTTAGCAAAATATCCAAAACTTTAAGAGTAAATATAGTTCCAGATTGGCGCGCTTAACAGCGTTCAGGCCTGCTCTTAAATGCAAAAGATTTGATAGTTATGCATATTATTATTCTCTTGAATAAAATGCAGTAAGTAATTTTGTGAGTATGTTACATGTTCAGTTTTGCACTGGTTAAATCCACCTTCGTGCATTTAACTGCAGGTATCATAACCCACTCAGATGTTGTACACCCCCCACCCCCACCCCCTCGCCTACTGACAGCCATATTGAACATCCCTCTTTAAGCGTGTCAAGTTTGTTGAAAAACAGAAGACGTGGTCGGAAATGTTAGAATGTTCCTTCAAAATAAAAGAGGATTTATAAACAGGCGTGTTTAAGCTTCCGCTTTATGCTCATTGCATTAGTATTTCCCCTTAATGCACTATTTTTGAATTCAATTATACCTTAAGGAAAGCTTTGAAACCCGAATTGTCGTAACCTCTACATATGTGTCCCTCTTGTGGCCGTTCAGAATAAAAATGCTTTTATTTTGTTACGCTAAAACCGGAAAGTGTAGTCTTTTATTTGGTTTGACTTGACGCGGACACCCCAAATCGCCTTATGATTGTTTAGACTTAAACGCTTTTCTCATGTCCGTGGTTGTTTGTTTGTAAGAGATAAAAGCAGTATCAACTTATCGTCGTAGTTTCTTGGTTACAGCCCAGCTTGTTCTGAGGAGACACGTCGACCCCCGGTGAGTTTACCTCTCCGTTAAAAGAAGAGATGAGCTTCTCTTCAACTTTGATGCGCTACTAGCGGATGTCCTCGTGCTCGGGCGGTTGGCGTCTCACACAAAAATAGATTAAAACCGCGTTTTCTTCATTAAACTGTACAGGAACTCTCAGAAAAACAGTTTTTTTGTTGTGTTTTGGTGCCATTTTCTGCATTTTATCGGCAAATTAACCGTATTCCTGACAAGCGAAACTTCACAGCCTCGGCTAGGCTCGACCCGTTATGTGGACTACACCCACTAGCATGAAAATGTCAGATTTCAACGGCTCGGTTCTAATTGCTTTTTGAGACCGTGTATATATTTATACCGAAACTCATTGCTGTGCTTGTAGCTAGAAGCTCAAAGAAGATGTAGTTTATTTCTACCAAACATGGAGGGTTTCGTGGTGTCAGCCTGGTGCTAATGTGTTAAGAGCGGAGCAACAGTTGTCTCGCTGCTGTTTGATGAAGTTGTGGTTAAATTTCAGTTTGAACGGAAGCCAAACAGGCGGGTAAACAGGTATGCTAGCTTGTTAAACCAGACATTTTAGCCTTATAACGCCACAGTTAAAATTTTTTGCCATTGCCATAAACAACAGGGATTATATTTAATGTTTTCCATATCTTTTTATTAAATTTTTGTGTGTTGAATATTTTTATGGTGAAACTATAACAATATCATGGCGCTATTATTTTATGTGACGGGATAAGACGTGTTAGAGCGGATTTTTATTCAGCCCTATTTACTCTGATACCCCTAAATAAAATTCAGTATTGCATTAAAAACCTACCAAGACATGGCCGTCCACCTAAAATGACAGGGTGCATGGAGATTATTAATCTTAAAGCAGCAAGAAGGAACATGGTAACTCTGGAGGAGCTGTGAAGATTGACAGCTCAGGTGGGAGAATCTGTTATGGCTGAAAACTCTGCACATCACCCTAAACGCACGATCCCCACAGTAAAAGGTGGTGGGGGTAGGATTATGGTGTGGGGATGCTGGTCAGAGTTGATGGGAAGATTGATGGATGGAGCTAAACACAAGGCAATCCTGGAGGAAAATTAACCTTCCAAGAAAACACCAACCCTGAACTTACAGCCAGAGCTATGATGCAATAGTTCAAACTGACACATATTCAGAAATGTCTATAGATGTGCGTAGCTGGTACAGTCATACCTCTAAAGACTGCACTGACTTATGGGGCTGAATACAAATGCACACCACACTTTTCAGGTTTTAATTTCATTGAAAACCATGCATCCTTTCTTTTCCACCTCACAATTATGTGCTGTTTTGTGTTGATCTGTCATAAAATCCAATTAAAACATTTGCTTTTGAAAACAAAATTCAAAAGGTATGAATATACATGTTAGATCATTGGTTGGCTTCATTTGCATTTCAAGCAAAACGTTAAGTTCCCTAAAATTTCTCAATTGAATTTGAATATTAGCTTTTTGAATATTAGAATATTATTATTAGCTACCTTTTTGTTTGCTTGCTCATCTCTGAGTGGTTTAAAAAATAGTACAATTAAATTTTAAGACAATGTATTTCACTCTAAATATCGCCATTAAAGAAAATGTATTCAATGAAGTAATTGGACTGGCATTCTGGATTTTAGCAAAGCATTGCAAAATGCCAACCTCTTCATTTAGGCTTTAGGCTCATGATATTTTATCCATGTTTGGGCCTGTAGAGACAGACCATACAATAGTGTCCAGAAGGAACTACTGCTATGCACCTATCATTTCAGAAACACATTACAGATCAGAGCAGGTTACAGGCTTAAAATGATTTGATTTTATTTAGCTAAATGCTTTAAGTTCTGTTTTAGGTGGTAAAGTTCATCTGACAGAAATTATATTTCCCTGGTTGCTATATAAAGCAGTAGAAGATAATTGTTTAAATTTAAGTAGTGAACTACTTAAAGGTTGGTGACCCAGAATGTATGTGTATATAAGTGACAGTGACTGTATTTCCACCTAAATACATAAAGTACATAAAGTCTTTGCTGTAATTCAGTTTCCTCCTGACACAAAATGATCCTTCAGCTATTTCCACATCCACTTATGGCAATAGTTTGCTTGTGTACCCTTAAGGGATGGGGGGTACATGGTGGGATTTAGTGGACAACCTCCTCTTTGTTCTGTTCTTCATCGAAAGAGGTTGGAAAGCATTTGTTTTTTGCTCTTTTCGTTTTTTTTTGTTTTTTTTTTACATCCTAGTTATATTTTTCTAAAAGCTTTACATTAAATTCCTCTTGTTTGTACTACTTTTAAAACTTATATCAGGACTTAGCTGTCAGTTGCTGGACTTCATCATGAAACGCGAACGCATTGCTTGTTGCAAAACACAAATGCATAACACAACAGCAGAATATAGTGTTTTTCCAGTTGATTCGCGTTTTTAAATAAATTCTTTCAATTTCAGGTCTCACTTCCGTCCGGTGACGGATTCATCCTATCAGCTGTCGGGCGAAAGGCGGAAGCAAACATGCCTAAACCGGTAAGATTTAGTAAATAAATCTGTGTAATGGCAGAAATGCAGCCTCAATTCTGCATATGTTACTTAAATATGAAGAATCTTAGAAGTGGTGGGTTTGTCATCAGGCTTCCTTTCACTCCTCATGTTCGTCTTCCAAGTAAACAACAGCCATACTGTCTTGCAGATTGCCAAACCCACTGGCCTTGCAGCAGCAACACTGCAGCCATTGTTGTTGTAAAGGGTAAAAAGAGAATGCCTCAGTCCTAGGATGTGAACAGCGCCAAAACAAAGCCAATTTGATGCAGCCTTGTCATGGGTGTCTGCTTCCCACAGAAGCGTCTTTATACCTGTTAGACTAAGGTGTTCTTGTCTCAGACTCCTTTTGCACCTTAGTTTATTGCACCCTTCTGAGAAACCTGAATATTTTAAAATAAATTATCCTGAATTCATCTGATTCTAGTTTAGTTTCAAATTCATGTTTTCCTTCTGTTCATGAGCAAGATTGTTTATCTTCCGGCTTGTAACTCAACTTTCTTCCACCAAGTTGGGGGACTTGGTTCAGGTAACTTGATCATATTTCGTCCTATCAGCCCATCCCAGCTGAAATCAATGTTTTTCTTGCCGAAGGAGGATCTTAAAGGACGACTAACCAACAAAGTTTTAACTATCTAGATAAAACCTGTAATGATACATTAAATGGCAACTATTTAGGCTCAGTTTGATAAAGCCAGCATTAGATGCTTTTTAGGAATATGAAAAAGACATCTCCTTGCTCAAATTGCCAAGATATGTTTTTATTTTGCGTAATAACTGTTTGTTGTTTCACTATTTTATACAATGATCATGCTGTCAGCGTCATAAATTACACAACCATTGTAAAGGCAAGACATTTATCAACACAAAGGATTTAAGAGATCTTTACAGCAGAACAGGTATGCATCATTATAAAGGCTTCATGTGTATTTTGAATAAATCCGACATTGTGTTTTATTTTACAGCTGTTTTTTAATTCCCTAATTATTATTGGCTGAATTGAGCATGCCACAAGTGGGGCTCATCCCTGTTCTTGTAAAGTAGGAGGTGGCTTGGGCTTTAGGAAGATTTAAAGAGGAACAGACGAGCACTGGTTTCCTCCTTCACTTCCTCTTCTCTTTGTACAGTGAACACCCTGCTTCTCTGTTAAGGTCAATGTTAGGTCACAGACAAAGATGAACGTCTCGTTTACAAGCCTGTGAAGTTTTGATATTGGCTAAATGTTTTCAGATTGTTGGTGTGTTATTTGCTTTGGTATCATGTGGATGAGCTGGGTGGAGGACGTTTCTATAGCATATCCTGAAGTTAGTCACAATTCAGTCAGATGATATCAGACATTCTTGCTTGAGTGACGATTTAGTTGTCAGTTTAGTTTGCACTAAGCAAACATGTGGGATACTTTCTGTTCAGTGTCCTGATGTTTTAATAATTAAAACAGCTGTGCTGTCATAGTGAGGCCAGCCGGTACTGCTAATACTGCTGCTGCCCTTAGGCTGGAAAAAATAAGACTTTCAGTTTTCAAAGTGTCTAGATGACTTTGTTTAACCGTTTAAAAGCTGTCAAATCTGCATAAAATGTTTATGTGATAAAGTCAGGCATGGCTTTTTCAATTGCTATAAGGGTTTTTTGTGTTTTAAAGGACAATTCCCCCTCCATGAATTAGGACTTATGTTTCTGATAGATCCACCAATCAGGCTTTTATTATTGTAGGGGTCTGACCAACCACATCTGATTTGGACAAATTTTATGTTTAATCTTACTAAAAAAGAAGAAATTACAAGAATATTCTCATTAATGCATTAATGTATGTGTCCCTCAACTCAAGTAAATTAAAGTGCATCAAACTGTTGGCTGTTTGTTCATTCATTTCTAAACTGAAAAGTATTGGCATTTTAAGGCATTAAACAAATGTTTGAAGTGCTTTTCTTATGTTTCCGTTTACAACATTGTACTCCCTCAGCTTGGAAAACTTTGGGATAGAAAACGGTAAAACTGTTCGGTGAAGAAGGCTGTTTACCTGTTTGCTGGGGAGGGGGCTGTCTGTGTACCTTTGGGGGCCCAGTTTAGGTCAACATCCTGGTTCTGTGGAAGTAAAAGAGCAGCTTGTAGACAGAAGATCACCAGGCAACTAGAGGGGGGGGGGCATTTCCACTGCTCAGTTTTTTTTAAACATATCTGTAAAATGGCTCCCCTACTTTCAAATGAAGGGTCTTTATGTTACCCAGTCATGGTCATGCCCTCTGTGGGAGGATTCCCTCACTGTGCTGAGAGGTTAATCAGAGGGACAGACAGTTGCTCTGAGCCTGGCAGGTCAGATTAGCAGCTCTGTACTGACTGCCGTTTGTGTCCGTTGGCTTTAAGACCTCTAGGCAAAGCTTCTCTAAACAGCTTACAGTGATGAAACAGCTGCACGTTTAACAATGGTCAAATCAGAGCGAGAACTTATCAAATGGAGAGCGAGAATCTTATAGATATGTGCTTCCTGAGGTGGTTTTAATGATGCTGGACAGATTTCAGAGGAAGACTGAAGGGTGAAGTTAAAAAAAAAGTAGTAATTTGGAAGAGGACATGGATAAAATACTTTAACAAAAGGCAAAAGAAGTAAATGGGATAGGTCAAAGCTTTCTTTCAGTGTCTGAAGGATTTACGCACAGAGTGAAGCCACTTAATGCAGTATCACATTTTGCCTGTTGTCTGCCTGACTGAGGTGATCATCTGCCATTCCTAATCAGTGTGCCAGCCTTTAGATGTGATGTCTACTTTCCCTGTGTTTGTGTAATTGTTAGAGATGCAACAACAGCCCTGATCAGTGACCGGTCGGTCGTAAATGTACAAATCAGACTTTTTTTTTCTAATCTATTTATACATCATACCTAAAAACTCCCATGTTGCACCAACCACAACACTCTTTAGTGTTGGACTTACTAGTTTTAGTAAGGCGTTTTAAAAAAATGAAGTCAGAAAAAGCACAAAAGATTGTGTGAAGCATTTCTTCTACTGTTTTGTTCAGAAAAATGTCAGCTGTTCACTTTGGATGATTCATGATTTCACTTCTTTGCTTTTTGTTGCTTTTGCAGAATTGGTTTGTTCATCTGGTATGATGCTACCCCTGTTAAATGGAAATAATTGAACGATTATGATAGGATAGCAGGAAAAAAAGATTTTCAATGCTGCTAATTTTGTTCTCCAAGAAAAATCAGATCTGCTAGAATTGGCCATAAGAAGGTCAGAAAAGTCTCTGATCAGTGGATCTCCAGTTTTCTGACAGATGTTGGTTTTGATATTTTTGTGGTTTGTCACACAGCAGCTTGAATGAACAGCGCCACCTATCTGTGTGCTACTTCACTTGCCTCTAGACTACAGCCCTTTAGAGCTGCAACCTCCCATGATGGGTCCAAATGTAGTTTGTGTACTGAGCGCTGTGGGATGTTGTACCTTCCTAAGTTTTGGTCCACATGTGAACTCAGGATGATCCCAAATGAAAAACAGGTGCTGAAGTGTGACTTTGTTTTCCCTGTTATTGTCAATATTAAATTGATAAATGACCCTAATTGTTGAAATAATTTCAAAGGGGATTTGGCAGAAGCAAGTTCATCTTTTTCTTTTTAAACTGGGCTCATGGGCTTGGAAAAGGTCACTGCTTCAAGACTTCTCAGTTGTCGCCTTGTGTGATTAGCTGTGTCAGTACCTCAGCATGTTGTTGCTGTCCCTCATCTCCTCCCCCTCTGTCTGCAAGGCAAGGGATTAACAGACTGTCTGCTTCATACAAGATTCCTCTTCTTCAGCATGTTGGCCTACTGTGTTTTGGCTGAGTCCCACACAATGCTGAAGACTGGGCGTTTCACAGCTCATTGCTGATGGAGTAAGTAAAAAAAAAAACAAAGGGAAAGGCCCAGTCAAGGTTGGCCTGTTTGAAAGCCCAGATCAGCTGTACATTCTCCGTTATTACTCTTAATCTACTGAAACCAAGAGTGCCTTAATCCATCTGTTGGTGAACCATGGATGAAGGTTTCCTCACTCCAGTTTTTGATCTGCAGAGGTAGAACAGAGCAGTACTGTGCTGGTCTTGATGAGGTTTAACTTTGTCAGGAATGTAAGAAAATGTAAACCTTTTCACTTTAGCACATTGTTTGCAGTACTATTAAATAACGCAACACCTATCAATGCAAGAGAGGAGTGTCAAAACAGGTTCACTGCAGGGTGGAGGAAGAGCTCCAAATGTTCCTATGTAATCGATGAGAGGGAGACAACCAGATACCTAAGGTTAAAGTTCCATTGGGGACAGAGTTCAGTTAAGTGAGTTTGGATACAAGTTTCATGGGTTCTTCATTGCGGGGTATGGAGAGAAACCACAAGAGAAGAATGATGGCAGAAGATACATTGATTAAAATTACAGCAGGGAAATTCTGAGATTTTCTGTATAATTGCTAAGTAGAAGAAACAAATTAATGCCTCTTGTCCTCATTTCATTTTCTTATTTTTGTACGGCTGACTATGCAATAACCTCTCTATAATAAGTATACTACAGATCTTCTCTCTTGCTTCCTGTTGCGCTTTGCCTCCCTCCCCATTTCCTTTTTTTCTCGCGCTTTGTTTCTTCACCCTGCCCTGTTTGCTTCTCACCTTCCGCCCTACGAAGCGCTTCTCTGTGGTGTCTCGTCTTGGGCTGTTAACCCACCCCGAGCCAACACACGTGGTTCGGGCACGTAGGTGTGAGATGCCTCTGAGGCCCCCCCCCCCCCCCCCTTGCTCTTTGGTATCAGCTGCTGCTAGGCCTGCTGCCAGTGCTGCTTAACTAGCCTCAGCCAATGACTGATATGTATTGTCTGCTCCACCCTGCAGCAACAGGCTGTGCTGCCTTTGCTTACAGTGGTAATGTGCTTAGGATCTAACGTATCAAAAATCGTATCAGTCTCGTATTTATCAACAATCAGTCTTAAGGGTTATTCTTTTATTTAATCTGGGAGGCATTTTATTGTGTAGTTTTTAGAAAACTGAGATTTATGTCATAAAAATATTTTTCTCACAAAAATACCATTCATACTTTAATTGAAATTACATTATTATATTTAATTATTTACTTAACTAATGGGTTAATCAACCATTCTATCACGCTAATATGGTTATTGACCAATTATTAAAGAAGTAAAACATTACAAACACAAAATCCAACGACTTAAAGGGAAATTCTGAGGTAAACAGACAATGTTCAAGGTTGGGCTGATCGATATCAGGAAGGTATGTAATTTCAGCACTACTGCTGAAAACTTCAATTACGTTTTCCATTATAGTTAATGCTTTAGCATCTCAGCCATGAGGAATATACTTAGTGTGGGTAAAGCCACCCAATATCAAATCTCAGTCTTCATTGCAATGTTGGCGTTTCCAATATTGCAATCCCAAAGGACTACTTGCATGCAATACTTGTTAGGACATTATATTTCAAGTGTGAGGCCTTCACACTCAAACGCTGCATATCAACAAGAAATATGTGCCAGTTGGAGAGACTCTAACTGCCCTTAATGCTCACCAGCTGACGTATACTTTTAGTAGCTGAGATGCTGAAGCTCATGGAGAGCGGTGGGCACATCGTTTAGTGGTAAGGAAAGAAAAGTGTCCTAATCTGAGATTGTGTGGTCCAAAGTGTTGAGGACAGTTGGAGTCCATCCAGCTTGCCAGATTTATTATGTATTTATAAAAATTATTTATTATAAGCCAGGTCAGACCTCAAAGAAAACTGCAAATTGGTATAGGCCAGGGAAAACCTTAGTTTTATTTCTTAATTGTAGTATAAACAATATGAACTTCAGTTCTTTGTTTTGTTTTGACCAGATCAATGTCCGTGTGACCACCATGGATGCAGAGCTGGAGTTTGCCATCCAGCCTAACACCACAGGAAAACAGCTCTTTGACCAGGTGAGTTTACCTAATGTAAGCTAAATCCGTAATCATGCCTGCACACTGTCCATTCGTCCATTTTTGGAAATCCCACCATGAGGAGAATGTTAAAAAGTTTGCTGTAAAATATTTTTGATGCACAGTTAGTTTTCTTTCTGTATTCTAGGTGGTGAAAACAGTGGGTCTGCGGGAAGTTTGGTTCTTTGGTCTGCAGTATGTGGACAGTAAAGGTTACAGCACCTGGCTAAAACTGAACAAAAAGGTAAGTTTATTTTTATTTTTTTATACTTGCAAAATGTTTTTCAGAATTTGCAATTTACTAGAGAAATGAATTACAAAAATAATGAAAATGCTCCAATAAGTTGTCCTTGGTTTGATTTAATCCAGTAACTTTACCTTTTTTTTCAATTCTTCATCAGAATAACTTTTCTTCACTCATTGGTCCATCCTGTTTGCATTTAATTTTAGCCTTTAGCTTTGAATGTTTGTGCGTCACTGATTGACACGGACTCGAACAGAAATGAAGGAAAACTCTTCCTTCTAATAACATCAAAATTTTACCAAACAAGAACATCATTACTTATAACGGAGTGTGTTTCAGGGTCGCCTGCAGGACAGCACATTGTCAGATTTATTACAAAGGTTCCTTTAATTAAGTAAGATGGAAACTATTTTGTATGTCTGTGTGAAAGGCAGCTGTGCACATATGTCGAAGCCACCCCGCTAGCATGTGTCAGTAGA
The DNA here is from genome assembly GCA_036173005.1 of Crenichthys baileyi. NCBI lineage: Eukaryota > Metazoa > Chordata > Actinopteri > Cyprinodontiformes > Goodeidae > Crenichthys > Crenichthys baileyi. Next base: position 202,400 of record JAHHUM010001466.1, on the reverse strand, counting down.
TAACAAAATGTTATGTGACCTCTGACAATGGCCGCTTTAGAGAAGTGTTGTGCTGAATGTACTTCTGCATGAAAGGAATACACACCCTGTATTCTTTAAAAACAAATCTGTATGCATTAGTATTTTATTTTGAGAAGCGCTCTGATTTTAGTGCTAGTAATTAGTGGTATTTAAATTGATAAAATTTGGAGAAAAGCATCCAGATAGTCCAGATGGGATGTGCTGCATTGAAATGTTTTAAAATATTTTTCCAACAAATGATGCCATACAGGCAGGTGATCCTAACGTCAGCTAAATTCCCCAGGTGACCCAGCAAGATGTGAAGAAAGAAAACCCTTTGCAGTTCAAGTTCAGGGCCAAGTTCTTCCCAGAGGATGTGTCTGAGGAACTAATCCAAGAGATCACACAGAGACTTTTTTTCTTACAGGTAAAACACTCCTTCTGTTGCCAGATGTTGATCATGTGGTTTTAATTATCTATATCGTTGCCTCATTTGGTACCGTTTTAAAACAATAAAAGTGCATATTTTTGGTAATTCCACTAGTATTTTGTCAATAAAAATTCTGGACACAGAATCTCTAATTCAGCCACTTTATGTGCGATTGTTACGGTTTCCTTTGCTCTTTCAGGTCAAAGAGGCCATTTTGAATGATGAGAACTACTGCCCTCCAGAGACAGCAGTGTTACTGGCTTCATATGCTGTCCAGGCCAAGTATGGAGACTACAACAAAGATGTCCATAAGCCTGGATACCTTACCCATGACCGACTACTGCCTCAGAGGTATGTGAACACACCACACAATAGACACCGCCTAGCAGAAGTTTCACACTCATTAAACTTTTTCATATTTATGTTACAAAAACACACAAACATCAAAGTATTTAATTAGGATTTTAAATGGCTAGACAACACAAGGTAGTGCACAAATGTGAAGTGGAAGGACAAGGGTACATTTCTTTTCCAAGTTTGTCTTAAATAAAAATCAGAAATGTGTAGATTCTATTCAGCCCCCCCTCCTGTGTGTGTGTGTGATGTAATATAATTATAAATCCTCTGTTCTCTGAAGGCCTCAGAAGGTTGTTAGAGAACATTAGTAAAGACCAATGAGCCCAGCAGACAGGCCAGGGACCGCCTAGATTGCTATTTCTAAAACATTTTAAAATCATGTATCATTTTTCTTCCACTCCACTTAGTTTTTAGACTATTGAATAAAACCCCAATAAACACAAATAAGTTTGTGGGTGTAATGTGACAAAATGTGAAAAGTTCAAGGAGAAGATTAGTTTTTAAGGCACTCTGGCCATGATGACTAACAGATTCTGGAGCAACCTGCTTCCGCTTTTAGAGGTGGACCTTTTGTTGTTAAAGGAAAATTAAATGTTTTTCATTCCTAGTTGGAGTACTGAATGATTTCCTCCTGAGGAAGCAATTTTAGGGTATTTGACATTCCTTCAGGTGAACGTCACCGTGCTTGTGTTTACTCAGAGTCCTGGAGCAGCACAAGCTGACAAAGGAGCAATGGGAAGACAGGATACAGACTTGGCATGAGGAACACAAAGGAATGCTCAGGTATCTATTAAGCTTAGCTCATTGCGTGTCTGGATTTGCCATGTAGTGTTTGAGTGTCACACAATTTTTATTTTATTCAACAGTCTGCAATATATTCTGCTTTACAGGAAGATGCGTTTAAGATTTAATAATGAAGCTTTTAACATCCTGCTTCTCCTGTTTTTCAGAGAAGATTCCATGATGGAGTACCTTAAAATTGCCCAAGACTTGGAAATGTATGGAGTCAACTACTTTGAGATCAAAAACAAGAAGGGCACACAGCTGTGGCTGGGTGTGGATGCTCTTGGTCTCAACATCTATGAACACGAAGACAAGTAAGGGATTCACACATACATTTTTAATCCTGGAACTTAAACATACATCTAATAGGATTCCTACACAGTGTGGAAAAGGTTGGAGCTTTTCAGGTCGGGAAAAGGAAAAGGATTACCTAAAGGATACAAAGACGTATCCTTTAGGTAATGGGACAGGGAATGCAGCCTGGAAATACAAATATCTTTTTTAGCCTATATTCATTTCCCCATTCCCCAAATGATCCATTCATACATGCATGCATCCCACATACATACATATCTGTACATACATGCAGAACGCGCATACATTTTCTGTATTCAAAGCCTGACCCTCTATAAATATCTGTAGCAAATGCACTAGGAACTTATTTATTTTATTAAAGTATTGAGAACCCAGGACTTTTTTTACATGGAATAAATTAATTAATATGATTATTATTATTATTAATTAATTTATTTGTAAACTGTAGAGCTGCTGTTTGGAGTGAATTGGGAAAAAGCAAAAGACTGCAATAGCTGGAAGCTCACAACTTAATGTTTCACAATCAGAAGAGTTGGTAGAGGTTTGTCAACACATGTCATCATAACGATGTCTGCTCTAATGTAACCCGCTAAGCGAAAGGTGGAGGAAGGAAACTCCATCTATTTATTGTCAATGGGGGTTTCCTGTTCTCTGTAGTCAGATTAGTTTTTTATTTGTTGCTAAGAAAGAATGGATTTAATCACTGTTCTTGCAGGATTTCCTCTTGATAGCAATCTGATTTGCTTCAGTGTTTGCTATCAAAGATTACAGCTCCCAACCTTCTTTCCTTGTCAAAGAAACACGAGACGTAAACAGTGAAGATAGCATCACAACATAGCAAGTGAAAACCTTTTAATACCAAGTGTATTAAGTGCACTTGGTATTAAAAGTGTAATAGTTTTTATGCGATCTCATGTATTTGTTAAAATGTATCTCTAGCCACAGTTCTGCTGTTTGCTTTCTTTCAGATTGACACCAAAGATAGGCTTCCCCTGGAGTGAGATCAGAAACATCTCATTCAATGACAAGAAATTTGTCATCAAACCTATTGACAAAAAAGCACCTGTGAGTAAATTGTCATCAATATGGCCTAAAGCTTCCAGCTTCATTCAAGTGCTTTGAGAGTTTAATCATTTTCTCTGTAAATTTTTCCAGGACTTTGTGTTTTACGCCCCGCGACTGCGCATCAACAAGCGTATTTTGGCATTGTGTATGGGCAACCATGAGTTGTACATGAGGAGAAGAAAGCCCGACACCATCGAAGTGCAGCAGATGAAGGCTCAAGCCAGAGAAGAAAAGCACCACAAACAGATGGAAAGGTAGGGCCACACTCCTAATCATTTGTACTTTCTTTCTTTTACTTGTGATGGTTTTACTACATTACAGCTACATTACCATTTAGCTGTCAGAATGCTCTTCCAAGGACAGAATCTGTCAGGCCAGTCAAACTGTTTGCATTTAGTTGTCAGGCTGAAAAAGGGTCATGCTACACGTGCTGGATGGCAGGGAGGTTAAAATACTGGCTAACGATCAGATTGCAGCTGCGGTCAAATCCTTTCTCCCGCCTTTGGTTCAGACATGTGCAAAGCATAAACAAGTCGCAGCTAAACCCATTTATCGCGTTGTTTTATTATTATGTTTATTATTGATTTGATTTTCAATTCAGTTTTATTTATAAAACCCCAATTCACAACACGTCGTCTCAAGGCACTTGAAAAGGTCAATTCAGTCGAATCATACAGATTTCAAGTCAGGCTCATACATTGCAATTAATAACTATCAAACATTGCAGTCAGATTCAGTTTGTTATTCAAATTGGTTAAAAAGTTTTTGATGCAATCTGCTGGGTGGACAGTTGCTGGCACTGACTTTGCAGCAATCCCTCATACTGAGCATGCATGTAGCGACATTGGAGGAAGAAAACTCCCTTTTAACAGGAAGAAACCTCCAGCAGAACCAGAACCAGTGTGAGCGGCCATCTGCCACGACCGACTGGGGGTTAGAGAAAACAGAGCAGAGACACAAAAGAGAACAAAGAAGCACTCTTCCATACCGCACTTTGTCATTTTCGGGCTGAACCACACATCCAATGGGCATGTTTACCTAGAGCGTATCCCTTCCATACCGCACTTTGTCATTTTCGGGCCGAACCACACATCCAATGGGCATGTTTACCTAGAGCGTATCCCTTCCATACCGAACCACACATCCAATGGGCATGTTTACCTAGAGCGTATCCCTTCCATACCGAACCACACAGAGAGAAAGGGTTAACACCGAAAGACAGGGCCATGTGGATCATCTTTAGAAGGTGAGGATTAAGTTGTTGGCAGCAGAAGCTCGGAAGATGCCCCCCTCCAGTTGTAGCTTCTAGGAAGAGAAAAGAGAGAGAACAAAATGTTAAAAGCTGAAATAACAGCAAATAATGCAAAACTGGAGAGTAGTATGAGAATGTAGAGAAAGGCAGAATGAGAGAGTGAAGTGGTCATTATGTCCTCCAGCAGCCTAAGCCTGTAGCAGCATGACTACAGAGATAGTTCAGGATAACCTAAGCCACTCTAACTATAAGCTTTATCAAAAAGGAAAGTTTTAAGCCTAGCTTTAACAGTAGACAGGGTGTCTGCCTCACGGACTAAAACTGGGAGCTGGTTCCACAGGAGAGGAGCCTGATAACTAAAGGATCTGCCTCCCATTCTACTTCTAGAGACTCTAGGGACCACCAGTAAACCTGCAGTCTCAGAACGAAGTGCTCTGTTAGGAACGTATGGAACAATCAGATCTCTGATGTATGATGGAGCTAGATCATTAAGGGCTTTATATGTGAGGAGGAGAATTTTAAATTATATTCTGGATTTAACAGGGAGCCAATGAAGGGAAGCTAAAGTAGGGGAAATATGATCTCTCTTTTTAATTTTCATCAGAACTCTTGCTGCAGCATTTTGGATCAACTGAAGGCTTTAAACTGCATTTTGTGGACATCCTGATAGTAAAAAATTACAATAGTCCAGCCTTGAAGTAACAAATGCATGGACTAGTTTTTCAGCGTCACTCCTGGACAGGATATTTCTAATTTTGGCAATGTTCCGGAGATGAAAAAAGGAAATCCTAGAAACTTGTTAAATATGGGATTTGATGGGAATCTGTTCTCTTCACCTGATCAAGTCTCCCGCTTGAATTTGAATCCCTTTTTTTAAGAGCGGTGTGATTACAATACCAAAATCAAAGACTTAGAGCTGATGGTAGTAGATGATTGGCTGAATATACAGGTGGAGTGATGCTAAGAGCTTGTCAAAAATAACTAGAAGGGTTTGATTGCTGTAATTCCAATAATGGCAGTTTTGTAAATAAATGTTACCCCTTGTTCATTGTTTTACTATCTGACATGCCTGTGTCATTGCCTGTCAAAAACAAGGTTTTTGGTTGAAGTAAAATGAACTCTGAACAGGATTTTACAACTATTTACCTGACTGTCCGTAGGAGAAGATCCATTTTGACAGACCATGCACTCTTTCCTATCAGAGGAAAAATAAAGCTTGAAAATTGAAAAGAAATCTTGTGTTTACAAAAAGGCAATAGATTTAATGGGAAAAGTTATAGCTGGAGCTAGTGATAGTCCCTGATGTCCCATGTTTCTTTATTTGTTAAAATCATTTGATAGAGAACTGACATCCTACAGAAACACCTAAAGTCATTTGGCGTACTTGTGAATGTTCTCAGGGCCCAGCTGGAGAATGAAAAGAAGAAGCGAGAGCTTGCGGAGAAGGAGAAGGAAAGGATAGAACAAGAGAAAGAAGAGCTCATGGAGAGGCTGCGGCAGATTGAAGAGCAGACAATGAAAGCTCAGAGAGGTACTCATATTCTTCCTTATTCTGGGGCTGGTACTCGAGAATTATGTCTATCCATCATGTTTACTCAACTGCACACTTGGTTTAAACCAGTAATGCCAGATTGGATCAAGCTCATTTTCATGTACTAAATTGAAGTGGGTTCCTCTGCCCTTTCGATAGAGCTTGAAGAACAGACTCGCCGAGCCTTGGAGTTGGAGCAGGAAAGGCAGAAAGCACGAGAGGAGGCTGAGAAGCTGGAGAGAGAGAGACAAGCAGCTGAGGAGGCCAAGGCAGAGCTGGCCAAGCAGGCTGCAGACCAGCAAAAGACCCAAGAGCAACTGGTGGGTTTTTGGGTTTTGGCACATTTTCATCCACAGTATCTGTAACAACAGTGGTGTTTCTTGTATCCCAGGCTGCAGAGCTTGCTGAGTTCACAGCAAAGATTACTCTCCTGGAAGAGGCCAAGAGGAAGAAGGAGGATGAGGCCACTGAGTGGCAGCACAAGGTACTGCAGTCTTCATCACTGACCCGATCCTGTTGGATGTTAACAGAAATAATTCTACTAACTTCATAGCAGTCAATTATTTAGATAGAAATGTATGTTTCTCAAAAATATTAAGAACATGTGCTCAGGATATTTATGTTCTCCTAAAGAGATCATAAGCATTGGAGGGACCAAAAGTTTCCAGGGTTGTACTAAACACAGTGTCGTTTTATACACTTTTGTGCTGAACTAAAGTATTTTCCACCATGCAACTCTAAAAAACCAGAACTAAAACAAAGCAGAGCTCCGAGCCGTCACTAAAGTATTTAGGAACGTTGAGGTTTCTCATTCAGCTACAGTGATGATGGAGAAAAATAGGGTGGACTGGACCAAACTTAGATACTCGCCTCAAACAATGTCAAGCAGATTGTAAGCGTCACTAATACAGAGAAAAATAGGCTGAAGACTAAATCGTTCAATTATCCTCAGAAGCTGCGTCAGTCTTTATAGCAGCAGGCGTGCGGCCGGTGCTGTTAGAGAGGAGTCCGTCCGACCCAAGATCGTTTTCTAATGTGTAAGTTCAGCTCGTACTACGTATCAAAGTAACGCCAAAGTAATTTAAACATTTGATATTAGCTACCTGGAGCAGTCTCATTCAAAAACTCCATCTTAAGTGGCTAAAACATATTGATTAAATCCAGTTGTCAGAGAATTTTAAATAATTTGTTCACTTCTGAATAAAAAGTTGGAAAATGGATCAAATTTTGTTTTTCTCTCGATTAAAACGTACCGAAAACAAACCAAAGCGCGCCATTAAAACCGAGGTACGTACCTAACCTTTATTTTGTGTAAACCCTAGTAGCCCTCCTTTTTTCCTTCTCCATGTGGTTTGTCCATCTATCATAAATTTGTCTGTCCACCCACCCATCAGTTCAATTATCTGTTCATTGATTTTGCTCTGATGTTTATCCATTCTTTTATCTATCCATCCACTTGTCCTCCCTTTTATCCATCTATCCAAATGTTCACCCATTTGGTTGTCTTATAATTCCTCCGTTTGTCCATTGATTTACTCATCCGTTTGACCAGTCATTTACTTGTCTGTTTCTCTCTCCATTTATCCATCCATCGATCATTTTGTCTCTCCGTCCATCAGTCAGTTTGTCCGTTTATCCGTCTTTCTATTTGTCTTTCCATCCACCTGTTTCTCCATCCATCACCTTTACAGTGTGAGGTTTGTATAGGTTCGGAAAATGAAAATCTGACTCAAAAAACTTTGTACAACCCCTGATATTGTGTGGATATCCACTGTAGGGACCTTTCCCCTGAATGTAGTATCTGCAGTTTTTTTTTTTTACCAACTTAAAGGCCTCATAAATATTACTAATATGCTTTAATGCTACTGTGTTGGTTGGATTTCCTCAGTATTTTAACATATGTGTGTGTATATCTGATTTTAGCCTTTTCTAGATGTTTACTTGGCTTTGTCAAGTTCAAGAGAAACAAGCACCTGCAAAGGGCTTGCAGGTCTCTAACTGTCTGTGTTGTCATCCCTCCACCTGCAGGCTCTGTCTGCTCAGGAGGACCTGGAGAAGACCAAGGAGGAACTGAAGACTGCAATAACCGTGCCCGCTCATCCAGGTGGTCACGCCGAGCATGAGCATGATGAGCAGGATGAGAACCACGCAGAGGCCAGCGCTGAGCTGTCCAACGAGGGCGTGAGCCAGCTGGACCTCCGCAGCGAAGAGGAGCGCGTCACCGAAGCGCAGAAGAACGAGAGGGTCAAGAAGCAGCTGCAGGTAAGAAAAGGTTCGGAGGTGAGGGGGGACTTCCAGAGAAGGTGGCGTCTGCCTGCAAGGTTGAGTTTTTCCATGGCTACATTGTCTCTAACATCATTTTTTAGGTCAGGTCTAAAATATAATTCAATAAAGCTACACATCTAGCGTAACCAAGAACCTGCTTATTAAAGGTTCAATAAACAGACATTTATGTCCCACGAAAACAAATAACAACAAGATTATATTATTTTCTAACAGCAGTTTTGTAACAAAGAAGAAACACGGGCCAAGCAATGGCAAATAAGGGTAAGAGAAAGGCACACTTGTTTGTCCGTTCATCTCTATGCTCCTGCCTTTAACAGGAGATGTGCTGGCTTGGACTGTAGCCTGGCTTCCAATCTGACATTCAGCTCATTCGCTCACAGATGTATTTATTATTTCATATTTATCTATATACACTTGAAACCAGATATTTACATACAAGCTTTTTATTTCTCACTGTTTCACATTAAATCAGATTCAATTTTTCCTGTTTTAGGTCAGTTAGGATTACTATAAGTATTTGATTTGTTTAGTTTTTTTATATACAGTGTATGTAAACATCGGGTTTTATTTATAATTTAAATGGTCTATATGAAAGCTTCGTTGCTGCATAGGCCAGAATTGAAGTTATAACCAAAACAATTTAAAATCGCATCATTCAAAATAAGAAATACAAAAAACATTGAAAGTTCTGAAGAAATAAACATCATTCCTATCTGCTGCTTTTGTCCTAAATGAAAATGTTTTGCTGATTTTTGTGTTTTATGAAAAATCTGAGGCATCCTGACGATCCACAAACTGACGAGGCTTCAATCAGAGATGCACCCAGAACTCGCTTGTTGACCAGAATCGTCCAGTTTTTAGCCCGATTAGCCCTGATTGGTGACCGACCTGTTGGAAATTCACAATTCGGATCAGTGAGCACAGCGTACCCAATTTCTACCAGGTTGCTCCAACAACACGCTTCCGTGATCCATTTCTGTGGTTCATTCAGCTAGAACGAGAGAGAGAGAGAACAAGACTTTCATCAGATAATAGGAAGTCTGAATGTTTTCTCACGCAGCATACGTCGCCTCTGCTCCTAACATAAATATTTGATGCCTGCTCACTGCAGGGAGGGTAGGAAAAATGCAGGTCTTACAGTTCCGAAAGAGAAGTTGCATTCAGCCAAAAATAGTTATCAGGAGGTCCGTGCTTTCCAAAGAGCAGAGATCAGATGAAAAATCCAGTCGGTGCATCTCTAGCTTCACATAAATCACCCTTTTGCATCTATCCTGTTCATGTCTGTTTCATTGTGGTCCTGTTAGTTTGTCTTTTCGTCTTCTTCGTCTCAACCTGGGTCCCTCTCTTCTCCTGTCCAGACTTTAAGCTCAGAGCTAGCCGACGCCCGAGACGAGACCAAGAAGACGCAGAACGATGTGCTGCACGCCGAGAACGTAAAACAGGGCCGAGACAAGTACAAAACGCTGCGGCAAATCCGACAGGGCAACACGAAGCAGCGCATCGATGAGTTTGAATCCATGTGAAAGCGGAGCTGCCTACCTTCCCTCTACGTGCCCAGGCAATCTGGTTCAATTCCTCATCAGACAATGCCAAAGCTTCCTAAGATAGAGCCACTCTGATGTAATTTATCATCAGATCCAGGCATCATTGTTGATCCTAAAGTGCTGGGGGGAAAAATAACTGTAAAACCAAAAGCTAGATTTTATTTTTGAGTAAACCTCGCCTTAGAAAGCTACTTATTTTAGTCTTTTTTTCCTTAACACATGTATGCAAAGCTTTAGTCTGATCCCTAAGATGCCCTTCTTTTCTGCTTCTTTTGACTTGTTTTATTGATGAATCCCTTCTTATTTGTAGTTCTCTTTAGCCCAGGTCAAATCCCTGAAGGTCTGACGTTTGGGGATCAGCCAGGTCATGATGGTTGTTTATTTAGCTTCAGGGAGCTTTTGTTACATCATGTGAAAACATATCAAATAGTGGAGCTGAGGTTACTTCACTATGTTCTCTCAATTCAAACTATGATTTAACATTTAGAGGTTTATGTGGAAGAAATGGAGCTGCAGTATTTTTTTAATGGTTCACTTCGTAGTTGGTCCAAAGGGCAGTATTTTCAGATTTTAAGAGGAATCTTTTCTGTGAAGGAATTGGAAGCGAACAAAGAGCCACTTGTCAAGCAGCAGGTTTTGACGATTGAATGTAGCAAAGATTACAAAGGGAAAATGTTTTTCTTGTTTGAATTGTTTTTCAGCTTGTGCCACTTAGCCGTCACCCTCGAGTTAAAAGTATTATAAAGATAAGCTAAATGGTTTGGTTGGAGTGCTGCTGTGGGGTTTGCATGTGTGTGTTTGGGCTTTTCAGGTGCGTCCCAGTGTTTCATTCCCAGTCACTGTCGATGGTTTTCCCTGCCTACCAGTTCACAGAGGAAGCCAGGGAGTTAAATGGACAGACGGGTGGATTGGTTTAGTGGTGTTAAGGTGTGGAAGCTCTGACTGGGGAGCTCATGGAAACATCAGTCCCAAGGTGGGACGCATCTCTACCTCTGTAATTAAAGCAGTGGTGACTGAAAATCAAACACTTAGGGTGCGTCCTTCCTTCCCTTTGTAACAGAAACGAACTAGTAATGTGCTTTTTTTCTGTTAGGATGACAACGTTCTTCCCCTTAAATCTAACAAGTCAGATTTAACAAAATATTGGAATAAATCAAGTTTTCATTTATTTTTATTAACATTATGTTAAAATATCTATGTTTTGCTACAGCTAACAGTTGGTGTTGGTCCATATGATGTTAGGCCTGTCTGTTGTGTTAAACCTCCGCATCCTCTAGTACTGTTTTTGCCATAGCAGGTGGAAAGAAATGATCTTGTGCTTCCAGCTTCTGATTTTGTATTGTGTTCAAAAAACTGGAAAACCAGCAGCCAAGTGTCGTTTTAGTAGCCGGCTCCACTGAAGGGGAAAACGCTCACTGACATGTCCCCGCTCTCAGACTCTCCATGTCCAAGCTGCAGGACTTCAACTTAAAGAAGCTGTTATCTGTGGGGATGATGATGATGCTGTCACTCCCATGTTTATTTTTTCTTATTTCTGATGTTCATGCTAGTATTCTTTAAGATAGAGGGCACAGGTGGATCATGGTCCATTTCTATGGCTCACAAATAAAAGTTTTACATTTTAAGCTTGTGTTTTGCTGTTTGTATTCTTTACAACACAATAAGTATTATTGTCCCCAACAACAAAAGCCTGAAATATTGTGGTTAAAATGTAATTTATTATCCACTGTTTTTAAGAAACAAAAACAACATCATTTTATACTGTAATTGGGATTAAATATATTGTTTTCCAACAATTTCATAGTAAACACACTAGAAGAGCAAGTGTCCTTCTTTCCCCTTCCTTATACCCTTTGTTCCCACCTTGTCTGTGTTATCCTTGGCTTTCTTTTACTCCGTCCTTCCCTATATAGGGATATAGAAAGATAGAGATGTTTGTATTTGATATAAATGAAAATCGTTTCTTCTTGTCTGTCGTTTCCAGCTTGAACAGGACACCTAGTGGTGAATAAAAATAAGACGTCTTTATGCTTTAATTCGCATTATTTTGCATATTCTATGACCATAAATGGGTCTAAAACATGCATAATACATACATAAGATGTGTTCTATGAATAAAGGTTTTCAGATTGGAAAGCTGAAAATAATCATAATAGTCAGCATGTTCTGAAGTTTGTTGATAACGAGGTTTATGGGTGTGAGAAAAGAACAGACCAACCTGTTCCCGCTAAATGACTCACCTGACAAAGAGCCCCTTGGTTCAGTCCACTTATCTCTTGTCTTTAAATGCATTTCGAACCTTCCGCTTCCTGTTTGCCAGTCTGACCTTTCACCCGAGCCGATTAGGATGGAGGACCTGGAGCAAACGTTTAGGTAACTATAATCTATCACACTTCTCCCATGATGGAAATAGTGTTTGACCTGTTCCTCTTGAAATCTACAATCATCTACTTTGTTTTAGTGACGTTCAAGATGACATGATTGTTTCCACACCACAAAGCGGTCCACCAGCTCCCTGTTCATCTCTGATCCTCCCCACAACTGCAGAATCATCCAAGTATTTCTGCAGATGACAGGAGTCTGAGGTACCTGGTTAGACAATCAACCTTTCAGTCTCAATTGTGTTAAATGCACTGGAAAAATCAAAGATGATCCTCACAAAAAGTTATGATTGATGGAAGTCAAAGAATTTGTTTTTGTAATTCTATTTAACTTGAGTAACATATGAGATATCCCTGAACAGTATTAATGTGGCTAAAGTTCCCATGTGTGTCTGTCTTTCAGTAACACAGTTGCACAACAACATAAGTTAGTAAAATGATTTAAGTAACTTCTTTTGCTAGATCAATAAAACATTTAGCTGATTGTTGGGTCCTTAAGTATAACCCCCTACATTCACCTCTCTGGAAGTCGGGGAGGGGACACGGCCCCCTCCCGTACCCACCACAGTGGGAGATCTAGGACTAGTAACGGGTGAGACTTGAACCCAGACGCTGCACCGCTGGCGACTTACGGTCGCGGTCAATCCCACCACGCCACCAGACCCTTCACACGTTAACCTGTTCTCGTAGCGGATTTATCTTTTTATTTTCAATATTGTCCTTGCTAAGTTGTGGACAAAACAACAACTTCTAAACTCCACCAGGAATTGAACCCAGGCCTTTTTGTTGAAGTGTTGGTAGCTTACCCACCACACCATGGATCCGTGGTATCTCGATGTCTTCTGGTAGCACATTTAACTTTTTATTTTCAATATTCTCTGATATATTGTTGATGAAACAATAATACATTCTTCTCTTGACAAGAAATTGAACTCAAACCTTATTGCAGTCTCAATGAGTTATCCACCACACCATGGATCCCTCACATGTTGCTGTGTTCTCATAGTGCATTTATCTTGTTTATTTTCATTTATTAATTAAAATACTTATTGTTTATAACCTACACTAGGAATTGAAGTCATGACCTGCTGGACTCCACATGGCTTTCTTTACACTCGGAGCTATCTAGACAAACACTTTACCCCGCTGTAACTCATCTTTAGACTCTTTACAATCCATGCTTACCTTCTAAAGAACAACCATGATTGAGCTTTTAGCCCCGAAGTATTTACATTGTGTTCTTATGATTTAATCTACAAAGATAAAGCCTTCATATTTTTTAAACAATTCAGAAACAATTCACAAATTAAACTTTGACACTTCACTCTGAGATTCGAACTCCCAACCACCTGAACACGACTACTAGCCTCTCTACCTCTTGAGCCACTTACAGACAAACAGGGATTTCAAATCGGTATGTTTCTTTCCGGAGGCGGTCCCAGTTCCCTTTACAACCAGGTTAAAATTGGCTGTGTTGATCCAGGTAACCCCACCAATAACAAACCAAAACCACTGAGTAAATTCACTATGGATCGATCATAAAACTCTGTAGTTTTGGAAGTTCAACTTAAACATTTAGCCACTGATAAGCTTCACTTACAGCCGAGTCTGCCATCTTTAAACAGGCATTGTTTTTTTCCCCTCATATCGTCCCAATTATTAGAAGTCAAAAGTCACTGCGCTGCTCAGGCACAAACTTAACCATTTCACATTTAATTTCACTGTTAGACTTTAAAAGCCAGTCACTCCTACGATTTGACCCCGAAAAGGCCAGGGTTGTCAGATCTTTAACATCTTTTTCTATAACAGTTCACTGGAAAAAGCCATAAAAGCTTAAATGTTAATCAAGTTTCCCCAAAACTTCACATCAGCTCTTTAACTTTCTGAGCTAGCCTTCTTCAGTGCTTTGTAGTCTACCCTCTATGTGAAACTGAGAAGACATACATGTTTCTAGAAGTGAAAAACCTCCACATTGCCAGCTTTTCTAACATTGAATTTGGAATTTCATATGGATTTTGGGTTTTTGCCATACTGGTTAAAGTTACATGTTCCAAATATCAGCTAGTTTGACTCAAAACCTTCAGGTTTCTTCTAGAAAACTGAAAACTTCTAACAAAGTTTTATTTTAAGGTTATGCATCCTAATTCAACCAGGTTATTGCATCATGTTTGTGTTAGTTTAAATGTGGAAATAGTTTCAAAATAATTTTTTCCTTTTTACATCAGAGTTTAACAAGGGGTATGGACACTTGAGAACCGCTGTAGCTGCAGACCAATCACCTTGTATGTAGCACTGTTATGTGCTGCAGCACAGAGCTATGTAATTATTAGGGACTGAAAGTTAGGTGAATAAATTACACTTTTGGATGCATGGTTTTCACCTCTTTACATTCCACAGTACTTTAATTACATTTTTAATAATTATAGATTTTATTTATTGTTTTTATGTCACAGAAATATTTGATAGCTCATTCCATTTATGGCACTTTTGGTGCTTGATACATCTCGTTTTTAAAATAAATTTTAACTATATAACTGTAGGAAAAACTACAAACCAAGATAACTTCCTACAGACTAAACTTTAAGTGGCAGGCGAACACAGAAATTCAGACAAGCGCATAAAACACAATATTTTATAGCAGCACATTGCGTTTATTGATCAATCACAATTACAGTTGAAGTAATTACACCGTTAGTTTATTGACAAAACGCAACAAACATGAAACTGGATTATTATCCTCCAGGTTAGTTTTAAAACATTTACAGGCCAGATGTCACCACAGGATAGAGGAGAGGATGTGAAACCCCCTTCGCGGTTAGCGTAAACTATATATAAAGAAAGCATCCTGTACTTTTGTAGCTGCTCAGAAAATTTACAAGCAAGGGAACAAACCAGTTCTGTGAACATTTAAACCTACAGGCGTCTCTGTAACTAGCATCGTATCAGAATAGCAAGGTGAAAGCATTAAATACAACTCATGCAGAAAATTAAGAATTAATTAAAAAAAACTTCATGCATAATAGTTAGCTGAACATAGTTCAGAGTATCGGATGTGTCATAAGCACAATGCCACGAAGAGGCATTACTTTGGGCCCACGCTCACTCGCCACACTGACACACAGTGCCAGGAGGCCGGAGAGGAGGCGCTTCTTCAATAAACACAAATAATTCTCTCTCATCAACATTATTGTACAATTAAACTTATATGTACAACAGGTCGCGTTGTACAGGAAACAAGCCACCAGGCTTTATGGAGCTGCCTTGTCAATCCACAAGCTCACTCAAGTTAACCTCCTTGATAGCCATTTTGAACTTCAAACGTGATTTTAAATTTGAATTCTTTTTAATTTAAATAGATTATGTTAAAGTTTGGCATTTTCAAGAAATCTAATAATAATATGGATCTCTTTTAGTCACTTTTGTGCAACGTTATAGGAAAACATCATCAGCATAGAAACAAATAATGGTTGGAAGAAAATATCCCCAAAAGCATGCTCAGTGCTTTCTAATCTTTTGATAAGATGTTAAAAACTGCTCATCAATTTACATAAATCCCAGTCAGTTTGACTATGTGAAAATATACAAATGTCCTTTAGAAATTACAGGACAAAATAATTTAACCTTTTGTGAACATTAAATGTTCCTGTTGCTTAAGGGGGGGGAAAAAAAAAAGAGGATTTTAAGCCTTTTTCACTTGCAATTTAGAGAACTTCATAATTATTATCCTGTCTGCCCCAAATAGAGGGTCAAATCAAAACAAGTTCCTAAATAAGTCTACTGTGTACTTTTAAAAGTGTAGCCATGACAGATGAAAATAATACTATTTGGGTGTTAGAGAAATTCAAAATGGGAATATCGCCTAAATATTATTGTAAACATGACTGAAGTTCACCGAATTCCTGACTTGGAAGAAATCAGGAATGTATTTTATTATACCTCGTATGACTGAAAGGACCTGATGTATATAAGTGGAGATTTAAAAAAGGTAGTGACCCCAACCTCAGAGTAAAATCAGGCTGTTGATCACTAAACGTTTCCTTATTGGTTATTTACAACAGCTTTAGCTGTTATTGCCCACCCTGGTATAGACATGCAAAATGCTCTATGGGTGCTAAACTTCTCAATGAGCTAGCTTTGGTGAGTAGCCATCTTACTGGCTCAGAACCGTTCATGGCATGTTTTCCCCGTCTTTCCCATTTTGTGTCACGTCATATTTGTACCTTGGAAACAGGAAGTCTTCTTTTAGTCATTTAAAATTACTCAATACTGTAATAAATGATATAATGGAAGTATAAATAATAACAATGTTTATAATGTATATATAAAAGATGAACTTAAACAGCAATATGTATCATAAATATGAGATTGTTACTGCAATAAAAACTTTTGTTTTTTTTGTTACACACATCTTTACCAGTGTTGCCAATAACAGCAATGAGCCAGCTAAACCCAAAGAAAACTTTTAATGTAGTTGATACCTAAACATAGTAGGTCTACCACTATTATTAAAAAATATATTCAAATGAATTGTCTCAAAGCTATTTAAGAATAAAAGTTGTAGGATTGTGAATAAAACAGAGGTCATCAGTGCACTTCGTCATATAGCAATACACAAAGAGACACGCATCAACAAGTCCATGTACTGCATTTAACATCAGCGACTTAGTTCATGATACAATTTGTATCAAACAGGGTTTTTCTCCTTCTAGTGTGAACTCAGTTGAGATCTGCTCCAGACGACAGCAGACTCTACTGCCCAGAAAGCTTAATGGAGGAAACGGTTAAATATATTTACATTTTGCTGTCAGTGATGCATCTGACCTGAAGCAGAAAACCAGAGTTGGCCCAAAACTAAAAGCTTAGAGAGAGTGAGAGAGAGATGTCCCTTACTAAAACTAAGGTACACAGGACAGGGTCACCCATCTCTACGGCTTACAACTCTGACCAAAAAGACTGTCGTCTCAATAAAACGACATTTTTAAAACACCCATATATTGTTTCACAACCATGGAAAAAGCCCAACACAAAACACACACAGACAAAGGGATTGATGCAATAAACAGACCAATGTAGTTTGACATAATACCAGAGAATGAACTGTAGCATGAAGATCACTAATATGTAAATACATGGTTTCTGAGCATTTTCAAAATATATTTCCTTTAATCTAAACAACCACCTTTCTGCAGGTCCCTCTAAACGGCCTCGTAGGCCCTCCAGATTTAGTCAAAGCAAATTCTTATCCATGTCGATGGCAGCCCGCATCTTTGAAAATATGACATCTATAGGACCTTGTTAGGTTTACTGCAAATAAAGGCGTTTCCCAGATTGGACTGAAAATTAGGGTTTAAAGCTTCTTGGAAAGGAAGTACAAAGAGTTTATTACCCGACTGAATTCATTAATGGTAATATAGTTTCTTGTCACCATAATTCAGTACAGACAAAAAACGCCAGCTTGTTGCATAGGAACCCTGTGTCTAATGAGTTTTGTATGTAAAGGAGGAAGTTTGTGGTTTAACTTCCTAGAAAAACAGTAAAACAGTGATTTGTGATAGAAGGTAAAGCCAGAGTATACGACACACATGTATTATAATTGCTCGTTATAGTTCTAAATGTAGCAGCTGGCAAAGTTATGATTTGGATGGAAAAGCAAAAAGATTCCTTCGGGCTGTTATGTATGTGTATGCTTGTTAAAAACTCATCTGTGTCGAAATGAACAACAAAAGAAGAGGTGCCTTTCAGTTAGTCATAGATTCTCGGTCATGGCTGTTGCTGCAGAGACCATAGCTGCGTTTTTAATTATCATCTTGAAGCCATTTCTTTAAAATTTTACCTGCATCTCTTAAAGTCCCAGCCGCTTTTAATGCAAACCACTTATGCGGTGTGCTTGTCCAGATGGCAGATGATTCTTCAGTAGCCACTTTGAGCTTTCTCTGCCAAGATGGCGGCAGCCAGCTGCTGGGGGTCCGTGACATGGGGGTTCCTGGCCATGACACGCCTCACCAGCTCTGAGGGGAAGATGTTGCAAAGGTTTACGTACACCTTCTCCCTCACGTCTTCATAGCACCCGTGCACAGGGGAGTCAGAGTGCTGCGGCACATACGGAAGAGGAGGGTGTGAGGGAAGAGCGAGATGGGAGCTCTGAGGGGGATAAGGTGGGTGGGGAGAGAGAGCTGGGGGTGGGTGGCTTAGGTAACGTGTTGGGGATGGGTGAAGAGCTGGGTGAGACGAGTGGTGCTGGCTGTGGCCGTCTGGAGGCCACGGTGGGGCGTGCCAAGATGACGGGTGTGTATCAGGCAGACTCTGATAGGCTGACGGCTCGTACCTTGACGGAGGCATTGAAGGGTGTCTGTAGTAGGTTTCCCAGCTGGGCAGAGCTTTCGATCGATGGTGGTGGTGAGATGCAGAGAGGTGTTCGTACAGATGTGAGTCAGATACACTTTCAGCTCGTGTGGGGGCTAGGCAGCGACCAATGGGGGAGCCAGGGGGCTGACGGTTGGATTGGGGCAGAGAGTGGTAGTCGCCGGGGCAGCTGGAGCGGGCAGCTAGGGGCTGGTGTTGGAGGTGAGGAGGCAGGGGGTAGAGAGGCCGCTTAGGCTCCAGTGGAGGCTGCTCATGAACACAGCTTTTCCCACATGAAGCACTCATATGGTATGAATGAACTCCTGGATTAGAGGTGTGGTTGTGTTTGATGTTTGAGTAATCAGCGGCGTGAAGACTGCAGAGTTCATGGTTAGAAGTGATGTGATGGAGGTATTGGCGGCTGGCGGGGTTTTGGAAATGAACGCTTTCTTCTAATGAAGGATCTGGTGGGCATCCAGGACAGGATCTGTCACTGTAAGAGTCACTGCTGCCACAACTGACGCTGCTTTCACTCCCACATTCAGAACCCGCCGAGCCCATCGAGCCGTGCCGCAGGTCCGGATCATTGGGGTAGCGGCAGTCCGGGCTTCGTCGGGAGGAGAGGCTCAGGCCAGAGTAGGCCCGTGTTACAGAGTAGTAGCTTAAGTCTGAAGACTCACAGTGAGGGTAGAGATCATGGCTGGGGGCTGGTAGATGTGTACCTGATCTGGACTGTTGGTCTTGCAGAAGGCCAACACCAGATGAGGGTCCTCCCAGCGCTGGAGACATGGTTAAAGCACCACTACCGCTAATGATGCTACTAGAGCTGCTACTACTGCTGCTTCCACCTATGTTGCTCTTCTGGCTTTCTACCCTAGTTTTTCCCAGTAGCTTCTCCTCAGCATCACTGTACGACAGAGCTCGGATGCTGGGATCCGACTGCCTTTTTTGGGCACCATTCTTTGCCTCAATGGTGCCAGCTGGCACACTGTGACTCTTCACCAGTCCAGCATCCCCCTGGTTCTTGGAGGGGACGCAGCTCTTTGCGCTGGCACGCAGCTCGTCGGCCACGGCGCGCTGAGGCTGAGCTCCTCTCTCAGGGTGGTAGTACTTGCACTTATGGCCATACGTGCACTTCTTTCCTAAAACAAAAACATGTCTGATCTCAGTTTGAATTCAACATAGAGCAGTCTTCAACTCCAGTACTCGGGATCTACTGTCCTGCAGCTTTTAGATGCATCCCAGCTCCAACACACCCTGGATGAATGACCTCCTAAGCATATCATCAATTTCTGCAGAGTCCTAAAATTCAGCTGCTCAATTTACTCAGGTATGTTGGAACAGGAATGCATCTTAAAGTTGCAGTACGATGGCTCTCCGTGATTTATTAGCCATAAGCTTATATATAGTCCTCTATGACCTTTTCTTTACGTTGGGTTCTTTTCTGTAGAACCTTCATAACATCCGGCTTTTAAGGGCTTTAAGATTTCAAAACTAGTACTGGACTTTTATATGTGCCACCTTACGGGCTCGACTGGACAAGATCTTAATAGTTCCTGGCTTGGCTTGTCAGCCTATGTAATGAAGGCTGGAAAACGTGTTGCATCAGGAAGGTATGACAGAGATATTAATCCAACAAGTAATGGAGGGCAGGTTTTGAGAGTTAAAGAGCTTACAATTAGAGTTGGGGAGAGAGGGATGAGGAACAAAATGTGTAAAAGTAATCGCTCCCTAAACAACACCTATCATCAAGCATCTGTAACACCTGGTAAAGAGTTGTTCACGTCCATGTAGAGGAATTTCGTCCCACTCTTCTTTCCAGAATTGTTTTTAAGTTCAGCCACATTGGAGGGTTTTCTAGCCTAAACTGTCTGTTTAAAGTCGCGTTTGACAAGGCCATTTCAAAACTTTCCTTTTGTTTTACAGCCCCACTTAAGGAGCACACCTTAGCCATCATAGGCTAGCATCCTGCATGTTTTAGATGATTTCCTGCTGCAACATAAATGATTCAAATGTTTGAATTAGTTCTTCAGCAGAGGAGCCAACCAATAACTACCTCATTTGGTTCAGGTATGTTGAACCAGGGAAACACCTAAAATAAGCAGGACACCAGTTCCTAAGGACTGACTTTAGACATTACCACTATAACCCTTGATAGTAAAGAGTGATTATTGGTACAAGAGCATATTTGGATTCAGGGATTACTTTTTCTCACCATAAGGACAGGGTTGTTTCTTCTGCTCAGGCATGATGGGCCTTTTCCTTAAGAAGTTGTCCAGGCTGGGGCCATGGCGTCCAAGAGGGTCATCTGGAGGCATGAATCTGAAACATACAGAGGACAGATTTAAAGAAACAAAAACATTGCTGCAAAGTTTGATCCTCCTTTTGCTATCTGAGGGCACATGGCCAGTCTCCTCTTTGCAAAGGTCTTTCTGAATTGAAACTATAGACCTACATCCCACTATTCTTTTCCAACTAAATCCTTACTTGTCATTGACGAAGGAATACATGAGCAGCCGCTCGTCGATGAACTTCTTCCACTCAGGCTTTTCATTAGCCAGGTCTCTGTAGTTGTCATTGGAGACAATGATGCCGTCTGACTCATACGCCAGCTTGACGATGAAGCGATCATCATAACAGACCACGCGGCGACCTTGGACGCGCCGCGACGGGGTGAAGACCAGGATTTTTTCCTTCTCAAGGCGCCGCAGGATCTCCTGATCTGAGAGGGTGAGAGTTATGGGAAGATTAAGGTAAAGGACACAATACAGAAAAAGAATTGCACTGTTTAAAGTTTTTTTATACTTGCCTGTTATTGGAGCATCAGGGCGGGACTGCTCTTTCCTCCAAGCAGGCACAAAAACTGTGATCTTCTGATGACCACGCTCCAGGAACCAGTCTACAGCCAGCTGGATGCCCTGACAGGAAAACACCTCTTTGTTCCCATGACTGTAGGACATAGAAAAGGTGCTTTTAAATGTGTAATGAATCTAAAGACCACTAACACACCAGATGTGACCTTTCACCCATGAGACCTTCTCTCCAAGGCCCTATATATAGTTCTTTGGTTGTTTTTGAGCTTCTTGGTTGATGAATTCAATGTTTACAACAATCCATAATATCCATGCCAGAGGTGGTTACTTGAATAACTTTTTCAAAAATATATACCGTAAATTTCGGACTATAAGCCGCTACTTTTTCCCCACACTTTGAACACTGCGGCCTATACAACGGTGCGGCTAATGCATGATTTTTTTCATGCCGCCAAAAACATTTTGCCTGGTAACAGTGGACCAATCAAATTGATGAGTAGTTCAAAGAGGTCCAACGAACTTGTGCGATAAATCAAGAGCACTTTCACAATTCAATTACCGGTATTGTAAATCAGACATTTATATTCACCCTCATCAACATGGAAAATCACCAACGGGTTTCGAAAGGCTGGACTGCTGCGTGATTAAGGGGACCGGATGCGCTCAAGTGAGAGCGACAACGAAGAGGCTGAAGTGAGTGACGAGATCCTGAGGCTGTTCAATTCTGACACTGAACCATGAAGTCCGGAATTCACGATACTTCTAGGAGTAGTATTACTCCACCGTACGGCTTACTTTTACTTGAGTACACATTTTGACGGTCATAAAAGGCGCATGAAGCCCCAGCAGAGGATGTGGAGCACTGCTGCACCTTGGTGGTTCTAGTGTTAAAAAAGTGTTTCAACCTCTGTACCACTAATAAAATCTGTGAAATAATACTTGACCAGAGTGTTCCTCCTCACCTCATAGCCACGTTGCTACCGTCCACCACGATCGGCCGCAGGTTGTCCTGGTCGCAGGAAGACTCTGAGGGTAACGGAGAGTCCGATCTCTGGCCATCCAGCACATCAGAACAGCCGCAAGACGACAACGATGAAGATGATGAAGTAGAGGTCAATACTCCCGCTGGCTGCTCGCTGTCAGATTTGGTGCCCAGTTTGACCAGTTCGCCAAGTATGTCGTTGATGAGGGTGTCGGGTCCGAGCTTGGACAGAACTTGTCGCACAGTCTCTTCGGAGTAGCCCAGCTTCAAGGCAAACTCCAGCTTGGTCTGGTAGTCCTTCCCTCCTGGCTTGGGCTCTGGCTCTGATGTGGTGGGGTTGGATGGAGGCTCAGGCGATTCATGCTCGGGTTCCCCTGAGAGGGCAGGCTCGGGAGGCCCCTCTGTGCCCAGATCCACACATGGTGTGCGGCACAGCGGCTGGTGGGTGTTTTTACTGCAGGTGTACGTGACCTCTCCTCCGTCTGAGTCTGCCCCTACCACAGGGACAGATTGGGAAGACTGCGCCGACTTGCACTCTCCATCGGATCCCCCGCTCTCCTCTGCCAGTGTCGTTGGAGGGGAACCCAGCGTGGTGTTTTTGGTGAAGCTCTCCCCCTGCTCTTCCATAGCAGGGGGTTCGTCAACGCCGCCAGCCTGCCGGTCGGCCCCCGCTACGTGGAGATACTCCAGGTCCGGCCCCAGGTCGAGGATGTGGCCCGCTCCCGCCTCCACATGATCCTTCTGGCCCATGGATGTGTCACAGACATCAAGCACACCGGGCTGAGCAGCGCTCTATCACAAAGCTCCACTCATCTGTGCCTGAAAGAGCAGATGGAGAGGAGTTAATCAGTTTAAAATCACATTTATAGTATAGTATGCAGACAGTGGGCCCTCAATTTCATTGTGATCAATCATGAGTTGTCACAGATCCCTCCAGAGTAAAAGGTCAAATCAGTACTTTAACTTATATGTGGCTGTCAATGACATCCGTCACCAAAGCAGGCAGAAACTGCTTTAAGTTTGCTTTTTTAATGGTTACGCGATGAATTTCAGTCATTATAGGAAAACAATTCTCTTTTAATCTTTATATTCCAGTAAATTTATGATGTAATCTACTCTGGCTCCAACTGAATGTGTGGTGCGAACCCCCCCGCCCCAGACACAAAGAACAACAGCGGCCCCTCGCTTTAATTAAAGGACTCCCGCCTTTCCCCCACTCAAAGCTGACCCCAGTATGTTTTAAAAAGCGCCATGCCACCGCACATTAGTCTACAGAGTAACACAGGACGAACTGTTATATATAAAAACAAGACGTTCAGCCGTTACTCCCCCCACCCCCAATTATTCAACCTCATAATTAAGGTCCATATGCTCCCTCCCACACTGTGGTGCTCCGGCCGATCAGGATATCATGTTCAAGCATCAAGAAAAGTGTACCTTGTTACGGTTTTGCAGAAATTTAATTAAATTGAAAATTAAACTACCTCAAAAGAAACTTGTCGACTTGCATTTATTTTTAATGGTGATGTAAATTTTTCATAAGGTAAATCATTGATCTTAGGGATGCAACGATTGCTAGTCAGGTTAATGGAATCAGATGATTTTGAAGTGTGATGGGTTTGCGAGGGAAGCATTTTAGAGATGCACTGAGAAATTAGGAAATTTTAAGCTCAGCCGATTGGGAACTCGGCTGATGAGACTTTTCCAAGCTGCCACTGAGTGAAGAAGTTTTTCCTCTGTCAGTCAGATGTTTAACAGGAAATTGTATTTTCTTAGTTGCATGTTTGCTGTACCTTCAGGCTGCTACTTTTAAAGAGAGAGAGAGAGACTCAGCTGATAACAGGAAGGCTGAACTTATTTCTGGGAAGTTATGGACTTGAAATTGTTGTCAAAGTTGCATGCAACATTTTTAAACCTAAAATCTCCTTCCAATAACTTGCATCATATTACATGGAGACTTCCAGTGACAAGCACAAAGAGAAAAGCTGTTTTTAAGAAACCTTACAAAAAGATTTTTACTGGACACATTTTCCATTAAGCAAAAATATGCTGTCTAGCAAGAAATCAGAACTGGGAACCAGTGCTTTGCCATATTACATGTTAAAGACATGGAAAACCTGATTTTTCATATTGCAATGCAGAGAACAAGTGGAACATGATTTGGACAAAGCATTTGAGGGAAGGTGAAGTGACTTGGAGCTGCTGGGAGGGGAGGGGGAACAGGGTTGAGTGCATTTTATGAAACAGGAGCTGCCGAGCTACTGTTGCTAAGCTACAGCTGTTGAAAGCATGCCAAGACAGGAGCGTTCAACCGGCTACCCGACAAAACAGAGTCCTATATGGGGGACAAGCAGAGCTTAAGTGTGCCTCACTGACAACAATAGACCTCTAGCAGTGATTAGGATCAGGGCCTTGGCATTTACTGCTGTGGGCGCTGATGAGCACATAAACATCTACCTCACAAGGTGAGGTAGATGTAAAAACAGTGAGCCCACTTTGTTTTTTTTTTTTAACTGCCAACAAGGTGCTCTTCTCTCAGGCCGTTCGAACAAAAGCATCACATCAGCAGCGCTCAGACCCAAGGATGCAAGCAGTGTTGAATCCTGCTGCTGATAAGCAACCTGAGTAAATTAATCTAGCATGCATGCCGTGGACAACACATTAGAGTCTGTGTTCCACTTCACCCTCAAATCTTTCAATGAGAAATGTGTTTGTTGCAGTTAAAATTGAAATAAATACCTCACCTCTAAATTATTTGCACAAAAAGCTGCAAATTTTGCACTTTGCTCACATCAGTCTGCAGAACTAAAATAGTTCATGGCAGAAAAAGCTTGTACACTCTAATGTATACAATCCAAATATATCTGTGGTGAGCACAAGTTCAACCTTAAACTACTAAATGTATAACATTAAAGCTGCAGAAAATGGAGAAAGACCTTAAGCATCTCATTCCAGTTTCAGAACACTAATGAAGAACTCATAAATACCAAAAAGTTGGATTTTTAGACAAACCTTTTAATTTAACCATCAAAACAAATCGAATTTTAATCCAACCAGACCATTAGTCATCATTAAAGCTTCTTATTTTACTGTCAGATGTTCAAAACTCCCCCATTGTGGTTCCAGCTTTCAGTCCATTTTATAAAAGGCTCCAACCTCTCCTAACCGACCAACACCAAGGCAGAACCTCATCACTGGGTGGGTGCATCTTTCAAACATCAGCCACTGATGAATATGTAACACAGTCTCTACAGGCTTGTGCAGCAGTGTGCAGAGACCGAGCAGAAGAGGCGGGGGGGAAAGGGTTTAAAAAGGCGGTTTTTCAGTGGAGGAGGTGGGGGTTGCCTGGTAGCGCATCACTGCATGCACGGCCACCACCGTGCAAAAGTTAAAGGAGAAAGAAAAAAAAGCCCTGCAGAATCAGCTGGGGGTAGCAGAGTGCGTGTATGTAGACATCGCATTGGGCAACAGATGTCTGCTGAGCGGTTTTCGCTCCTGAGGTCTCCTGTTCAGGCAAACTCACCCCCCAACACCCCTCTCTGCATTCAACATCAGCTTTCTGATTCCTTAAAAATGCATTAATTTTCTTAGCCATCCACCAATGTGTCTCCATGTAAAACCTGTACAAAGGTTTGCGTAAATATGCCAAAAAAATTTACGCAACACAAACAAGCAACTGAATTTTGACATTGATCTCTGAAGCTTTGATGCATAAAAAGGCTGCTTTGTTTAAACCCTCTGAATAAGCTAAATCTCTTCTCTTTTGGTAAAAATGTTAAAAAAAAATAAGAATATGGCCTGTGGCCTATATAAACAGAAAACCCACAGTGATCTGGAGCAACCTGCATGTCTACATGTAGTTTGTTTATTCAGACGTCTAAAAAGAATCTTGAAAGTTATAAAAATTATTTTCAGCTACAAACATATGTTTTAAATTGTGTGCCTCATCATCTTTGTAGTTAAGCAACAGGTCGGGGAGGGGCCAGTTCTATTCCAATTACAAATGCTACTGTGTCTTAAAACTTATTTAGCTTTGATTCTGATTTGTGAAGTTTGTTTTCGGGATTTTTTTTTATGTGAGTAATTTAGGGTAATTTTAAATAAAAATGGCATGGTATAAAAAGCTAAGGATTATCTGCTTTATTTCATAAGCTCTCTTATGGGATTTCTGAATTACATTTAAGGGTATTTAAGCAGTTTTCACTAATTTTAGATGAAACAGGAATGTTTTCCAGAACCATTCTAGATTAGCTGGTTTAGTAAGATCCCCCGCATCATAAAACTTTAGACCCGGTCTAATAAGCTCAGGGCTGAAAAAGCTACATGACATTCTGTTCTTGCAGCTCTGGTTCTTCCACATTGTTCTTGACAAATTCTAGTTTAAAAGGTTGTTCCTGTTCCTGCCACCTCAAGTACAATAAGAAACTTATCTGTTCTTGCAGAGTTTGTATCTGCCTTTATTTTTACTTTACTTGAGCTAAAATTTATTTATTTTTTCACCTAACACGAGGTTCAGTCCTATAACTGTTGTAGTGAGAGTTCACTCCATGGTGAGATCCAAAGAGCTGCCCGAGGCCTTCAATAAGAAGATTGTAGAAGCTTATCTGGTGACGGCAACACAGGTTCACCCTTAAGCCAGACCGTAAGATGCTAAAACGTAAAAGTCTGACCAAAGTTTGCCAGAGAGAGCAGAGACAAGTACCAGGGCCGAGTCTAAAATTAAATTTTTGGACACCAGAACAGAGAACTTGTTTGGCAATAGCCAAATACAGCGTTCCAGGTAAAGATCCTCATAAAAACTGGGAAGCACGGAGGTGGAAGTGCCAAGGTGTGGGGATGGTTTACTACACCACCATCTATTAGAGAGCGTTTGAGGATAATGCGAGACCACAAATGAAAAATAAAGCTGTGGGACCTGCAACATGACAATGACCCCAAAACACACCAGTAAATCCACCAAGTACTGGCTGAGAATCAAGAAATGGAAAGTCCTGGTTGGAGTCAAAGCCCAGATCGGTACAAATGTTGTGAGATGAAACAGGCTGAACATACAAGAGAGATGTCAAACCTCTCTACAGCTCAGTGTAAACAATATTCCAAAAATATTTGTCAGACACAGACAATTACAGCGCATTAATCTCCTGTTGACTTGCTTTGAACTAACCAAGCTCAGGTTCGTATTTTTGGTTTTTTTAGGATTAGGCGCTTAAAGTCATTTTACAGATAGCTCCTCCCCCACCTGTTGCCGTACACCGATTACCAGCTGGCTGAAAGAAGGCTGCTACACTATTTCTTAGTGTAAAAGAAAGACAAAAATGCTTTTATTGGACCATAAAGCTTCAATCGGTCATGCACATGTCTTGATTGTTTTGCAAAACGCCAGCAACATCAGCATCACTGAGCTTCATGAGAACAGATTTGCTGTTAGCAGCAGAAAGGTGAAGGATTCATCTCACTTACCAGAGCCAAACACATTTGGGAGTCTCATTTCCACAGATTTAAACCCTCGCTGAGCAGATGAGAAAAACTGCAGGTGAAACTTGGATTAATCTGGAGCCAAAGGTGCCACAGCAGCCCCATCCGGGCATCTAGTTCCTCCCTATGCAAGGTGTCTTCTAGAGCAAAACGGAGTATTTTAGCTGCAAGTAGCAGGCAGGTTGGACAATGAGCGGCTGGACAGATGGAGCAACAATGTCTGCCTTTCCCTGGTTTGAAGTGGGAGCTTCTCCACCAATCAGAGTGCAGCAGACTTACACCGAGACATGAGGAGGAGGAGGGGAGTGGCTCTGGGCAGATGCCTGCTTCCCTAAGGCACGCGTACTCTCCAGCACACACACACACACACACACACACACACACTCCTATCCCAAGCCTGAAAGGGCTTTCCCTGTGTGGCCGATGAATCAACGAGGGGTGGGCCGTCCAACAATAGAGCCACACAAAGGGACGCTGGGGAGGGCAGCTGCAGCGTAGGGCGGCTGCTATTACAACCCGGGGCTGCAATGGGGAACACCTGGCTACAGAGCGCCACAGTCACTCTTCTTTCTTTGTTTTAGACTGGGGGTGGTGCTGCTGCTGCAGGGGGGAGGACAGAAAGAAAGGCACCAAGACAGGCTGAACGACTGGCGTGGCCTTTAAGAGAGTGCAGGAGGAAGGAGGGGAGCGTGGATGAGCTTAAGCAGAGGAGAAACGTGGAGCGGGAAGTGAGGGACTTCAAAAAGTTTATGCCCCTTTTCTGCATTGTTGTGGCACACTTTGGCCAGATGACTCGGAAACACAAATCTTTGCTCCTCTTTCTTTCCACGACGCCCACTGAGCATCTGATTTATTTTAAGCGCAGCATCATGGTGCAACACACTGACCGGTAACACAAAAAATACTGAACCAACTGAGAATCCTGGGTTCCTTTAAAGTTTTCATCCTCATATTCTATATTTGCCTTAAATTTCTAGGCCTATCTGAGGTTTTAAAGGTTTAAATACAAAAATTCAGCAATAATTTATTTCCGATATTTCTACAGAAATCAGGACTGATGGATGATTGAAACTGGTAGTTCTCAGGACCCTGTCCTGCATGTTTTAGGTGGACACCTGATGTGCCAGATATTCCACAGTGCATCAACATGATATCGATCATTACCACAAAGCTTAACGTGCAAAATTTGTGTAGCAAATTCATGCATGACGCAAATTTCTCCCTGTCTGTTTAGCTCTGGATCAGTGACAAAAAGAAATGCAAGAATGCTTTCAGGTACATAAAATGTACACACGCCTGTTAAAACAACAGGGTTTTTTCCACCTTTATTGGAAGTCAACAGACAAATTAAGCTGCAGTAATCTGGTTGCACAAATTGGAGCAACTTTTGATTCTTTTTCAGCAATCCTCTTTCCTTTGGACTCTATCAGCACCAACATCTTGACTTTGCCCTCTCTGCTTTGCAAACTTCTCCAAATCTCTCGACTCTTTTCAGAACTTGAATGTTCCTCTCCAGGCCTGAATGTGGTCTTTCACCATAAGGAGTATGGTTAGCCTTCAGGAGACGTCTGTCACATGCAGAAACACAAATGCAGCTCATTCAGGGATTTACTCTTCTCCTGACTGATACAGGAGATTGTTTCTGATCATTTGTAACCTCTCTCTGGGATATACGCCTAAGGATTATTCCTTAGAAGGAACCCGTGGTTAGTTTCAGATGCATCAGATTCACTATAATTGGTGGTTGATGTGAAATCACAAGGCGTGAACCTTAAACCGCCAGGTCTTTTTTTATTTTTTATGTTATTTCCTCTAACAGATTTGTGTTTCTGTTGAATCATGCAGATAAAAAAGTCAAATTAAACATTGAAAAGTCCCATTTTCCCATCACAAAAACCTGGCATTTAACAGCTGTGTGAGCTGTTCAATGCAGCAAGCACCACAAACTCTTGAAGCAGCAATTTTTAAAAATCCACAGACCGGTTTTGGAGTACACAGGAATGCCTTAATCATATGAAAATATTTGTTTGAAATTTTGTCAGTCACATAACAATAAATCAGCTGATAAAGCACAGACTTTAAGTTATCTTGCTACAACTAAAACAAGCCAGCAACCGGCTGATGAAATGCTTTCCCAAATCAGCTCGAAGCGACAGATAAGGAAGATCAGGATGCAACAACTGACCAGCTGCACAGAGTCCAAACAGACGGCTGGACCAGGAGACTGCTCAGGCCATCTGTCCTGACAAACAGGTGTGCTGCTCCCCCAGCAACTGCTGCAGGGCCTTCACTTTTATTTATCGGAGCAGAACAGAGCTGTTTCCACATGCAAATCAGGTCTTTCATAATTTTATGATCTGGAGATTGGAACTAAAGCTTAAACTTGACTTGGTAAGCAATACAGCAGAGATTAAAATGTAGATTTTGGATATAATGCTGCAGGGTCAAGCAAAAACTGAATAATAATTTGCATGGATAACACAAGCAAACAAGCGGGGCAGCAGAAGGCAATCTTGTGACCTCCCTAAACGCCCCACGGAGAGCATCATCACAGCACTGAGCATTAATTTAAATACATTTGCAGTCTGTCTGTGCAAATTAATTTTGTTGCGTAAAAACTCATATATAAGCCAGATCTCATGCACTTAAAGTCATTCAAATACTGTCCCAGCTGTCAGAGGGAGAAACCCAAAACAGGTGGAAGAAACTGTCTCTTCTCCACATTCAGGAGGAGGAAGCTTGGCCTTCCTCGCTCCACAACATCCACGCTGCCTCATCTCTTATTTCCCAATATCTAATTAAAAAGGCAATAACAACACCCCACCCCACCCTCCTCTACAATCCACATTTAAGACGTCGGGAAGGGAGCGCGCAGGGGCGTGCACGGCCACCGCAGAAACCCAACACCGTCACGACCTCCCTTCCAGCTGCCACCCACACCAGCACGCAGCTCCTCCGGCTAACAGGTCCGCTCAGCTCACGCCAAACTCGGCCACTTACCCGGTCAGGGACGCGGCTGGACCAGTTCGGAGCTAAAACGACCAAATCCTATCATCCTGGGCTGCAGAGGGAAACAACAAGCCGTCCGGCTGGGGCTGCAGCGTGACCCAACCAACCTTCGTCAAGTTGATATAGCAACAGAGTGTCTTCCGGTCTGGAATTTCAAAATAAAACCTCAGACCCCAGGTGTGTTGCATCAACGACGCAGAAATGAACATTTAGGCAAACTGTTCTCGTAAATAAGTTTACATTTAAACGCTTACACAATATTTGAAATACGTCAAGGAAGTGAAAACGTTTAAGTCTGAGTTTTCATATAGGGAACAATGTATAAACAGGAAACTATGACATAAGGTATTATAATTAATTCACAAACCCTACTGCGCTGTTAAAAAGGCCTTGTGCTTGATAGCTGCAATAGCCCCCTCATGTGGTTAAACGAAAAAGATGCAAATCATATTTTTTATTATGACAAGCTTGAAGTAAATTACGCTTGATGACTAAAAATATGATAGGAAAGTCATAAATTCATTGTTTATCATTACGCACATTACAAGGGAATCAAATAAGTACAGTGGAGGGTTTCAGATATACAATTCATTTTCCAAATATCGTTGTTGTAAGTGTCCTTCCACTTTAACGGCAGAACTGCCTCCAAGTTCTACATAAGCCTGGAAAAGGCCCAGTTATTTGATGCAGGTGTGTTGAGACCTCTAAAACATGCAATGAACGGTTTCCGTGGATAGGAGTCGCTCCCCCCAGATTTAGCTCCATCCAGCTTCCCTGTCTCCTCTGAGGAAAAGCATCCCCACAGCATGATGCTGCCAACACCACAGAGATGTTCTGATGAGGGTAATAATTCCCAAAACAGGTTAATTTTGGTCTTATCCGACCCGTCTTTCAAACGGTTGAGG
This sequence comes from Crenichthys baileyi, assembly GCA_036173005.1. Lineage (NCBI taxonomy): Eukaryota > Metazoa > Chordata > Actinopteri > Cyprinodontiformes > Goodeidae > Crenichthys > Crenichthys baileyi. The sequence continues at coordinate 170,930 of JAHHUM010001466.1, read as the reverse complement.
TACAAATGGAAATGAGATCATGACAATTTAGAAATACAGTGCAAAATGATATCAAAGCATTTTTCAGGATTATTACATTACTTCTTCAAAAAGTTGACTATATTCATCGTTTATAGAAATCATTTTATTCTCTTGCAGGATGAGACAACTGCTGTTGAGGTTAAAATCACAGACAAATGTGCTGGTGATTTTTCATCAGGAGTTCAGTATTTATTCAGTGAACATCAGATGAAACATGACCCAAACCACCAGTTTTCAAAGAAAATTTCGATTTCTGCAAATGTCACATTTAAGGGTTTAAGTTTCACCGTAGTCTCTACAGTTTATATCCATTTTTTTTTACACTTTTCACTTGTCTTAAACAAGCTGCAGATGAACCAAGTGTTCTAGTTTGCACCTTCAAAAGTAATATATGTTTACATTTATCTGTTACAGAAATATGGATGTGATGTTTCATGATAAAGAATGACGCAGCTCTGTAAATCACTTCTGATTTTATTCAGTGGAGGAAAAACAAAAAGTAAAACACAGTAATCCCCATAGCACATACACAGAGAGGACATAAATTAGAGGCACGGCAGAGTGACGTTTGAGAGGAAACGCGTCACCTGGATAGTGGAGAACGTCTTCTGCCGCACAGCCAGCAGCCTACTGTGCACTGCCGAGGATGCAGAGGAATCAAGTGAAATGACACTGTGGACTTATTGAGTAAAAGTTGATTATCCCTGCACAAAAACGTCTAAATGATAATACAAAAACGGAGGGTAACAAAATACAAAACTACCCTAAAAAGAAACCATAAATATTCATATTGATGCACACTGGCGTTAAAAAAAACCGCTTCTGTAAACATTTCGAACATAAGGTGTGCATTACGAGTTAAAAACCACTGCAGTCACACACTTATTTGAAGAGAGAGAAACTGGCAAAAAGAGACTAAAATCTAAGTAAAAAATGATCCGAAGTGGTTCTGTAACACTGCTGTGAGAACGAATGATTTTATCGGCCCAAGACTACAAAAGAAAGCACCTACATTTGATCCCGTAGCCCTCAGACGCACCTGAAGGCACCATCTGACAGCAAAGAGAGGAAGGTTCTGTTGAGCTCAAATGCAGGAAAGGACTGGACCCAACTTTGGAAAACAAAGTGACTTAGGAGGCTTCAGATATGAAAAATAAAAAGTTTGTTTAGGTTTGATGCCTTTATCTGGACATGGTTACGTAAAAACCAATGACCCAGCGTCATTAAAAACAGGTCCAAGATTAGGGTGACATGGCTGGCTTAGAGTGAAGAGTTCAAGCAGTACACAACATCCAAATGTCGTCAGGGGTTTGGCTCAAATTTAAATCGATGGGGAACCCTCCTACGGCAACCGTCAAGCTACAGACGAAGCCAAAAACAGGTGAAATGCCCCGTTTGTGCAGAGAGACGACAAGCCGATTCTTATTCCCTTTATCCAGCCTGTTTTCCTGCATGCTAATTCACAGTTTAACCCTAGCCTGAAACTAATAAAGAAAAAAAAAAGATGAATCTCACATTTCTGGATGTGTTTTTATATTTCCAGTAGAAAAACAGAATCTGACGACAGCAGAGTCAAACCAAACACTTCATGAGAAAGTTAGAGCCCTAAAAATATTACAGATTGAGGATAAATAGTGTGGATTTACCTTTACAGCTCATTTGATGTGTCCTGCTTTGTTGCTGTTTATCTATATGCAGCAAGTCACATACAAAATATACAGTGTATTTAAAAAAAACTGGGTCTAATTTGGCGTCATGGCGTCACCAACAGGAATACTGTCCAACATAAGTTACAGCACGATGAGGCAAACTGGTAGAAGTGACTGGAAAACCTGCGCAAGTCTGTAGCTAGTTAGTATGTACAAGCTGCACCAGTACCCTGTGTTTAACAGATGAATCGAGAAGGTCCTTAAAGGTGTCTTCGCTTTAAGGCGAACAAAGTGAAGACGCAGGTTCGCATGTCAAGCACCGATCAGAGGGGGAAAACAGTTCAAAAACATGCTTGACAGGGAGATCTTTTAGCTTGAACAACAGCTACACGCAAATTCTGGCACATCAAGTTTTGTTTTTCGATACAGCAAAAGCTGCGTACAGCCTTTCTTCGACCCTTCAGACAAAACACGCTTTGTTAATTACATACAAGACACAAAAATGAACTATTACCACGTCCCCTCAGTGGAGATGGAGGCAAGGAGAGGGCAGCGAGGTGACTACAGACCTAAGGGTGACAAACCTAACAAGCCTCCGTCCATCCCTGCTTTATTTTCATGATTACAGTCCAGACTGAGCATGTGAGAGGAAGCTGAGGCGCTCCTCTGGGTCATTTTCAGGACCGTTCGTCTCCGTCGTCGGTTACGGTCGTCTTCAGTTGGTCGCTGCTCTCATTGGCTACCAGCTCATAAGGGAGGAGCGTCCCAGGGTCATAAAATACACCTGGCTGGCACCGCCTTGACGCACGGAGGCGAAAAAGACCTAAAAACAAAAAAGTCCGAAGAAATTTAGGGTTAAGGTGGAAAATTATTGCTTTTTATCTACAGAATTACATCCACATTTATTTAATGTATTAGTTATATTCATATCCTGCTGCCTCACATATAATCTAAAACAAGAACCATTCCTATTTAACCCTTAAAAGCCTGATATAAAGACATAATTCATATTTATTGGATGCTTTCAACCCAACAGAATCAATAACCAGGTTATTAACCCACATGAATATATGTGTGTTGCATTCATTTAGCTACATGTTTACTGATTTATTGATTTATGTCTCCATCTTGGATTATTGAATAAAAGTGGCACTTGCCATCTGTAGTGCCTCCACCAGGGGACAGAAGACACGTGTAGGATTTGATTTTGCAGAGTTAAGATGTTACAGCTGTCTTTGTAATTGGGCTTTTGAGGCCATTCATGTCTGAAGCATAAGATATTTTGATATTTCTCTTTAAAAGATTGTTGGATCATTTCTGATTCAGTCTTGTTGTTTTACAGGTTATAAAAGGTTTTCCTTTTTTAAATGAAGCAATGCTGAAACTGGATCTGTCTGACCGGCCCTTTAAAAATGTGAAAGAGCTGTATATCTATCAGGAATAACAAAGAAACAGTAGATTATCTTATACTTAGAAATCCAAACTAAAGTAGCGGTCACAAGAGAGAAGTCCTACTACTTCAGTCCAGGACATTTGGGTCGCCTTACCTTGTCATTCCTCTCACAAAGAAACTTAAGTCTCTGGGCTCTTTTGTGCATGAAGACGCCGTCCAGGTGTCCAGTCTCCACGGAGCGTATCTCGATGGCCTTCTCACCCCAGCCCATTATCTGGTTTGACCTAATGTAGGCTGCAGCAGAGAAAGGTGCACGTTATCATCTCCGCATGAGCTGGTAAATTATTTTGGAGTTTCTGATCTGAAAATGTTAGCTCACCCACTGATGTCGGCATTTCTCCCCACTGCAGCACCACATCCTTGGTTATACGTCCGTAGGTGTTCACATAGACTCCCTCATCCTCGTAGCACACCAGCAGCTCAATCCCGTCTGTGTTGGGGAGGATGATGATGGCGTGGCACTGAATGTTGGTCTGGATCTGTAGACAAAAGAGCGGTCAGATGGTGAAGAGCCGAAAACAACGCTGTGCGTTTGCACGCCAAGCCTGAGGACTTACATGTGTGGGCAGGTAGATGTCGTAGACGGCGCCGGAATCCACGTCGACGGCGTGGAAGCCTGAGCAGGAGCCGTAGATGACCTTCAACCTCTGACCTTCCTCCACAGTCAAGTCAACCAGCAGAGGCTTGTGCACGAGGTCACCGAAAGACTAGGACCGACCACAGGTATGTTAGAACATAGAGAGAACGCATGGTGCACTGGAGAAGTATTCATACCTCTTGAACTTGTCACATTTTGTCACGTTACAAAAACAAACGTCGGTCTGTTTTACTGGGATTTAATGTGAAACACCAACGTTTATCGTTATCGAGGTGAACTGCTCAATCATGATATTGATTTTAGGCCATATCGCCCAGCCCTAGGTTGTAATGTGACAAAATGTGAAGACGTTTGTGAAAAAAGGCACTATAGCTTAGAAGGTGAATCTCTCACCAATAATGTCATGTTCCTTACTTTGAATGCCATGAATTTATGGTAGGGTTTGGGTGCCCAGGCGTAGACCTCCACTGCATTCTTCAAGGCCAGTACCAGGAATTTAATCCTCTCATACTTCACTGCAATGTTCAGAGAAAGAGGACCATTTCATTTAATCATCTAATTTAGGACTCCATAGATTTTTTTGTATGTAACTGAGCTCCAAGAACGCAAAAACGACGAAACGTACCGACTTTGTAGTGAACGCAGCCCTCAAGGTCGCCCACATTCACCCAGCCCTGCTTCTTCTCCACCTCAGGGTCATTGTGCAAAATCTTGTTTCTGAGCCACGACAGGTAGTACACTCTGAGCTTGTTCTTTTTACCTGCAGAACCCAGAGCAGAACGATTAATCCAGTGGCGGATCTAGAACATTTTACATGTGGGGGCAAAGGAGGCGCAAAAGGTCTAGACAGGGTGGCAATGCAGTTTTCACTGCGTTTCTGCGTCGTAGGATTTGCTTTTATTATAACTTGACTACATCTATAAAGCCTCGACTATCTAACTTCATAACACACAGGTAGACTTGTGGAGATTTGTTCACTGAAACATCTAATTTCTCTGCACTGGATTTTATACAAAGAATAAATCTGTACCAGATGGTCCAGCTAGATAGACTGGACTCCTTGACTCTGTGCCTTCCTCCTCTCCATCAGTTTCCTCCTCACTATCTTCTGTCTCTCTCTCTGACTCTGAAATCTTCTCATCTTCACCGCTTACGCCAACATCATTTTCCTCATCTTCACTCATTTCTTCACCTATTGTACTTTCAGTGTCGTCCTCCACCTGTGACCCTACTAGTCTCTCTATCTTTCATCCTTCCTCAAATCTCAGTCTCTTGTTCCTTCTCACTTTTTTGCCAAAGAAACTGGAAATGTCTCCACTTTTAAATTTCCTTTTGATTGTGACGTGCAACGTGCAAGCATCAAGATTTGGAAAAAGTAGCCCCCCTTTTTACCCAAAAAAAGTCGTAAACAAAATGAAACCCGAAAAAATCAATTCAACAGGTCACACAAAAAAGTTATATTAGAAATCTTAAATTTTCACGGCAGCCAATTTATTATTTTCCCGATCTGACCGAAAAGGTTTTTTAGCCGTGGGGTTTAATTGAGCCCCATTGTCTGATTTTGTTTTATTTTTAGAGCCATCATTGACCGGGGGGTCCCTTAAAAAAAACTAAAACGTTTCATTAACTTTGTTAATTGTGATTATTGTACTAAATTAACAAGGGGAAAAAATGCTAAAGCAAAACAAATCCCGCCAGTGAGTCACGTCACAAACGAAATTCTTTTAAAGTATTAAACCCGTGAACCTCGTCACTTCAGCAACAAAAAATTCAATTCATTGCAAACTTTAAATCTGGGGGAGTTTTTTCCCCCTCCACTGAGTAAAGCTGCTCATAGGGCTGTCCCTGTCTTCCATGCTCATCCGGAGGAGGGAAGGCTGCCCAAACACTTTTCCAACAAAACGCTGGGTTTTTTCCTTTTTGATAGAAAATTTTTCCGATAATAAAAAGATTCTGACTGAACTGTTTGATAGTTACAATTAACTGGAATGTATGGACCTCACTTGAAAAACTGTAAATTTATTTGATTTTGAATTTGGGCTTTTTGTGAAGGCTTTTAGAAGAAACCCAAAGTTTCTTTGAATTTTTGTAAAAAAAATAAAAAACCCTGAATTGAATTAAAATTAAAATTTACTGTTTTTGGTTAAAAACCCAAACCCGGACAAACTGAGCAACTGCAGAAACTTGGAAAGCTCAGTTGACAGACTGCCTTGTTAATGTACCTGAGACACACACACGTGCGGCAGTGGAGCGCTACGCAGAACGTGTTTGATGCAGGGCTGTAACTAAGATTTTCAGGGACCTCAGATTATAGCTACAATGACATACCTTTTGGTACATACCCTTACTTTTTATCTGAAGCCTGTAAGGGACTTTCGAACAAACAGGCGATTAATTTTTTTTTTTCTAGGGGATTTTTTTAAACAAATTCAAGGGGGGCAACCCCGGAGGGGCAAGGCTCACAGCAGGGGGCAGTTGCCCCCCCCTTGCCCCCCCTGTAGATTGCCCCTGGCATTAACCGGCTTTTTACCAAAAACCCCCCAAGTAAGGAGGTTCGAATTCGAGAAAAAAATTGAAAACCCCCAAAGATTCTTCTGAACGTTCAAAAGCTTTAGTGGTCGGCACCTGATATGGTGACCAGGACGTTGAGTCCCTCCAGGACGTCCATCTGTTGGATGCGGCGCCGGTTAATCAGGGGGTACACTTTGCCCGACCGTTTTTCGGCCCCAGTCATCGCCCAATTTTTCCCCCCAAAAGCAGATTCATCCTCCTTAAAAACTTAAAACCCTTAAAAAGCCCCATCCCTTTTTGGGGGGCAACCCACTCCCCACGTGTTTGCACAAGGACTCAGAGTTGAACCTCTTTTTGTATTTTGCGGATCCTGGGTGGTGGGCGGGGGCGCGTTTGCCGGGGTTTTTGACCCCCGACCCCTTTAGGGGAAAAGGGTCAGACCTCAGGGGTCCGGACCCCGTCCTTTTTCCCCCAAAAATAGCTGGAGGTGGAGGACAGAAGTGATTTTGATTGGACGTTGTTAAAAAACAACACTCTCCTACCAATGTGATCTAACCAGACATGCTTCCTGTGATTAGGGGTCACATACACAACACCACCAGATGTCTATTAAAGAGGCCCTGGCATTTTAAAGACTAGGCCCACAGCATCACAGATCCTCCACTGTAAATAACAGGATGGAGATACCTTTAGCAAATATTCAACCTTTCACTGTGCATGGTGGCAAGATGAATGCAAAGTCATTGGCCAGCCTTGTAGAAAGTGGAAGAAACTCTAAACAGTTTAAAAGAAATATAAATAAATTTGCTTCAGTTGCATTTATGTGTTTGTTAGGGGTACCAACAATTTCTAATCTTTAGTTGGCATTTTTTTTCTCCTTGAATGTAAGATAAAAGTGTGTGTTTTGCTTTTTTACAATCTTTTGTTAACTTGACCACATGGCAGCCTTACCCATGTTAAGGGAGCTGCCGCTGGATGGAGAGATCTGAAGAAGACGAGGGTCAATGAAGGGCGTGAACGACGAAGATGACTTGTGTTTGGACATTGAGTTGTTCTCTGACTGGGACTGGAAGGTATTCGACATGAAGAAGGCAACAATGTTTTTAAACAGTTAAACAAGTGAGACGTACAGTGGGAACCAGACATTTACGAACTGTTTTTAAAGAGACTTAAACATTTTTTCAATCTTATTTGCTAAATGCCAGAATAATGAGGAAGAAAAGTCTTTAATTTTATTCAAATTTGGTAGTATAGATATATTTTTACAGCTGGGATGGTGCTCTCAGACATGCAAACTTCACCCTTTTATCACCAAATGTAACAGTGGTCATTAGGATCACATGTGGCGTTCCCCAAGGATCCATCTTAGGGCCCCTCCTATTCAATATCTACATGCTCCCTCAACTCAGATTATGAAAAACAACAACATAAGTTACAAATACATTACAGACTTGTTGGCAGTGTATCAACCACCCAGACCTCTCAGGTCTTCTGGCTCAAATCTACTCCGCACACCCAGAACCAGAACCAAACATGGAGAAGCAGCTTTTAGTTCTTATGCTCCACTAATCTGGAATAAACTCCCAGTAAAGGCGCTGAAACCCTAAACTGCTCTAAAACAAGATTAAAAACGTATTTGTTTAGAGTGGCCTTTGACTGTGCCACTTAAACATTATTAGTTATGTTTTCAGTCCAACTTTCCTTTCATTTTATCATACATTTTTTTATTCTATTTAGTTTTATTACCTTTTTAATTATTCATTTTGCAATGAACTGCAATGTACTTTTCCTATAATGTCTGTTTTTTCCATGGAAAAAAATATAATATATGCTATATTGCTATATAAATGAACTTGCCTTGCCTTACCTGAGCGTATCTGTAAACTTGAATCTGGCCTTTTATGTTATGTTTGAAGTAATGGTTTCTTCCTTGTCGAGTTTCAGCACGTCGTCGTACAGGACTAGTTTAATCAGGGATAATGACTTAGCCCTAGCCAGCATCCTCACAAGGTCTTTTGCTTTCGTTCTGTGGCTGATTTGCACATTTTACATAATACATGTTCACCTTAGGGACATAAGAACCAATTCCTACCTAAATGGTAGAATAGCTGGACCTTCCAATTCTTTTTTTTTTGTTACTTTTAATAACCTAAACAGACGAAAGTGGCTCAATTATTTAGCCATTTAGCAAATATGAATGATTTTGGTTAATCCTATCGGAGCTAAAACAAGAAAAGTCAGATGGTGAGTAAAAAAGGTTGTTTTTATACAGTAAATATCTGGTTTCGACCAAAGCTCCATCCATAAATTCTTACAAAAGTACATTTTAATCAAATGTGTCACCTTAAGCTGAACTTTAATGACAGAAACGAGTACTAAAACATGTTTAAACAAATGGATTACATGCAGAGTGTTAGTTTTCAGAGACTGGAGAGAAGGAAAATCTTAAATGAAACAAACAATGACAAGAACTGAGCTGAAGAAAATGAAAGTCTATTCAGACACAGGCTGCTGTGATTTGTTAGAGGAAAATTGCATTTATAGTGATAAAAAGGTAAGTCATTTGCAGCATAGCTGCAATCTAATCCAAATCATATCATTGTTAAAACAAAAGAAGATCCAGTTAAGTTTCCTCCACGTTGTGACCACATCTACCAGCAGGAGGCACCAATGTTAGCAGTGGATTGTAGAGCAGGAAAAAAGGAAAATGCAGGAGCTCAAGGAATAAAACCAGGTGTCAGCCAAGTCAGATGGCAGCAGTGAGCAAAGGTGAAGCCAGGAGGATGCAGAAGGGGCAAGAAAGGGCGCAGGGAGGCTCAAACCAACAGCCAAGGACTGCACAGTCAGAATATACAGGATTAGATATGTGCATGATACAGAGTTTAGCATCTGTAAATGATTTAGTTTCACACTATTACACTGTCAAATGAATACTCCAGCAGGACTAACCTCTGCACATCTAAGCCTGTATATTCCCAAACTGTCCGTTACTTGCTTGTTTGCCTCTGTGGTGTGAGGGCAACATACCTCTATGGCAGTGAGCTCGTCCAGGGGAATCTGTGAGGATATTCCAGGACTGGCCTGGCTAGAAGATGAGTGGAAGGAGGAAGATGAGGAGGAGGGAGACATGGAGATGGAGGAAAGGATGGCTGTGGAAGAGGAAGGGGAGTGATGGCTCTGCTGGATAAGGTCTGGTAGGTGGTGTATGCGGCCGGGAAAGCCGTTTTTCTCTGGGAGGCCTTGGCCAGGGCCAGAGCCGGGCGAGGAAGAGGAGGAAGATGAGAGACTGACCAACCGCTTTGTGTCAGCTGTGCTCTGGAAGCAAGAACAGGCACATTTGGGCTCGAGCAAGCAGGTGGAGAGGAAGACGAGCTGCATGTTTGAGGGCTTTGCAACGTTTTATCCAGATACATTACAGCGCCTCGCAAAATTGTTCACGCCCCTTAAACTTTTTCACATCGTCACGTTACAGCAACAAATCTCAATGTGCTCAACGTGCGAGTATAAATACAGCTGTTCTGGGAAGGCCTAAAAAAAAAAATAAACCTCAGGAACACATAATCCTCACACTAAAACATAGTGGTGGCAGCATCATGCTAAGGGACTGCTTTTCTTAGGCAGGGACTGAAAAGCTGGTCCATGTTGATGGGCATTTTAAGCATTATCATATTAATGTCTTACAATGGCCTAGTCTAAGTCCAGATATAAAACCAATTGAGAATATATGGCAAGACCTAAAATAATCTAGTTCACAGATGCTGTCCTTCCAACCTGACTGAGCGTAGTTCAGTAGTTTGTGACAAAATGTGAAAAAGATCAAGGGGTGTGATTACTTTTTCAAATCATTGTATAATCCAGACATTTATCTTTGAAGAGCAGCACACTGGCTGTAAATGCAAGCTACATATTGAATTCAAGACAATTTACTAGATCTGTGAAGGTGAAACGTCACACAGAACATGACACAACAAACATGCAGCAAAACAAGACAAGCAAGACAATGAGTGGATAAACAACACTGACCCTAGACCAAGAAAATCAAAACTGTCGAGGTTTATACCTGTCTGATGACCAATGTGCCATCTTTGGAGGGTGTGGTGGCTTGTTCGCTCTCCAGGTCCTCCACCAGCATGGTTTTAGCAGAATCTGTTTCTCCATTGCTCATCCTCCTGCAGGATTCAGAAGATGCCTTTATGTCCCATAAGCACATTTTAGGTTAACCATGGTCAAATATCCAGATTTTCCCCAGACTCAGCTTTCCAGTCCTCAGTTCTTTGTGTTCATTTATTACATATATAAAATACAAAAGTGTACTTGTAATTTATGACTGATACTTAAATATGGAACCTGGAGAAAACAGATAAGGACACAGGGAACGAAGGAAGGACGGTAGGAAAAAAGAAATTAAGCAAAAAACGGAGGGCCATTAGGAAGAGGAGGAATCAAGAAATGACACAAAGGACACACTGAAAAAAGGGACAAAAGAAGGAAGGACACGAGGGATTTAGGGAACACGGAAAGAAAGAAGGAAGTAAAGTCAAGACAGACAGGGAAGGAAGGAAGTAAAGTCCAAGAAGCAAGGAAGGAAGGAGAGAAAAATGACTAAGGATACAAGGGTGAAGGTAGAGAAGCAAGGAAGGAAAGGCACCAGATGGGAAAGAAGTAAGCAAGTGATTGAGGGGAGGTGGGAGGAATGATGACAAGACAGAAGCAAGAAAGACAATGAGGGAGGGAAGGAAGAAAGCAAGGACATAAGGGCTTAAAGAAGCAAGACCGTATCTAGGAAGGAAGGACAACGGGATATTAAGTAAAAAAAGGAAATAAAAATATATAAAATATTTTTTCTATGTTTATCCAGATCTGTAAAATACTGACATTAAATTCCAGACTGCACAGGAACCATGGCTAACATTTCCTTTTAGTTACCCTGCTCTGGAGTCTTCAGCCCCTGAGGTAGACTCCTCTCCTGCCTCCTGGTCCACCTCCTCCTCGTCCTCTTCGTCAGTGGTGCCAGATTCATCGCTCGATGAGGAGTAGTCCGTCACCTTGTGAGGAGGCCGCACGTCATCTACTGCACGCAGCTCCTTGGCCAGAGCCGTCAGGTCCTACAAGGAAGAGAAAAGAACAGAAATCTCCTTTATTGTCCCACAGTGGGGAAATTCAGGTGTGTCAGCAGCAGTAAAAGGTAAATGAAGGCAAACAGGTACTCACTAACGTAAAAAAATTTATTAAAAAAATCAAAAAGAGTAGTCTGTACATAAAATGAAAAAAAAAAATACAACATAAGAAAACGAAATACTGTAGTTATTGAAAATGATTTGAAAATTCACAAAACGTGCATTTGTAATTTTGCGGAAGAAAACAACAGACTACAATAAATGGAAAAACTGTAAATATCAGCAGGGATGTAAACACTGAATGAGTTTGTTGGGAGCAGTGATGTTATAAAGTTCAACAGCTTCTGGGAGGAAGGATCTGTGATCCTTTGTGCACCTAGGATGCAGCAGTCTGTCACCGAAGGAGCTCTCCAATTCTGCAACAGCTTCATGCATGGAGTGGGTGACACTGTCCAACAGGGATGTTTTTGCTAGAGTCCTTCTGTCTCCCTCCACCTGTACTGTGTTGAAGGGGCATCGTAGGACAGAGCTGGCTTATCTAACCACTTCCTCTCAGCTGTAGACCAGCTGCTGCTCCAACAAACTACACCATAGAAGATGGCTGATGCCACCACAGAGTCAAAAAAGGTCTTCAGGGGCACCCCCTGCACTTCAAAAGATCTCAGTCTCCTTCCCAGGTAGAGTCTTCTCTGACCCGTTTGTATAAAGAGCATCAGTGTTGTGACTTCAGTTCAGTTTATTGTTCAGGTGAACACCCAGGAAATGGTAGGAGTCTACTATTTCAAAGTCACTTTCCTGGATGTTCCGGAGATATCCAATAGTTCTTTAATTTTTTCACGCCTCTAATCTGAACAGCATGAGCACATATGATGCAACCTTTAAACCTTAAAGACAGTTAATACCAAATCGCCCTAAATACAGAAACTCGAGAGCCTTGAAGCAACCTGTCCTCACTTTACATAAGCTGGCAGTGATCTAATCAGATCAATTTGCTCCATTTCTAGGCTCAAACAGGTTGTTCATAGAGAAACTCCGCTTTGGGCTCATTATAAATGTCAGTTTGAAAACATGTTTCATTTCACCTAATCTTAGCTGTAGGATGCAATGAGACATATTCTCTGGAGCATATAATCAGATTAACAAACCCCTTTCATTCTCTCCATGCTGCCTTCTTGTTTCCACCTAACGATACTGATTTTTAAGGTCAATGACAAGCAGGAAAAGAGGAGGGGGGGACGCTTCCCCGACATGCTTGACAAAACAAATAGGCTGCAGTCTGATCCGACAACAAAGCCAGGTGAGATTAGGAGCCACTCTGACGAGCAGAGAAACAGCAGGAGCATGTTTGCATTCAAATGTGGTTGCATTCAAAGCCAGGCTCAGGATGCTGTGGCAGAGGGTTCACCCACTTTGTGTCTTTTGTTAATGGAGAGGAGTGAATAGGAGGAAGTGGCAAGCATGAGAAAATATGTTGCAGTCATCACATTTACTCATATAGTGCAGTGAGTGGGCTAAAGGTGCCATCATACAGGGTTCCTACACATCGCTCATGGAAAAATGTGTCCGAGTTCCCCGATCTAGTCATCCATTTTAACATTTAAAATACTAAAGTCCACCATGAAATATGGTGGATATTTCTACAGAGGACAGGACCTGAAAAACAGAGACTGAAAGGAAATAAGAAAAAAGCAGGGAAGGAAGGAAGGATGTAAGACACAAGGAAAAGAAAGAAGGAAGGAAAGACAAGATGGTAACAAAGAAAGGACAAAGTTTGGGAAAGAAGGTAAGATACCTAAGGAAGGAAGGTAAGCAGGTAGGACACAATGAAGGAATGATTTAAGAAGGTGAAAAAAGGAAGAAAACAAGGAGAACAGAAGGAAGTAAAGATGCAATGTAGGAAGAAAGGCTGAAGTAAGAAAAGAAGAAGTTCACTAGGGAAGAAATAAAGACAAGGAAACAGGACAGAAGAAAGGAGGTCAGAAAGGAAGGAAGAACAATTAAACCAGGAAAGAAGAAATGTCAGGCAAAGAAAGACATGAGGAAGGAAAAGTAGGACAACATTTAAACAAATCGGACAGGGAATAAAGTCTGGAAATACAAATATTTTTCTAAACTTACTTAAATTTTTGTATCCAGACCTGGAAAACACTGATATCAAATTCCAGACTTGTCTGAAGTGCGTAGGAACCCCAAGCATAACAAGGATGTGATGGTGCAAATGCGTGAAAGAGGCTTACCATGTCACCCTTGGTTGGAAAATTAAGAGTGGCAGAAAACAAAGGAAGGGCGAGAGAAAAATGTGTTCACCGTCCCATCTGCAATCAGGGTTTCACTACAGGGATACATTTCTGGACATTTGAGCATTAATGGTTAAATTCCATTATCTGTATGCTCCAAAAACACAGAGTGTGAATTTGCCCCGAATAGAAGTTTTTTGACATATGGACAAATTTCGATCACCAATATTCCACGATCGATAACATTTAGACATGTAAAATTTGGACTTTTCAAGACTGGGTAGCTACCCTGTCAGCAGCAGCGAACTTACAGCAGGTCGAGTCGGCCTGGAGGAGTTCTTTTCTTCTTGTTTTTTTGGGATGTTTTCTGGACGCTGGAGAGGCGATCCTTCAGATTTAGAAGAAGCTTTGTGGAAACAGAGAGAAACAGTATTCTTCATTAAACAAAAAAAATAGAGATGTAGTATTTTTCTAAAGTAGTCATATTAGAGTAAACAGTCTGTTAGCGAAGTATGCGAAATGTGTACAGTACCAGGTGACTCACAACGTGGCCTGAAGCGGTCACCCGGACTGGCCTGGGAGCTGGCATTCGACCCAGAGGAGCTGCCGCTGCCTGGCCGAGACTGCAGCTTCTCCACTCTGTCCCACAGGGGGCGCTGCTCCACATTGCTGTGACAGAAAAAAATCATTGACGCAAACTCAAACGAAATACATCCTCCTACACTGATGCATAACAAGTACAACAAACTTTGCTATTCAACAGAGCATCATGATACATTTGGGATGTTTGAGAAAGCCAGAAAATGAAGCGAGGTATGATGACATACCATGACAACTGACTGTTATTTAAGAGCCATCCTCTGGTTATTTAGAAGGCTTAGAAAGAAAACCACTCACAGTGCCCGGCAAAAATATTACCAACGCCTGAACCTCTTCACATTTCATCATATTACACCCACAAACTTCAACTTATTGTGAGGTTTTAGGTCATAGACCAACATGAAGCAGTGAATAATTGTGACGTGCAGAGAAGGTTGTACAAATGACATGTTTAATTCATTCTTTAAGTAGCTGTAGCTCAATCAGACCTGGAGGAGATGGACTAAACAGCAATTTTTAAGTCTTGCCACAGATTCTCAATTGTATTTAGGTCTGGACTGACTAGGCCATTCTAACAAGAACATGTAAATACTTTTAAGTACCACTGTGGTAACAAGCATTTATAAAGAGTAGAACAGGACTGGGACACAAGAAATAACAGGGAAAGCAATTCATTCGTGCCTTTATGTAAGCTCTCAACTTAACGTTATGCTTTGTTCAAACTCAGAGGTTGTAATTTTCAATCAAGGCTGCAAAAAAAATGTGAAGTTCCTCTGAGTTGAAAATCAAACAGGCAAAGTAGGAGGTTCCCCAAAAACCCTGACCTCAAATCCAATATGGCTGCCACCCGTTTAAAATGTCGTGATAGGTGTGGCAATAAAACTGTTTATTTGCACTTCTGTCCAGTTTGTTTCTCCATTAAATCCGTCCCCATTCCAGCTATTGAACAACATGTCATGCTGAATCTGTTGCTCAAGTGTTTGAATGTAAAAACATCTGAGGAATGCATGGTTTGGGGTTCGTATTGCTAGCCTGTTTCTTTTTATCTTTGAACTGGAAACAGTCAAGCTGGCAAATAAATGGAACAATACATAAATAGGCCAATAGCACTAGCTCCTGGTTTATTGTTGACTATTTAGCTCTATTGAAAAGTACCTTTAAAAGCCCAATAGAAACCAAAGGTTTGTTTGTCTGATTTCATTAGTTCAACCTCACAGTGAAAAAAATAACTGAACAGTGATGTTAAAATTACTTCCGAGTACCACTAAGGGCAGCCACCAGTGTTACTTGTACCACCACCCGTCGACTAGTTTTTCGATTAATAATCAGACAGCAAAAGGTGCTTAATAGGAGATTTTTTACAGGATTTGAACCAGGTGAAGCTACAACCGATCCACTTGAGGAGTACTGGACAGAGCATATTTGCAGACAAAAGAGGTTTGGCCTAATTACAGCTCTGAGTGGGTTGTTCTTTCAGCAAATGCCAAGTCTCAGAGTCTGTATACTCCAGTTAATGAATATTCAATTACTAAATTAGATAAATCATGATTAATCAGATGAATTTTTTCAGCCCTAAAACTCTGATCAGCGTCAGACATCCCCACAGCATGATGTTGCAACCACCATGTTTAACCGCTCGGGTTTGGTGTGTTCAGCTGTTAGTTTTCTGTCACATACAGCATGTTTGTGATTGTAAAACGACCAAAATGTGGATTTAAAAAAAAAAGAGACGAAAATAAAAAAAATTCTCCTAATATGTAATTTCTAAAAATTTTGCCTCAGAGTTTTAAATTAGTGTAATGTTTTAAAATAATAGCTCACGACTGCATAATTTTAAAGTAATGCGTTACAGACCTGCCTGCACTCCTCTGGTTGCTGGGCTGCGATGGCAGAGGGGACTCCCGGCGCGACAGCACAGGAGACCTGGATGTTGTCCTCACTGGCACCTGTCGGAGGAGGTCAAAGGTCCTCAGAAGGGTTTGTAATGAATAGTTTATGTAAATCATACCATTTTGTTCTTTGATCTATTCTTTTAGTCAAGAATTAGAAAGGATTATTAATTACCCGGTAAGACATCGAGTATTTGCCTTAACTGGTAATCACGTTTACATCCTTTTTTGTAAGGATTGTTTTAACTCAGCCACAGTGGAGGGTTTCAGAAGTCATTGACTGATTAAATTCACTCCAACAGTATCTTGATCCAAAACATGTCCTTCTTTCTCTGAGCTATTCAGAGGTAGACTTGCTGATGGGATTCAGATCATGGTCCTGCCGAATTACCCAACTGCTCTTCAGCTTCAGGTCAAACTGATGGTTGGACAGACTCCTTCAGTGAATCTGCTGTCATCATGAATTCTGCTGTCTAGCAGAACCTCTGCTAGACAGACTGGTACCTTCAGTAACAGCAAAGCAGCCCCAAACCATCACATTACCGCCACCACGTTTGACTGTCTGTATGATGTTCTTTTCCTGAAAACTGTTAGTTTTATGTCAGATGTAACAAGACACACCTTCCAAAAATGTCCATCTTTTTTGTCAGTCCAATTTTTTCCCAGAGGTCTGAGATCATCAGGATGTTTTTTTTGCAAACAGACAGGCTTTTATGTTCTGATTTTGGCTCTCCCGTGGAGGCCATTTTTGCCCAATCACCGTTGAATCATAAACATTTAACCTTAACTGAGGAAGGTTAGGTCCACAGAGCTTCAGATGTTGGTTTTGGGTACTTTTTTGACTTCCTGGATGAGGTGTTCTTGAAATGGTGGAGTAAAATTGTTAGGTGGGCCATTCATGTGAAGGTTCTCCACTTTCCATGTTTTCTCTGTGGATAAAGTCTCTCACTGTGGTTCACTGGAGTCCCAAAGCCTTAGAATTGGTTTTGTAACCCTTTCTAGACTGATCAATGACTTTTTTTCTCCTCTGTCCTTGAAGTTTCTTACATAGGGGCATGTGCTGCTTCTTGAGATGTTTTAGATCATTTCATGTCAGACGAGTTCTACTTAAGTGATTTTTTTTAATCCTACAGGTGTAAATATCTGGGTGCAGAAAGCTTTAACTTTAATGCAATTTGTGAGTTACCACTACTGTGACTAAAACAAACAAAAGAGACAGAAATAGTGAAGGGACTGACGTGAAAGGAGGTGGCTGACAGTAGGGAAGGCAGGAGTGGAAGTAGACCAGCTCCTTACCTTGGGAGGGACCTCCTCACAGCTGGTCTGGCGTTCGAGCCTGGTCTGGGCCTGAGGGTGGTGGAGGGGAGGTTGGGGGTCGGGGCGTGCAGGCAATGGGTGGTGGTGATGGTGGGGGTCCTGAGACCGCAGGTGAAGTTGTGCAAAGCTAGAGTTGACACCACCAGACTCGCTGAAGGACTGGGAGCGAGAGACCACAGGCGGAGGAGGAGGAGGAGAGGGGGCTGCGCTGTTGCTGTTCTTTAGAGCAGCCAGGTGGGACCACTGGACCTTTTAGGGAGCGAGGAAGGGGAGGGAAGAGGAAGAGGAGGAGGAAGGGAGGTGAAACAAGCCGACAACACAGTGAGACACGAGGGAAGATGTGTGAGGTTTAGCACATACTTGTGCTTCGACAGACACACATGCAAACAGAAGACACAGAACACCACGAAACATTGTGCGTCACTGAGACTCATCTGAGCTTCCAGCTTAGACAGCATCTAAATCATTTCTTTGTGATCCTAAAACAAGGTTTAGTTTCTGCAGCTGTTTTAATTATGGTTGTAACCTCAGATTAGCATTAAATTATTAAATAATATCAAGACTTTCCTTTTGGTCTTGCAAAAACAAATGGCAATAAATTACTGTTATTAAGTAAAATATATTCAGTTTGTTAAGGCATCTATTGAAGCATCCGCCAATTTTTAAGGCCTTTCAGGCTTTGATATTTAGTCATAAACCTCAGACCGGTGCTCTCGATAAACTCCAAATACTGCGTACTGCAAAAATATTCACCCCTGTTGAAATTTTTCATATTTTGTCATGATGCATTTTACTGTAGGAATGTAGGAACGTGTAGGAAAGGAAGACGAGAGGAAGAAGGAGCAGGAGGGAGTTACCTGAGGCTCCATGGGTCGGTGCATGGCGGAGGCCTCTGAAGCGGAGCCCCCATTGGAGTAGGGTTCAGAGGAGCGGGGAGGCAGAGGGGGTTGCTTGGAAGGAGGAGCGGACTGAGGGGAGCCTTGAATGTTCTTACGGAACCGCTCATCAGCCTGGGAGGAGCGGTTAGGAGAAGACAAACATTAGATGAAATTTGATGGATGAACTAAATCTAGCTAAAAGAAAAACAAGCAGAAAGGAACCACAGCAGCAAGTGGCAACTGCTACATTATTTTTGACACCAAATCCAAATGTTTATATATAAAAGTCGCTCCTATCTCCTAGTCTTACTTTTATTCATAGAAGGCAGCTGGTGAGAAAAAACTTTAACATGCTGGAGACTCACAGAAGTAGACAGGATGTTTGCAAACACATTCATCTGTAAATTTAGACAACCAGGTAAAAGAAAGTCAACTGTTAAAGACAGAAGACTACACAGGTGCTCTGTGTGTTAGTTTTGGCCTCACAAGTCCACATGCAAATGGCCCCCTGGTTACACATCGACAGCTGCTTTAGAGACGTACTTAACACTTTCAGACAAAGTTCAGAGTTTCTGGAAACCCTTTTTTCCAGACCTGACAAATTGCTTTACCACCTTAATATCCAAAAAAGAATACTATTTATTTGTGTCAAGCACTGCCTCTATAATCATGACACAGACTGGGTGAAGGCAAGCAAGTAGAAGCTGGAAAGAGCAGGCAGCAGGGCAGAGAGAGCCGAGGAGGAGGTTCACCTCTTTGATAGGCTGAGGGGGATGAGTGGCAGGCTCGGTGGGCCTGTCAGCCTCCAAACTTTCTGCCTGGGGAGCTCTAGACTCAGCAGGGGTTTCAGTAACAGGGGGGGGGGGTGGGGCAGTGTGAGATCTGGCTGGGAGTGGTCTCATCAATGCCATCTTGCACTGCTGCCTGGGATTTAGCGCTCTCTCCAGGGACAACCCGAGGGGCTTTAGTGGACTCCGAAGCAGCAGTGTCAAGGACCTCAGCTTTTGGGAAAGAGGTGTGGACTCCATCAGGGGGGAGAGTGGAGGTCTGTGGAGGTTTGTTACGGTCTAGGGTTTTTTTTGTCTTGTCGCCAGGCTGCTGTTTGGATCCGTGCTGCAGTGACAGCAGGTAGGCCTGCTCCTGCTGCAGCCGCTTATGAAGGCGCTCTGCCTTGCGGTGCTCCTCCAGCTCACGCCACTTGAACTCCTGTTGCAGAGCGCAAGATTGAACCATGGTGGTGAGAAGAGATAAGCTATTGCCATTTTGTCTGATTCAGCCTTTCTTATAAAGCTGATACATGATAAAGACTAAAAGAAATGTTCATCTTTAAGTGTGAGTTCAAATATATTCGTGGAAACCTCAAATTAGGATGTAACTTTTCCATCTTATTACAACGAATGCATTTGAGTGCAATATGGGTTCCACTTAATATCAGTTTGAGATACAGAGCTTATAAATGCATTCATACTCCTTGTACTTTTCCACATTTTGTCACACCACCATTAATGTACAAACAGTATAATGGAGAAATGTTGGTCAGGAATAAAGGTGTGGAGAAGATAAAAGCAGAATTAGATTAGAATATTCCAAGTTTTCAACATCTCACGGAGGTCTGTTCAATCATCCTAAAAACGGGAAAGTACGGCAGAACGGGAAACCCACAAGGACATGGCTGTCCACCTAAACTAACAGACCAGGCAAGTAGAGCAATGATCAAACAGCCAAGAGGCCTATCGTAACTCTGGAGGAGCTGCATAGATCCACAACTCTGGTGGGAAACTCTGTAGACATGCACACCATGAATCTGGCCTTTATGGAAGAAAGGAAAGAAGGAGTCCTGTTTGCAGTTTGTGAAAACCCAGCAAACATGTTGGAATAAGTCATTTCATCACACGAGACCAAAATTGAACTTTTTTTGTCCTACATGCAAAATAGTATGTGGGGCTGATAACCAACACTGTACATCACCCAGCACCACCCTCCCCATGGTAAAACAAACTGGTTGCAGCATCTGGAGATGGTTTTCCTCAGAGAAGCTGGTCAGAGTTGATGGGAAGAGAGTTAACCACAGGGTAAGCATGAAAAAAACCCTAGAAAACCTTAAACCGGGGGCATAGGTCCACTATCCGGCAGAACAGCAACCCTGAACATACAACCAGAGCTAAAATGGAATGGTTTATATCACAGCAGATTGAATGTTTATAATGACCTAGTCAAAGTCCAGACCTAAAAACCAATTGAAAATGTGTGTCAAGAATTAATAATGGATGTTCACAGAGGCTCTCCCATCCACATCAAATGATCCATGTAACATAAAACAACCAAAATCAAAAATATATTGAAGGTTGCTGTTGTAATGTCACAAAATGTAGCAATGTTCAAGTAGTGTAAACACTTTTGTGAGGCATTGTACAGGTCAGCATCATCTGCTGGGCCATGCAAGAATAAATAAGTTTAAAAGCAGGTAAAATCAGGAGAGATGTGTTTGTTGTATAATAGGGAGGTGAGATATTGGTTATGCCTCCTAAACACAGCTTCTTTAAGTCCAATTCTAATCAAATCTATCAAGATGTATGCTCCATATTTAAGTAATTTAACTTGCTGCCTCAGCATAAAAGACTATATCATAATGAGAAGGTTAACTGTGTGCATGGGTGTAAAACTGACCAGCAGCATGGCCTGTTCTCGGAGTAGCTGCTCCTGCAGCTTCTCGAGGTGTCGCTGCTCCTCCTCCAGCTGACGCCTGATGTACTCCTGGCAGCAGAACGCAGCACCAGAGGGGAAATCAGGACCAGAATTACACAGCCAGGTTATAGGTTATCTCATACGTAGATTAAATCCAAAAACAAACCGACCTGCTCACGATCATTCCTTCTCTTCTCCTCCTCGGCTCGCCGGCGTTCCTCCTCCTCTTTACGTCTGCGTTCCATCTCCTCCACACGCCTCTTCTCCTCCTGCTCCCGCCGACGCTGTTCGCGCTCTTGTTGCCTCCTCATCTCCCGCTCGCGTCTCTGTTGCTGTGGGTTAAAAGACAAAATGTAAACGTTTCCAACGTTTCACCGGTCGGACAACTCATTTAAATCCCAATAAAAACATCAAACCTCCTCTAGCCGCCGCCTCTGCTCCTTCTGTTGCTCGATGCGTTTCTGTCTTTCAGCTAGCAGTTGGCGCTTGTACTCCTCCTGCTCACGGAGCTGCTGCTCCTGGAGGAGCTGCTGGTGACGAAGCGCCTCCGAACGCTCCTTGTTCTCCTGCTGCAGGCGGATAAAGTCGCGGCGCAGAGTCGACTCGCCCGGCACGTTGACAATAGAACTGAATGTGACCGAGGAAATGAGAAAGACTATTAAGAGTTTCTTAAAAGTGGATATTAGGAGGTGATGCAAAGGCTGTACCTCGGCTCTCCTTCCTGCTCTGGAGGATCCTCTTCCTCATCCTCACTGCCACTGTACTCATACTCAGTTTCATCTATATAAAAAAACAAATCAATCAAAACACCTATAATAGTACATTTTCTATCACAAGCAAACATGTCCAAGTTTCTTCTGAAAAACATTTATTACTGGATCCAACACAGCTTTCATTGTAAAACTTAATCCAGTTTGTTCATTTTAAAATATACTCAAGTTTAGATTGAATTATTTATACAGTCGGTAGACGCTAAAAATGTAACAGGTAACCAAGAAACTAGAAGGATGGAAGGACACAAGGAAAGGAGAATGAACAAGAGGAAGATAAATAAGAAGGGAGTATGCAAGGAAACAATATAGAACATAGAACAAGAAAAATAAGTAATGGAGACATAATGAAAAAAGAAAGAAGGGAAGGAAGAACAGAAGGAAGGCCACAAAAAAGGAAGGGATTAAAACTAAGGACAAGGAAGATAAAAGAAAGGAAGAAAAGAATCAAGGTAGAACACAAGCAAGGAATGAATGATTAGGAAGGAAGGAAGGACATGGAAGGAAATATAAAAAAGGAGAAAGGACAAAATGAAGGAGGGAAACAAGGAAGAAAGACATAAGGAAAGAACAACATGAAAAAGGAAGGAAAGGAGATGGAGAGAAACGATGAAGATTGAAGGAAGGCAGGAAGTAAGGACAAAATAAAAGAAGCACACAAGGATGGAAGAAAAGGAAGACAAAGAAGGATTGGAAGAAGGACAAAGGGAAGGGAGGACATAGGGAAAAGAAAGGACAAAAGGAAAGAAAGGACAGAAGAAAGGGAAGAAGGGACACCACAAGGAAGAAAGAGGACAAGGAGGGAAGGATAAAAAGGTTAAAGTAAGGGTGCAAGAATGAAAGAAAGAACAACAGGGAAGGAAGCAGGGGCGTTTTTAGGGTCTCAAAACATTGGGGGCTCTAGCCCAAATCCAAAATATTTAGATTTCAATAAGACAAATTATAGGTAATTTAAATTAAAATAATATAGGACATATTGTACCAGTTCTCTGTCTCGGCTGGTTTTAGACAAAAGGTAAATTATTGTGAATCAAACAAAAAAGGTTTGCAATAATTTTACTTTTTATTTTTGTTAGAAGTTTAATGAAGGACAAGCAGAAACAGAGTTTAGGCCTGATGAAAAACCATTTTGCTGAAGCAAATAATGACACATTTTGAGGTATTTAGAAAAGAACTTAATCAGAATTTTTGCTGACAAAAGTTTTTCTTAAACTCAGAGATGTTTACTATGGGCCAGATAAATGTCCTTTATTTGTCATCTACATAAATCACCTTTTTAAACGTTACATTCTCATCAAAGTGTTCCACTCCTGAGGCTCCGTTGTCTTTATTCTTACATTTCAAAATAGGAAAGTGATATAAAGTTGATTTTCCTAAATCTTAGTCAGACATTTATTTTATCATGTCAAGAGCTTGTGAAACATTTTATTAAAATTGTTCCTTCTTTTATGGACCCGTTCGCTATTATCGCCATCTTTAAATTTGGCTGCCAAAAATAATAAAAGAAACATTTTTCAACACAGTCTTTTGTTCTGCACTGAGCTTGTGAGACATTAGTGCAGTTCTTACTATTAAACACTTTGAGAGGAAAGGGTGTTAAGTTGTGGTGTTTAAAATATAGCATAGAGCCTCATCCTGGACTTTATCAGTACTAATATTACAGTTATTAATAACTGTATACAAATGGTATGTATGTCTCACCTTCAGTAAAACTGTATCCTTGTTTAATTAGTTTACTTTATATAATATTACATGTGTAAATCAGAAAAATAAAATAGTTAACTAATCAATGGTCCACCTGTGATTAATTGCTATGATTTATTTCTTAATTATCCTGCATATTTAAACCCAGAGCTGTATGTAAAGACTGAAGTAAAGGACCAGATATTTTCACATTATGATGCAAATCCGGCTAGAAGCTCACAGAGAAGGTTGCTGCTGTTTTCTATCACAGACAGATCATTTACCTTCACCTGTAGCTCAGGTGAAAGTTCCTCTCCTCTCTATTCCTCATCATGACCCTGAAGATGCTCTTTAGAGTGAACGTCCACCTCATGTCTTGCTGGGTGAATAATTGATTAGCTGTAACTTACAATCAGCTCATCCTGAGTCAGCATTCAGGTTTTACCGCTATCTTCGTCTGGGTTATACCGCGTCCACCTGTTCCTGGACACACACCCACCAGCCTCCCACTCTCCGGTTGGCTCCGCGGTTGCTCTGTACTGAGCCCCGTTTGAGGCACTCAGTGTAACTTTTCAGGTGATGAAGGAGGCAGGTCGACCTGGAGCAAACTGCTGTTCTGGACTTCTCCAGAATGGAGTCCGTCTCTGGCTGTGTGCTTAGTTGCGCATTCGTGGTGCTGCGAGTGCGCAAATAAGTATTTTTTTGTCTTCTCCTTTTAACTAATTGTCAGGTTAGGTGGAGCGGGAGGTGATTATATGGAACATACTTGAAAAAACCTGATTGTTTTTAAATAAAAATGTGAAGTCCAATACCATTTTGTGGCTGCATCTTTTTAATACTTCTAAATTTCTTCTATCAAGAAGTCCGGGGCTATTCAGAAAACATCCAGGGCTTCCACCCCGGAAGCCCAGGTCTAACTAATTAAGGGGAAAAAACAAAAAGAGGGAGCAAGGGCACCAGGATGAAAAAGGTGGACACAATACAGGAAGGGGAGATAATACAAAAAGGGGGAAAGAGCAGGGAGACACAGAAGAATAGACATGGAGAAGGAAGGACCCAACATGTATGTTTCCATAATCTTGTTTTCCTTTTACATACTTACCCACACCTGGAAAATACTGAAATCTTATTCCATAATTTTCCAGACTACGTTGGAACCCTGACATTCAGAGGTAAAATGAATAAACCGACACACTTACCTTTCTCGCCCCTCTTCTTCTTGGTCCGGTCGATGTGGTCTTTGAGCTGTATCCTGACCTGCCTCTCATTGGGCTGGTCTCGAATGAAGGGGTGCTTCAGAAGCTGCTCGGTGGGAGGACGCTGTGTGTAGTTCTTCACCAGACAGCTTTCTATGAAGCTAAAAAACTTTTTGGACCTGAGGAAGACACAGAGGAGCAGATGCATCATGGGAAAGAGAAAACAAGACAGGAGGAGCAAGATGAATAATGTGCCCTCAAAGGCCTGATGTAGCAATGGGTGAATAGCCTAGTCTAAGCTCATCGACATGCCCTCTGACAACTCAAAACCTGTTGGTCATCATCTTGCTGGGAGTTTTTCTCACTCAATCAGCTTGAGGACAAATCAGATCATCACTATTGGGGCTTTCCTTTGCTAGGCATGCTTACATAGGGATGACACAATTCAAATATAATGACTCTTCTTCATCGTTACAACCTGTCCACCAGTATCTAACAGTTCTCTTGGCATTAAAGCCAAGCAACCATCATAAGCTCTCATATCTGTAAACAAGATCTGACTCCTACTTACTCTCCAGGATCATGTGAGTACCTTGAACCATCACCACTCCTACACCTGCTGCTGCTGCTTAAAGCTACCTTAAATGAATCAAAGCTGAAACGACACCAATGAAACAATCCATTTGTGCCAGGTAAAAAGACAAAGATGAAGATCCCAGATCTA
The DNA here is from genome assembly GCA_036173005.1 of Crenichthys baileyi. Classification (NCBI taxonomy): domain Eukaryota; kingdom Metazoa; phylum Chordata; class Actinopteri; order Cyprinodontiformes; family Goodeidae; genus Crenichthys; species Crenichthys baileyi. The sequence continues at coordinate 145,602 of JAHHUM010001466.1, read as the reverse complement.
GAGTTGGGAAAAGAAGAAATCTGCTGTGTGTTCGCCAAGAGAAGTTGTCAGAACAGGTGCAGCACAGATGTTCAGCTCAGTGCCAAAGCACAAAGGAAAGTTCAAGTGTTTGGCTCTAAGCCTCCTCTGTAGCTGCCTGAGCACTGCTCTGAGATAAAAATGTGATTTCACAAGGGTACACTCAAAGAGTGAAAGCAAGGAAAGCTTTACCATAAGATAAAACAAGCCAATTTAAGATGTCAACATAAAAGCGGATTGGAAGGGATAGAGAAATATCCACAAAGGCACTACATGTTTTACTCACCATTTTTTGGATTTGAGCCTCGGAGGAGGGTTTCTTGGAATAAGGAAGAGCGCCCTCATGGGGTGCATGTCGCAGAGCGCTGCAAGATGAGTCACAAATTCATCAGGGATACAAGAACTCAACATGTTAAATAAACCAAGCTACAAAACAAGAACTCACGTGGCGCTCCCTCAGCCATCTCAATCGCCGTGATGCCACAAGACCACAGATCACTCTGCAACACAGCAAACATTCTCACTGAGCAAACCCAGACAGGTACAGACATATATCAAGGCATACACGGGATCAGTTTTGAGTACTCGACTCTTACTCTGTAATCATATGTGGCATCTGGGTTCTCGTCACAAGCGATGACCTCCGGGGCCATCCAATACGGAGTACCGATGAATGTGTTTCTCCTCCCGACTGTCCGATCCAGCTGAGCACTCACACCAAAGTCCACTGGAGAGAGAGGAAACAGTGTGAAAACATTTAACTATTGAAAAGTTTTCTCCGCACATGAATACGAGTAATTAAAGTTATTGAAGTGTACAATAGACCAATGAACACCTAATTTAGTTCCTCACCAAGCTTAACTTCGGCGTTCTCAGTCAGCAGGACGTTCTGACCTTTAATGTCACGGTGGATCACGTGGTGGGCGTGTAAGTGTGCCAGACCCTGAGGAAAGCAGACAGATTAAACTGGTGTTAAACACTACGTTTAAATATTCTCTTTTAATTGCCAAAAAAATAATTAGCTGTTTTAGTGCGAGTTAAGCCCTCTCTTAGTTAATACACTTGGTCTATGGATGTTTTTAAGTCTGCTACGTTATTCAGAAAATCCTCTAAATGAATTCGCTCTCCCCGCTTCTTTGGCATAAATCATTTCCACAGCGAGGCAGAGGTGTTTCTGTTTCTAATATTATGTGTGCCTTTTAAAGCTGCTCATTAACACCTGATTGGTCAAATTTCACACCTTAAAGATTGAGAGGGGATTCTCCACCTGTATCTTCAGTTAAATTTAATGAAATCAAGCCAACTTGAATTTTTAAAATCATGCTGCATTCCTTATACATTAGAAGAGTAACGTAAGACAACTTCTCGCTGTACAGTGTCTGTGTTCATAATATTTTGTCACGTTTCGTCATGTTACAAGCCCAGTGGAAGGTATTCTTATAATGGTTGGACATCATTTTTTTTAAATAAAAAAGATAATCTGAAAAGTGTGGTGTGCATTTGTGTTCAGCTATATAGGCCATTCTTCTTGTAAAAGGTCTGGCTCTTCAAATGCTATAGTTAAATTGTTTTGCCAGTTATTGGCAGCCAAAAAGCCTCAGTTCTTACACCCCCTGGAATATCAACACAAAACCCCAACATAGATTAAATATTTATCGTTCTGTTTCAGAATAACGCTCTACTTTGTGTTTTTTCATCACATGAAATCCCAATAAAACCCATTCAAGATCGTTTGTTTACGCCACAGGAATAGAGCTAATAGAAATGGGCGAAAACAAGTATCCTTAATAGGATGCTGCAATCAACTGCGAGAAGCTTACTCTGAGAATCTCTCTGGAAATGTAAGCAATCCAGTCTTCCTTCAGCTGATTTCCCTTTGTGTTTTTCACCAGGTCTGTGATCGAACCAGCACCACAGAACTCCATCACCAGCTGCAAAAACAGATTTCAATTATTCAAGTCCCCGACACCGGACGACAACATAAACTTTCTAATCCAGGAAGACAGCGGGTCGCATTATAGGGTAGAGAGGCAACAATAATACAGTTTAGGAGAATATTATTATTACTGGATTTGAGAACTTACCCATAGCTGGTCGTCATGTCCTGGAGGACTCTTTTTAATGAAAGCACCGTAGTAGGTGGCTATGTTTCTGTGGTGGGAATACTTCTTAAGCATATTGATCTCCAGTTTAATTTCCTCCTCTTCATCCTATACAGACAAAATATAGGCAAACACAAATATGGTGGTTAGAGAAAAAATAGGAGTGTTGTTTCTAATCACTCAACAGGACGCAGTCTTCTCTGGTGAAAAGTTAACCTTTTTATCATGCAGGGTTCCTCCACTTTTTCATACAAAAATACCCCACTTCTCCAAACTCAACAATACTATAGTCGTCCATGAATTTAGGGTGAATATTGCTACAGCGGGCAGGGCTTTAAATGTGGACCCTGGAAAGAAAAAACACAGAAACTGGAAAGAAGGAAGGATGGATGGCAGGAAGGAAGTACGAATGAAAACAGGAGGAAAGAGGTAATGACACAAGATGGGAAGGAAGAAAGGAAAAGACCAAGAAAACAAGGATAAACAAATGAAAGTAAATGAAGGAATAACACCCGTGAGGAACAACGGAAGGACAAAAAGAAGAAAGTGGATATAAAGGACAGAAGCAAGACAAGAAAAGACACCAAGGATGGAAGGAAAGGATACAAGGAACAACAAAAAGAACAAGTTAGAGAGAGAGATGACAGAAGGGGGAGAAGGAAGAAAGGAAGTAAAGAAAGGAACAAATCTTAGACAGTGAAATTGATAATAGTCTTAAAATACAAATATTTTTCAAAGACCCTTTTCACCGATTTCCTTATTAATCAAGACCTGGAAAATAACTAAAATCTATTCTATACTTTCCCAGACCTTTACAGAGTCATAGGAACCCTTATCGTAGCAAATATCAAGCAATGTGAAAACCCCAAGGTGAAACTTTACAGCTTCCTGCCCTGGATGAGGTTCTTTTTGTTGTTTTATGTGTCTAGGACTGTGTTGCTCTGAAACAACGCAGACGTTTTGTCATCAGGCAAATGATTCCTTTGTTTGGGGATTAATGACGCATCAGTGACTCATGTTGCAAGTTAAACAGATTAATGGTTAGATCTGTGAAACATTTACTATACTTTTCAGCTAATATCCTAATCAGAGCTGTACAGAGCTCAAACTAAATGTGCAGATTTACCTAAAAACACCATGATGGGCACATGATTACTAGAAGGGGGAGTAATAAATCACCAGGAAATGGAACAAAGAAGAAGAATGATGCACCATACGAAGAATGCAGCAGCGAAGTTTGTTTTTTGTGCGATAAAGCTAAAACCATGAGCACTAATGTTCCATTTAATCTCTGCGGGAAATGACCTTTCATACTAATAACGTCCACTATCAACTCTTCACAAAAAGGTCACAACTAGCTGCAGCGCAAACTCCCAACAGCAACTTTACATTGATTAACAGTGACACACTAATTGAACACATGCAGAGCAGCCTGTGAGTGCTTTGCTGTATGCAGGCAAGACCTCTCTTAAAAAGTACAAAGCAACGGCAGGGACGGGTTGATAAATACAATGGAAATTGGAGGGTGTGGCTTTTTATAAAAGGGAACACCAGACCGAACAGAACCGAAACAAAACAAAAAATCTAAGCAAATCCTACACTATTATTGCAAGTCTGTGTCGACTGCAGCAAAATGGCAGACGGGCATCTATGCAGGCAGCCATACTGCTGCTTCATGACTCGTCTGAGTTGACGTAAGCGTTTCTGTTGAGCGAGCGCACATCCCAGACCCTCCCCATCCAAGCCCTGCTCTGTGCTGCCGTGCAGCTGTTGAATTATCACACTCCCGGCTGTGAAAGCCCCACTGCCACAAGTCACATGGCGAGGGGGAAGAAAGAAACTCATATGGCAGTGTGTGTCGGGGAGAAAGATAAGGACTGAGAGGCTGTGGTCAAAGGAGGATATTAGGGAGGAACAATATAAGAGTCTAGAACAAACACTGTCAGATAGCACTTATCTGGTACCAGCTCAGACGCTTAAAGCCATTGTAAGAGAAACATATCTAGCAAAGCCTACAACTTCACTGGCTTTCAAACAGTCTGTTTTAGTGATTTATTTCCTTCTTGCTAACGTTAGAAAAAAAAAAACAATTTTTAAATCTGTCTAGAACAAATTCAGACAAATTATTGGCATGTGGTTACATCACAATTAGTATAATCAATATATTATATACAGGTGATCCTCATTAAATTAGATGATCATTGAAAACTTCTGTAATTCACGGCTAACAAAAATAAATGAGTCAAATCAATCAACCTTTTTGGGAGTATTATGATGTATTTAGATGCACTTCTATATTACAGACGCAGGAGTAGGAACTATTATTGCTTTTGTGCTTTACATGAAAACAACTAGATAATGATTTAAAGGCTTGCTTTAATTCAGTTGTGTAAATAATAAACCCGCGTACATTTTTCTCAATGTTAACATACTGTGAGAATCTCGTACCAATCCATGCCCAGTACATCCTACAAATCAAAATTAGTTCATGTATGCCAAGTAGTTTATAGAAATCTTTATCTATATGGAAATGAGTCTTAGAGAGGGAGAGCTATCTAGTTTTAGCTTCTGGGCTGTTTGGCTACGAGACAAGAAGTGTCTGCATTGAAGAATGTGGAGCAGGGATGAGAATGTGGGTCAGTCTGACCACAGAACGACCCCACTTAAGTGCATGTGGATGATTTCTACAGCTAAACAGAAAAACGTTCAAGACGGACAAACTGAAAAGCATCAACAATTAGATCACGTGAGCAACAGTAGCTAATTCAGGTTCATCTTCAGTATTGTATCCGGCTGAGGAACTTTATGTCTAAATGTGAACTGAGGATTAAATCGAATATATATTGAGTGTTGTTTAGATATAAATATGGAGTATGATAAAAACACGGCGTGAGGTCTAAAAGGTAGTTTCATCATGTCAACACATGACAAGTCAATAAATTATGCCCTGGTAAGAAACACAATTTGATGCATGTCATTTTTATGATTAACTGTCTGGGAACATTTACCAGTTCTTACTTGTTCTAAGCTCACAACTGGTATCAGCTGGTGTTAAGAGCTGTAATGCATTCGTTTCTTTTGGGACAACATCATCAGGGACCTGCTTTATGAGATAAATAAACTTCCTTCAAAAGAAGCACTGTTGACCTTAGGTTACAACACACTGTGAAAGGCACACCTACAGTTTTGTCAGACAGTCCAGGTAACGGCTGGGTAACATTTCCGTTCACAGGATATGTTTATCAGTCAAGCAGGTTTCTGATTCAACGCTCTGCAGACTCAAGCAAGGCGTGGCGACTGGCAAGTCAGGGCACACGGAGCCACCTTCTTGCTTACTGCTGACCACGTCAGGGTGGGGGACATCAAGGTAAATCCTCCCACCTAACATTTCATTTAAAATTATTCAAAGCAAGCTTTGATTTCTGAACTGATTTATACAACGGTTTAAACCGAGTCCCTTTCTTCAAAATGATTAATTATATCAGAGAGACTAACGCAACCTTTGACATACTTCAACATGGTGATAAAAATCAGCGTTGCATCATTTCTAATGATCCAAAGCTGGGTACAAGGCACTGCTAATTACTCTACGTGGCTTTTGCTTTTAAAAACAAACAGGCCAAGAGAGAGAACTAGGGATGCATAAAGAAACTGCACAGGCACCACATTCAGATGATTTTCAGCTCAACTGGATCTCAAGAGTGGCCATAAAACCACAACCTGTGGTGTGGAAGTGGTTACTGAGAGAAGACTATTCAAAGCTAGCGTGTTTCAGTGTCTTTAAGACGTTTAAACATCAATTCTGAGGAAGCAAAAAGGTCTAAATAAAGCTACTCAAAAGAAAATCACTTTCTATTTCATTCAAGCTGCTGCTTTTAAACAGTGAAATCTCTGCAGGTACTAGGAAGGAGAACATGGAAATTGTCTGTCTTTTTATTCCAATGTGTCGGCTATAGACCCTGATGAAATATGCTGGGTTTACAAACGTTGGGAAGGATCCCCATTCTGCAGGGAATACACTGAGTGACTGCTGTTTACAGGCAGTAACACTAACCATGTTAATCGCCCTAATGCATAAAGAAAGATGCTAAAAACAACTTAAACTGTCAACTCTTTAAATCATTTTATCTTTGCGATAAAATAACCTGTTTCACGACATCTCAAATATAAAATGAATAACTGTTTACAGCAGGGAGGAAAGTTAAAATATTTTAAACGTACTTGCTTAGTCCCGTTATTGTAACATCAAGGTCCTGTTGGGCCTTACCTCTGTGACGTCCATGACTTTGATGGCAGCCAGCTGTCCAGTCTTGACATGTCGTCCCTGTAGAGAAACCACAACAACAGTGAGATTTCTGTTCGGTAGCAGGTAGAATAAACCTGCTAAAAAATAAAAGAGCTTTGCGGTATATGAAACATTTATCCTTCTAGGTCCTTGGATTTATTTTATTTTATTTTTGTTTAAAAGTGGCTGTGTTGAAGCAAAGGTCAAAATTTGGTCAGGTTGTTTGCTTTGGAGTGAATTTTTTAATGTTTTTTTTTTAATTCAAAACCTTAATCTGCCTTTTACACTAAATAAAAAAACACATTATTTCAATACACTACTATGGCAATTTGATTTTCATTTAAATGTGTTGTGTTTAATGTTTCCCTGACTTGGTTACGCCTCATAAAATAAATTAAAATATAAAAAAAGCACTGTTTGTTTTTAAAAACTGTTATCAAAGATTTATGAGATTATGGTAAAATATGCATGATGTTGATGTATTTAGGCGCTACATTTACCTAACGTTTTACATGGCGAAGCTTACTGAAATCCAGTCTCTAGATATGAGCGCATGAATCCAACTTTCCCAGACTTCTCCGCTCTCCCAACACCCCACTCCCACTCCTTACATAAACAAAAGGACAGAAATAGAGGCCTCTTTAAATTTCCCCCCTCCTTTCCCAAACCCTGTGAGGAGATAAAACATGGGACATTTTTGAGAGCTGGCCACATCGGTATTCCCCTCCATCTCTGAGACAACATTGGAGCGATACTGCATCACTGTCGGACACACAAATACATGTAGGACGGCAGCACCAGCCCTGGTAACACCATCATTGTCATCCTAGCCAGTACATTCCATAGTCAATTGAAACTGTATGGATTATGACAATAAATGCTACGCAGGCTTAGGGGCCTCCTCACCTTTCACTGGGCCATAAGAAGGGATGAGAGGGATGCTTTACAGTAGTTAGCTCCCTGTGTACTGCTAAGTCACATGCAATATAGTTTCCTGCGGTCATAGGTCGTAAAAACACAAAGCAGTCGGCCTGATGCCGATGCCTCATCTGCACTGCAGCTGTCAATAAAAACAGAACACGTAGTCAAAGGCGGAGATTTGCAATAAATGTATTGTTCAATTTCTTTTCGTCTTCAGACGATTTCAAAAACAGTGTAATCATCTTTATACACCATTTATCATACCCTGCAATGCAAGCATGCTCTAAGTCTATCGTATCCGCCTGGTGAGTATAAGTTGATGCAAGGCCCGACTTTCCCCACAATTTCCAGTCGAGAAGTTTGCATCAGTCTGCGCTAGTTGCCAAAAGTCGGCACAAGAATCTGTTGGTGTCGGGGGTAAAGACTTGAGTCGGCAAGTGTTTGAAGTGAATGAGCCTGGCCCGGCCTCAGTCACAGTTGAACATGTTTGGATGATTTGTCTCAATCTAGTTGTAGTGGGGTAGTGTGAACCCATTACGTGGCTGCAAACACGCCTTGTTGACAGCCAATGAGAAATAGGCGCAAGGCAATTTTTTTTCATTTGAACACATTATTTCTAAATATAAAAACTATTCCCTAATAACAATAGATGTAATATTTTTATCTCTGTATTAAATACATATTATATAGGTAATCAATCTGGTGAATATCAGCTGTTTATGCGAGGTTTTTGGTCAGCATCTGGGATTTGGCTGCAAGGCCTAAAAACCAGAAATAAACACAGCCACCACTGACCACCAGACTGCCTCAGATCTGGAGCGTTTGATAGCATCCTGCGACACTTGTCTGCCATTTTACATCTTCTAGTCTAGGTCTAAGCATATACAGCTGAAAAAGATAATTTGCAGCTTATTAAAAAGACTAAAGCTTTAATAATAATTTTAGATTACTTCAAAGGAGCTGTGCAAACCTATAACAGCCTAGCAGAAATGTCTGTTAAAGTCAGCTCACCCCTAATAACTAAAATCTGTGCCCTGGAATGGATGTCAGGATGTACAACAGCCTTTCCCTCCCAACAATCTCGTCTCTGTGAGCCTGAAGTATTTACGGTCACATAATGTTTCCAAATGTTTTCTAGCGTCTGGGACGGTTATCCGAGCCTCAGAGTTATTGCTCTGATGCCACAAAGCAACTGGGTGGTTACACTTCATTAGTGCAACGAATGACGACTACGGCTTACAGTCACGTTCAATGTCAAAATAAAACCCTTTCCATCTCTCATGTATTTATTGTCCTTGTAATAAACTAAAACATGTGGCTATATTGGAGTTAAAGCCACAAGTAATCAACACTAAATTGGCACAAATGAATTGAGGTTGTTTAGGGAGATAATTAGATTAAATAAACTATAAGCAAACTTATATAAACTCAACCTGTAAAATAGCCAGACCAAATTTGAAAGATATGACTTACGGATTTACATTTACCTTATACCTCCTGCAAGCTGCATGTTCTGTGCAACTCATTTTAAATTCACAGCCTTTTTTTAATGCAACGGTTGGAAATCTTATTAAAGTTTATACACAGTATTTTGTTTATCCAATCACTCTGGGTTCCAAACAATCTTGGGTGTTTTTCGTTCAACACAATGAAGCTCAAAGTTAGAAAAAGACTATATGGGGTGCTGCAGCTTGCAGTCTGTGTCATATGAGCTGCTCTTCACTGAGCTCACACAGAGTTTAGTATGGAGCAGACAAAGCAGCTGAAATGCTAGTCACTGAATTGTATGACAAGCAAAGCAAACTGCTCAAGTTATGAAGCAGGAGGACAACTTTCCCAGCAAACGGTGTACAAACTAGTAAAAAATCAAATCAAAACCAAGAGCAAACATGTTCTTAGCTTAGCTCTAGCTGTGCTGCATGTAAACATCGTCAGCAGAAGCAAGATGTGAGTTTATTGTAGACTTTATCTGCATGTATCAGGTCAGCCATGCCCATTTCAGATTACCCATTTTTATGTCAATATAGCAGCTTTCTCTAAAGACAACGTATGCACCGCTGTCAAGAAAAACTGATGAGAGAGAGCAGTGCACTAAAATTAGTGAGGGAGCTAGTCTAGTCTCCCAGTGTTATTTTGTTGCCTATTAATGACATCGATTTTAATGAAGGAGCTCGGTATTGGCAAATGCTTCTTGCTTAATTACTCTGATTGGTGTCGGGGAAACAATCCTGCTCTTAATTGGGTCATCTTTTTAAACTGGTTCTGTCAGAATCAGTTGCATTATTCTCACCCCATTTATCTACTACTCACCGTACAAAAATGTATCTAAAACCGTGTCTCCAGTCAGTTGAGGCGGTCACCAAAAACCTCTCGCCTACCATCAAGCTGAAACTCCGACCGGCTTAAGTGATGTGTCAATCATACGCTAAACATGCTTTATTGTGAAACCACCAACTGATTTGGGAGAGGGAGTACACAAGCAATAAGACACAGCTGCCGGCTACGTGATGATGCAATGGTAATCTGTGGGAATATACTGAAGAAAGTACTTTTGGTGCCAAGTTTCTCTGAACTGGTCTTTCAAGGCCTTTCATCAGTAAAAGCAGACTGCTGCTTGGGATAAAATCAAGGTAATTAGCAGGAGACTTTGGTGAACTGTTGATTCTCATTGTCCCTCTTGAACTCCTGACGAAAATCGAAGGAGAAGGGATGCATATGATAGTTGCAGGGTAATAGTCCTTGAAGACTTGAAATGGGTACTCCTGCTTTAAATTAAGAATGAAAACATCATTGTTTGATGCAGCTTTCCCATAAAGATCAAAGATTTTAATCAATGAATTTTTATCATATTTTATCAGTTTTTTTGTTTTAAATTTGCTTTTTGAGTTATATTTTCATTGGATGCTTACATTTTTTACTATTATCCTTTAAATGTACTCATCATTAATGTACCTCTTTTGTTTTTGGCTTACTTTGGGTATGAAGGCTGTTAAATAAAACTGCCTTGTGTGTCTAACAGTATTTGCACGTGATGTATTATTTATGGCACTCTATATAAGGCTCTCTGTGGTTCACTGGAGTCCTAAATCCTAAGAAATGGCCTTGTGACCCTTTCCAGACTGAGATGTCAATGACTTTGTTTCTCACCTGTTCTTCCAAGTATGATGTGTTACTATTTAAACTTTTGACCTACTTCATGTTGTCAGACAGGTTCTATTTACATGACAATTTTGATTATACAGCACCGGCATTAATCAGCTAGTGGGGCTAGTGAAATTGAACTGTTTTTGAACGTACTTATTTGTGTTCTCGGTGTCTTTGATATTAATATTTGTTGATAATCTGACACATTTAATTGTTAAAAAAGCAAATGCTTTTTCACAGTAATGTATTAATCCTGAGAAACGCCACAGATTTCTCAGAGCCCTGCAGCTAGACCCTGAAAGGCCTCTTGAAACAGCCAGCTAGGCGTGGCTGCGGAGAGGGTTATCTGAGGCACTAAGTTATCACTCAGCCCTCCCTGGCCTCCATCTCTACTGCCTCAATCATAGCTCCTCTTAACCATGGCCAGATGTGCTGCTGGCCTCTCTCCAGCACAGCATTAAACCGCTGAATGACTAAGACTCTGAAGAGCCAGAGATATTAGCTAAAAAGAAAGAAAAAAAATCTACCCTAAACCAAAATGTACTCCTCTATGAAAGCTCAGTCGTTAACGTTGGGGAGAAATCTCACTCAGCGCTATGAAGGCGATAAGGAGGCTGCTCTTAAATAAAGCTGTTGACATGAATGGCTTTATTTTAGAAGCATGGAAAGCTCTAATTCAAGAAAACACACTTAAAGTGCCGTAACAGTGTCTGCATTGTTTCAACATAAGAGTAATAGTGGCAAAATTGTAAGGTAGAAGTATAAAAAAAATGTTTTAAAAACAAGTTCTGGGAAATAACTAATTTATGTTTAAGTGGAGATTTTAACCATGCAATTTAATGCAGAATGAATCATGATAATCTGTTTTCATGCAGACAAGGTCTAATTATTTCTGCTACAAGGCTTCAAGTAGGTGAAAAACAAACAGATTTCACAGTATCTGCCACAGAGAGAGGACAGAACTGTTGGATGCCACGGCATGTTTTTCCAAAAGGTCACTTCTGAAAGGGTTGGTGTGTATACGGAGGGGTCGAGTGAACATCTAAGGTGACATTTGAACTGTGAGAGCAAGTCGGTGGGATACAACTCGCAGCATCCATCTGCCTTTGGGAAGTTAACAAATCTATTTCCAGACCCTCCACCCACACTTACACCTCAGCCTGCAGCTTTTTCAACACGCATCAGATAAATCCGGAGAGAAATCATTAATCCACAGCAGGCAGCAGCACACAACGCACGAGTCCGTGCTTGTCGTGCCGCCATTATTTTCTCTGCTGCTTCATACATCACACTGACCCAGTTCTCACAGACCACCTCCCTGAAGACACAAAGCCAGAGATGAGGAGGCAGAGAGGGGAAGGATAACACCATGAGACCAGGAGAACGCGCTGATATAAAGAGCATACAGACATATGGAAAGCTGGAAAATAATGCAAATAAGAGGGCAATTGATCTGAGTGATCTATTGATCACAGTGCAGCAGCTTGCTGCTGAGAAGGATTAGAGGTGTTGTTCTTTAGCCACATGAATTTACAGCATATTAACAACAATCACAGGGTGTCAACAAAGCAACCAATGGAAAGAAAACGCTGTAAATTGCAAACCAGAGGTTAAATTTGTGTTCCTGGTTATTTGCTGTTTTTTGAGACAGGACCAGCAAGAAATCGATGATGTTTTTAAAGACTAACATTACCGTGAAAAAGCTTTTATTTTTTTTACAAGCGCCAGGTAAATAAGATGGAAAAATCCAACTGGAGGGGGGTCGGTTCCTTGAATAATAATACGAGAAACACTGGTTTCCTACACAATTTAAATGTGTAAATTTCAAGTGTACACACACCAAACTAAAAACGTCAGAGTTGTTAGTCATCTGGCAGCCATTTAATAACATAAATACAAAGATTCAACATGAATTTCTACAGTAGCTAGGCTATGAAAAGGGACCAGGAAAAAAAAACACGCAGGAAGAAAATGGATGGGTGGATAAATAAGTAGACTGACAGACAGATGGTGTACTGATGAATGAATAGACGGACAAACCAATGGTTGGATGATAGATGATTGATGCATTTTTAGATGGACGGCTAGACTAATGAACGGTTGGTGGGGCGATACTGAAATCAAATTCCATACTATTCCAGATTCTGCAGGACAACAGATTTTACCAAAAATTTTAGTAATCCCACAATATCCATTTTTATTTGACCGCATGATAGAAGAGATTTCTCTCGGGACAGGAGAGCATCTCCTCTCCCACCACCTCTCGTGAACTCAACGCAAGATCACTTGAGTAATGAGACGGCCCAACGAGCTACACTCAGACCGCAGGATGTACACACAGACAAACACAGCAAGTTTTGTTCGGACAGTGTGACCAATCAGGGAACATGCTACGTCTTGTGACACCAATTAAGGAGAAAGGTCACCGTGGGGGAGATGAGAACAAAAGAGATACACACTGGTCCCGGCGAAAACGAGGAGTGTTTAATAGGCGCAGCTTTTGCTTGCAATGTTTCACGAGTCACAAGAAAAAAAATGAGATCAGATACAATCCTGCATACTAATGAGACAAGTGGATAACAGAGAGAGTGAAGTGGACCCAACACATGATCCAAGTCCTGGTAGTAGCGTAAGCGAGGCATTCAACACCCCCGCATTGTGACCTAAAGCCTCCTCAACCAATCAGCAGCCAGACTGCCAGGATCTTTACAAGAGAGCTCTATTCAGCACATATTAATTAGGCAAGCAGGCAAGATGAGCACCGCTGCTGTGTTCAACTATGGCATCTTAACCACTGCTTTGCAACACAAGTCATTAATGCCAAACCCATTGGAGAGTGAAATGAATTTTTCAAAGTAGTCTTTGCATAATAAAATATAACAAAGCTTGTCCTGTCATCTATTATATCCTTCTATAAATTAAGAAAAAACTATCAATGTTCTATTACTTGGACTGCTTATTGACAGTTTATAGATCACTACTTGCTTATTTACAGGGGTTTCAAACGGCTTGCATCTTTCAGCCACAAATTGCTGAAGAAAGTCTTGCTGTTTGTAGAAATCCTCCATATAGCTGCAGAGAGGTCAAAGAGGATTAACCTCAAGTCTGGTGACATCTACCACCCCCGGTACTGAAGCAAGCTTACTTAATGCTTCAGTAATTAGAAACGTCACGCGTTTGCAGCATGTTTTTATTTCTTAATACAAGCTTCCTACACATTTTTCTTAAGTCAAAACTTCATACTTTTCAAGATCCAAATTTTCAGACTTCTTAATTGCTAAGCATACAAACAAACACTGCACAATATCTCAGATTGCTAGTGTCATTGCAGTCTCAGTGTGTGCAACATTGAAGTCGCAGAGGATTACTTGGACGCAATATTTGGAGAGTTATATTTCAAGTTTCATGCCTTCAGCCTCTGCTTCCCAATAATATATTTGGCCATTCACATTAACCTTCTTTGACTTGTATGCCCTCATCTGATGTAGATCATAGTGACCAAGAGGATGAAGCTGGCCGAAAGCGCCAGAGGGGTATCGTTACGATAGAAGACTGAAGAAAATGTTGGTTAAATGCAATCGATATCGTCATTATATATTCAACAATATCTTAATTTTATACTTTCCAAATATTGTGCAGCCGTACCATCTATGTATATATGGAAAACAGGCAGCAGCAGGATGAAACAGGTGGATGAATGGACAACTACATGGATGGACAGACAAGCATGGGTGGAGGAACAGATGAAAAAATGGGCAAGGATGGATGGACAAAAGAATAAATATTTTTCCATACTCCTTTTTCTTTTCTCATGGTTGTTCAGATGTAAAGATAACTTGAGACACTTAAGCGGCTCCAACCACTGCCCTGAGGTACATATAGAAGTCTCACACAGCCTCATTTGGTACTGGTGGGCCTTTAAACAGATTGTAGGAGAGGTTCCACTCCCAGCTCAGCACCACCTCATACCCTTTGTGCCTGTCAGGCAGAGCTTGCCCCCCTGAGGACAACCCGTCTTACTCTGAGGGCAGGGGCGAGGCTGACACTCTGGTTGGGAGAGTAAACAAAGGAAGAATATGAAGCACAAGAGCTACAAAGCTGCAGAGATTGAATATGAGCTTCTCCAGATTTAACCAGCTTAAAGACATTTGCAGGAAAGCCTTTTGAATGTACAGAACAAATCCTGATTTATTTCTATTTTTGAGGCACTGAGAATCTGAAACTGGGCATTCTTGTGTTAATTTTATAAACACAGGGGAAGTCAGTGTGAAAACACCAGAGGGCACAGCCTTGGCACACCCCATGGATGCATAGCAGACAGGTCAACATGGGCGCTGAGGACTCGGGTGTGACTATATATGGTGATTCTGTAGAGCAGAGAGAATCTTCCCTGCATACCATGCACAATTCAAGGATTCATATTTCTGTGTTATCTTGGGTGATTTTCTTCTTTTTTTGAAACCCTCTATCCAAAGACAGGCATGAGACTACGTGTACTAAGCCCGTCAGTACCACTGATAAGCAGTGAGAGCTTAGTGAGAAGCGCTCTATCTAATGCATGAGCATGTAAAAACACTGAGGCCAGATATTTTTGAAATACTGTGACTAACAGCAGACAGTAGTATGAGTTAATACTTCCAGACAAATGCTTAGTTTGTACATGATAGAAGTGTGGACCAATGTATGATGAGACTGGATGAAATCAGAAAACCTTGTGGAAGGATAAGCATAGCGCTTATTAACCAAGATAGCAAATAAATCAAAATCTGGTCAGAAAACTTAAGTTTATAATCTTTGTCTTAGTGCAAAACCTCATCTTTTATCTCCATCAGCTTATATATCCAGTCTTTCATACCAATCAGCTAACTGTCCAAACCAAAATAGGTGATTTAAAGTGTGCTTTTTTGCCCTAAAGCTATTTTCATTAAGGCTGTCTGTCAAAAAACGAAGGAAAAAACAGCTTTCTGTGTTTTCAGAAGCTGACTGTAATCTGGCACCTCTCCAGGGGCGATGGCTCTAATCCTGACAGACCAGGCAGGTTTAGAGGGCCAGCAGCACAGTGAGGCCACAGAAACATTTACATGGCATTTGAAGCCTAGGAGGACAGCTTCTTTCTTCGTTTTTTGGATTTAAAGACATGAGTGAAATCATTGCAGATTTCTGTATTCTTGTTTATAGCCAGTTTTGCACAAATATAAAAACACAATTTGTACACTTTATTCGTGTGTGTTCTTCCATTAAAAAATAATCTCGTGACGCCGCAGATGTAAGTTGCCCTTTAGAAATGGCTTTGTAACCCTAATAAACTTTATCTCTTATCTAATCTTGATTTTTTTAGGATTGGAGTGTTATTCGAGAGTTTTTAACCTACTTCATGTTGTCAGACAGGTTCTGTTTAAGTGATTTTTGTATTCTAAAGGACTAAAGTAATTAAGCCTAAGTGTGGCTAGTATAACTAGCCACACTTAGCTAGGCCACACATGGCCTAGCTTTTGTCACAGATAAATGGGTGAAAATTACCTTTTCACAAAGGACCTGGTTTGGGTAGCTTTCTTCTGTTAGTAAATGGAGTGATCATTTAAAACCTGGCAATACAGTTATCATTTAAGTGTCACAAAAAAGCAAAAACCGAAGGGATTTGTAGCTAAATTATTCAGAAACCTTAAGAAAAATGTTCCAAAAGAATCAAAAGTCACCAAATGTCCCAGAAAGAAGAAGCTTGGACACAATGTGACCAAGAAAACAAAACTGGGGGAGAATGGGGGCTTGCAAAGTGTGACCAAGCAGTGGACAAAGCAAGAAAGAGAAACAAAACTCCTCCCAGTTTTCAGTTAGAGGCGAGCCTGTTGTGATTATTCAGTGGGTTGGACTTTGAAACTCTGCAGACAAACACCTCCTTTCTGCAGACCCCGGCAACTGACAGAATGAGAGACCCAAACAACCGCAGAGACAAACAGAGCTTTGTGAGAACGTTAGGGCCGGTTCTGTTTGGAACTGGACAGCTGCTCTTCTCTCCAAACCCCAGCTCCGAAGCCCAGCTGCACATGCGCTCGGCCCACATGCCCAACCCGGGTTAACACGACAGCCAGTTCACTGATAGACGGCCGATCGACAGGAAGCCACTGCAACAGAGCTCCAGTATTTGGCAGTGACTTCACTGGACAGTTTGGCTTATCTCATCCAGGCTGCCTGCAACCACTACATCTTTTGTGTGAACTGCGAGCTAATCTGACAGTGCTCTCGACTATGAGCTCCAATCTCACATGGCAGCGTTTGCAAATAGAATTAGGACTGAACACTGAACGTAGAGAGATTAAAAGGGTCAAAACAAGGGAGAGGCTGTAATTCCCTTTCCCATGATAGGTCCAGTTTAAAGGCATGTGGTGGGAAGATAACATGGAAGCATCCACCAGAGCTGATTTCAAGTGGTGGTGGTGTGGAAAATCACATGAGTACATGCACAACAACATGAGCACGCCATCCAATTTCAGGGAAGGGAGATGCTGGGAGTTTATTATGCTGGAGGTAAAGAATGCAGGTCACTGGAACACTGTTAAAAGTTTGCACAAAACAATCTTAACCATCAATGCCATGCCTGGTAAACTGGACGTATCTGCTGGGTAATGCCATTTAGCAATCCTGCACCAGCTCATAAGTCAGCTGCAAGAATAACACAAGGCTGATGTCCAACATGCACAGGAAGATGAATCAGTCTGCCTCTCTCCCTCCTCGGTGATGTCTTTCAACAGTAAGCAATGGTAGTTTGAAGCATGGAAGTGCAACACCAAATCCAGATGGTCAAGAGAGACAGATTCTTATCCACCAAATCAGAAAAAAGTCTTTATGTCAGTTACATATAGATTTTTAGCTACAAAACTACATGCTACCGTCGCATTTTCCATTTGTTGTAAAACATTTAATCTAGAGACAAATAGGCCTCCCCAAAAACAAGCAACAATGCCTACATTTCTCTGGTGACATCACAAAAGGCACATGTCATTGTTTCAAGTAAAGCCATAAGTATTTTTCAGCATTTCTCCTTCAAAGGGCGTTCACTCGTATTCTGTATAGTTGCATCAAAATAATTGAGCCATGCATGTGAACACTGCATGGATTTATGGAATATTTGCTAACAATAAAACACACGGAAGCAGCTTAGAAGAGGTCCATTGCAGGAATGTGCTTTTCTCATTTTGGAAGATCTTAAGCAACTCTCCACTGAGATGACTTTCATGTACCAGAACTGCTGTATATCAGTCTGCCGCTACCAAAAAGCAATGCAAGCAGACCCAGTTAACCCCATTTTGCATGTACTTGCAGCACCACCTATACCATTGCCATGTCAACACAAAAGGGAAAGAAAGAGGTGTTACTGGTAAGCTACAAGTTAATACTGTATGCAGGGTTACTGTTTTGTTAAATCATGTAATTTGAAAAATGTACCTGAACTCGTTTTGGGAAGCGCTGAACGTGTACAGAAACCAATCAGATGGAAAAATCCACACAGCTATCTAAACAGTTAAAGTTTTGAAGAAAATCCATCATTGTTCCGGTTTGCTTCAGCTGGACCATTTACTGCAACAATCCATCACTGCTTGGGATTGTTTGAGTATCTGGTGAAACTCTGGTTTAAAAATGCAGGGAAAACCCAGAGATTTAAGTAAATGTAAAGATCCTGAAAACGTGCTTTGATAAATTTACAGGGATAATATGGATTTCCCCCATTCAGCTGTTGGTGTTAAAACAACTACCTGTAATTTAAAAAAAAAATACTTCAACCTCGGATCTGCCAAGTGCATATCTAGCTGGACTGGTCAAATCTGATTCGAATGCTTCAGAATCTATGTCCAAATCAGTCAAATTGGGCTCCTCTATATTGTTTTTCTAATCCCAGCTGATCAACTAGATTCTACCGCCTCTTGTGATGTCATCTACACAAAGCAACTTTTTTTGTCAGTTTCGCAAACTAAACAGGTAGACTCCATTCATTAGCGTGGGAACACACAAATGAACAGCCGCGGATCAAAAACACAATGTTGCAGAATTTTTATTTGGTGGTTTTTGCACCACAACAGGTCTATTTGACGTTTTGAAATTTAAAAGCGGGAATTAGGTTTGACCAAGAAACGCACAAACCGGTTGCAATTTATATATTTTTTATCAGAAAAAAATAAACATATGAAATCATTTAGTAGTTCAGTGCACTAAAATATGAGAAAACTTGAAGATAATATCTTACTAAAGTGTATTTACAGAGCTCCACAATATATCAACTCCTCTTTACAACTTCAATGTGTGGAGCATCATAACTGCAAAGGGCTGCTTGGATGCAATATGAGGAAGGCTTTGAATTTTCAGGTGCCATGCAATAACATTTGTGGCCAATAAGTTGAATTTTTACTGTCCTGTATGCCCTCAACTAATAGATCTTAGTGACCAAGATCGGAAAGCTCAGGAAGAGTGGTGGTGGATGACATTGCGATGACAAAAACAAAGAAAGTAGTGTGCATCAATTATAATCATCTCATCAATGGAATATTTACCAGTAATTTCACAATTTTGGGTGCAACTTTTGCCAGATTTGAATGCATACTGAGGGACATAAATCACCCCAGAATGTTTTATCTACATGCATGATCTTGACCCAACTTTCAAGTTTTTTTAAATGCTCTGTCAGAATAAATGTTTTGTTTTTGATATTTTTGCCTACATCAAGGCGAAGCTAGAAGGAAAACTCTTGGGGTAGATGTTGTAACTCCATGCTGGCCTTCTAATCTACTTTTCAGCAAGGTGGTTGATGTAAGATGGGTGATGCATCGGAGTTTAGATGGTCTGATTCATTAACCATCACTTTCCAGACCAACTGTTACCAGCAACACCAGATTGAAAGTGCTGCAACAAATGTTGCTCGTCCTGCCTTGATTCCAACAGTCCCTCCATGTGGTCCAACCTAACCCTCCAACCTAATGTTCCTTCCTTTGTTCTTACAGTTTAAAAGAGAAAAACAGATTAGATAAAAGAGGACAGGCCATGCAGGGAGCCTCCAACCAACCTTGTATACTTGTCCATAGGTGCCATTTCCAACTACCTCCACCAGCTCAAATATCCCAGCCGGATCCTGCAGTGGAGAAAAAGGACGCAGTGGTTAAAAAGACATCTTAAAATGGATAACGTTGTCCGGTGTCCGCCAGCTGTTGCGCCCTGGTCTCCCCTACATGCCAAACGCATCTCGAACAAAGGAAAAGCAGACACTGGCAACACCTCGCTGAGGCTCAGCGCTCGTTTTTAACGCATCTTGAGCACGAAAAAGACCGAAACCCAGCCTGGAACCCCGCTCATGTAATGCGGTGTAAATGGAGGCCGCTTTACCGAGAAATGTAAAACGAAGAAGCAGAAGGAGATGGAAAAAACATCGTCTCGGGTCGCCAGCACTCACCCGCAATGAAGCCAAGTCTATGTCTACCAGACTTTTAGCTGGAGAGTCGTTCGCCATCTTTTCAAATAAAAGCCGGGCTTCCCTGTGACTCTGCTAAATCTAGCCGCTGTATCATTTGCGTGGATTTTTTTAGGCAGATAAATTAAATATCTGGCGCCGGGTATTCCTCTCAACGGAATCCGCTGTTCAGCAGTGGTCGCTCGGCTCCAGCTACTCCATGTTGAGGTGGCAGCGGGCTCCCTGTGCTGCTGCTGCTTTCCCCTCAGTGGTCAAGCTTCACGGTCAATGTAGGACATCCGGTTGATCGTTTCAAAATAAAAGCATCAAATATGTCCGAGCAAATGCTCAGGAAAAAATGGTTTATGCTACCTTTTTTACTTAGAATCTAAACATATTAAAATATGATAATTAACAACATAGCTATATATAATTATCTTTGTGTTTTGTTGCTTATACTGCAATATAAAACAACAAAACATTCCATAGTAACAGGCTATGTATGTACAGTATGTCAAGAAATCATTTCTGTTAGAATTTAGTCCTTTTATCATTTAGAAGAGGGGCTTTGTTTTTGTGTATAATTTAGAAAATTATGAAAAAATATGTTCACAATAATGTAATGTTCTTTTCATTATTCCACACTTCTGCCTTCCTCCTGACTGCGTTTGGGTCCTTTACCATTTTAACATATGACACATGTGTCTAATATGGATAATATTTTGCATCTGATTTTGGGGGGTTAACTGTCTCAGGTTTTGGATCTTGTTGCAGCTATACTATACATGTTTGTAAAACATAACTTTGGTGTGGTTGTTTCTATTTTGTTTTGCGGCAGTTTTAGCATTTTACTTCATGGCACAGTCATAGTTTGTGTCATTATTTCATGGTAATGTTGCCTCTCTTGATTGTTTTGTGTTATTTGGTATAATTTAGTTATTTAAGCCTATTGGGGTCAATTTAGGGTCATTATCAATTTCCTTTCAGACTGGTTTTACTAAGGATGTTTTTAGGCTGAATCTACGATATTAGGTTCATTTTCAAACAATGTATTTTTCCTTTCCTGTATAACAATGTATCTTTTATGGTCTTTTATTCTTTCTGAGAAACATCAGAAAAATTATATCTGCTTTTCTTTTATGGTGAAGGTGAAGCTACCCCAGTAGAGCTTCTCCTCTGTCTGCTCTCCTCTGGCTTCACGCTGTTTTGGAGAACCCCTCAAACACAGGAAGCCGGTTGGCTGCTCACAGAGAGATTAGGGCTGGGTCTCTCCTCAGTGAGTGTGGATACAATGATGATAACACACAATTCCTCTCTGAACCGTCGAACCAACATCAGCCCGCTGGTATTTACACAAAGCAACTTAGCAGGAAGATAAGCGAGCCAGGGTCAGTCTGGAAGCCTGGATCCTTGATCACACAACATCCACATGGACATGTGCACATAGAGACCTAAAATTTCTACATTTGTAGCCATGGGTGTGGCAGGTGAGCAGAATCAGGAGGGATGTTGTGTCTGCACAGTGGACACATGGGAGAACTTTAGGAACAAATAAATAAGGGTTTCAA
This sequence comes from Crenichthys baileyi, assembly GCA_036173005.1. NCBI lineage: Eukaryota > Metazoa > Chordata > Actinopteri > Cyprinodontiformes > Goodeidae > Crenichthys > Crenichthys baileyi. Next base: position 124,131 of record JAHHUM010001466.1, on the reverse strand, counting down.
CCTTTTACATTTGTCTGTTTTTGCTGGAATCATTATTCCAGAACTGATTTCCATCTTAATAATAAAAAAGTTAAAAATTAATAGTTTTGCAGGCCTTCCGGTTGTACTAAAAGCTGCAAGTTCTGCAAACCTCACTCACTTTATTGATCTATTTCGATCCCTGCTCTGCATCTCTATCTCAAGTCATTCTTCAGTTGAACACATTGTCATAAATCATACTAGTAAACATTCATGCCGCCATGCTCTGAATGCTTTCTAATAAAGCCAAAGCATGAGGCAGGGTGTCGGTTAATTACCACAACAGCACAATGAAATGTCCAAACAGAGGAAGCTTGTCTGTTGCTTGAACAAACGTTACCAAGACATGCAAATAAAAAGACAGGAGGAACCAGTTGGGTAGACTGGGAGAAAAGCAGCCAGGCTGAGAAGAGGTGCACAGAGACGGGTCCTTGTACATTTTCACATTTTGTCCTGTTACACCACAAAATTCAATGTATTTTATTGGGATTTTATGTAGTAGACTAACACACGGTATTTCACACCTGTGAAGGAAAAGGAAATGAGAAAAATATGGCATTCATTTGTGTTCACACCACCACTGATACACCTACATAAAAGGCAATGCAGCTAATTGGCTTTAGAAATCATGTAATTAGTCCACCTGTGTGTAATTTAATTTAAAAGCCTCAGATGATTGTTAGAGAACATTAGTGAGCCAAAAACATTTTAATTTTTATCCCAGGCTTTCACCGACTTGTTAAACACTTGTCAGTCCATCATATGAACATGGAAAGAGTATGGCAGAAATGCTAGCAGTCAATAAGCACTGTGCGTTATGGAAGTCTAACACTGCACATTACCTTGCACATGCCACCACACCATAAAACATAGTGAAGGCAGCATTATGCTGTGGGGATGCTGGTCAGAGTTGATGGGAACATGAAAGGAGCTAAATACAGGCTACTCCTGGAGGAAAACCTGCTAGGGCAGCAAAAATTAGCTATAAAGTAGCCCAAACAAAGATGCCACAAACCAAACTTGAACGTTTGTCAGCTAATAATTTAATAAAACAGCATTACGCTCTTCATCTTGTGTTGATATGTGATTAGTTTTAACCTAAGTCCATAGGATGTTTGTTTTGCCCACAGAACAGGTGACATTTATGAATCCAAGATTTTACTGCAACAGCACCATGTGGTGGCGTTAAGATGAAGGGTTGATCGAGGTTTAAAGCTGTGGTCCCTAATAATTTTAAGTACATTACCGCCACCTTGAGGATGTTTGGTATTACTGCACCACTGGACATCCTTCAGTGTCATTTGAACCATGTGTTGACTATTATGTCTCTTGTGGCTGAATGTTGCTTTAAGGTATTTTAAATATTGCAACATCCTGTGTAATATATATCTATAAAATACCCTAATTTGTATTTATTATTAGGTAGAAACTGCATGCTAAAGTTATCCATCCGGCTAACCTTTCGATCTATCATCAATAATAAATCAAGAGTATTTTAAGTGGGATACTCTAGATCTCCATCCATTTGCTTATCTGAGGTCAGGTCATTGGGGTAACAGAAGGAAAACCAAGACATCCCTCTGCCCAGTGACATTTTCCAGTTCATTCAAGCTAATCCCAGTGCATTCCTAGGAAAGAAGGGATACATCCACTTAGCAGGTTCTGGGTCTGCCCAGAAATCCCCAGAAGAGAGGAAGGGATCCTGATCACATGTCAAAACCATCCTTTTAATTGGGATTTCCTCACCCTCTCTCAAAAGGAAACTTACAGAGATATGGTTTCCTTACAGAGAGGTATCTCATGAACACAGGTGAGGGTAAGAACATAGACAGAATGGTAACTTCACTATCCGTCCTGCCATCCCTCACAAGAACAACTCCATAATACCTAAACTCCTTTGTTTCAGTCAAAGAGTGATTCATAACTATAAGGGAGCAATCACCATTTTTCCAGCAGACTTAGGACGCATTTCCCAAAAGTCAGGGTTTGGGACCCTTCTGTGGGTCATATTATATATCCTTTTCTGTAAATGTATTTAAATTTTAGAAAGAAATTATGTTGTTTGTATGTTGAAGTATTGATAATACAACAGATAAATTCAGGGATTCCCTCTAATCTACATAGGGTAAAATTAAACATAGACTTAAATGTATCTTTCTTAGCAGGATGTCACTAATGATATTCTTATGGCCTCAGATAATGGACTTGTGTCTGTACTGGTTCTGTTAGATCTCAGTGCTGCATTTGATACAGTCGATCATAAATATTCTTTTTAAAAAGGCGGGGAATATGCTGTAGGGGTCAGGGGGGAACAGCGCCTAGGCTGGTTTAAATCTTATTTGTCTGACAGATTCCAGTTTGTTCATGTAAATGAAAAATCATCTTTAAACTCCAGGGTTTTAATTGTGGTGTACCACAGGGTTCAGTACTTGGGCCCAAATTTTTTTACTATATATATGCTTTCCCAATAGGTAAAATTAATCAGGCCAGCATAGGATAAAATTTTCAATGTTACAAATGATGATTTCTCAGCTTTTACTTATCCCCATAAATTTTCCTTATGAGCCCAACCAGTTAAATAGACTACAAGCATGTCTTGAAGACATAAAAAAATTGGATGAACTTAAAAAATTTTTTCTTCTAAATTCAGACAAGACAAATTTTTCGTCTTTGGACCGGAGTCTTTAAAAAAACTGCGTTAGTCAATCACTTAAACCCTGGATGGCATTAAATTGACCTCCGATAATAAAGTAAAAAACCTTGGTGTTATTTTTGACCAGGACATGTCATTTAAATCCCATATTAAACAGGTTTCTAGGATGTCCTTCTTTCACCTCCGGAACATTGCCAAAATTAGAAATATCCTGTCCAGGAGTGACGCTGAAAAACTAGTCCATGCATTTGTTACTTCAAGGCTGGACTATTGTAATTCTTTACTAACAGGATGTCCACAAAATGCAGTTTAAAGCCTTCAGCTGATCCAAAATGCTGCAGCAAGAGTTCTGATGAAAATTAAAAAGAGAGATCATATTTCCCCTACTTTAGCTTCCCTTCATTGGCTCCCTGTTAAATCCAGAATAGAATTTAAAATTCTCCTCCTCACATATAAAGCCCTTAATGATCTAGCTCCATCATACATCAGAGATCTGATTGTTCCATACGTTCCTAACAGAGCACTTCGTTCTCAGACTGCAGGTTTACTGGTGGTTCCTAGAGTCTCTAGAAGTAGAATGGGAGGCAGATCCTTTAGTTATCAGGCTCCTCTCCTGTGGAACCAGCTCCCAGTTTTAGTCCGTGAGGTGGACACCCTGTCTACTTTTAAGGCTAGGCTTAAAACTTTCCTTTTTGATAAAGCTTATAGTTAGAGTGGCTTAGGTTATCCTGAGCTATCTTCCTTATTTTAGCTCCGTCTTCTTCTCCCCTTGTTGGATGGAGTAAGGGGGAGTCAGGTTTAGCCTAAACTGGCTCAGTTATGGTTGAGGTGCAAACACACCCTCCATTTCTGCTACCTGTATGACCCCCTCTCTTTTCCAATGGTTATGGTCAATCTGACAGAGAGAGGTATCCCAATCCTTGTGGTTTTTAGTATAAAAACTGGGCTCTAGATGGATAAACTTTATCAGTTTATTATTTTACTTAGTTCCCCTACACGTGGCCCAATCTGGGGTGGCCGAGCTCTGGCCCTCGCTTTGGTCCTGCCTCTCCTCCCTGGCTCTGTGTCTACCTGTGACACCTTCTGGAGAGGGGAATCGTCCGAGCTTCTGCTGGCAACAACTTAATGCTCACCCTCTACCGAAGATCCACATGGCCCTGTCTTTCAGTGTTTAACCCTTTCTCTCTCCTAGACATAGCTACTGACGGAGCTTTTGCTGTAACTAACTCTATGTGCTCTCTTTCAGACTCTAAACTTGAAAACTGGCTCAGAGTTTATCTGTTCTTTCTTTCTAGGTGAAACGACTAAAAGAGCTACATCCATTAACATTTACTTTTCCTTCCCATAGAAAGTACTCCTGGATCAGTGCTTCTTTGTTCTCTTTGTGTCTCTGCTCTGTTCTCTCTTACCCCCAGTCGGTCGTGGCAGATGGCCGCTCACACTGAGCCTGGTTCTGCTGGAGGTTTCTTCCTGTTAAAAGGGAGTTTTTCCTCTCCACTGTTGCTACATGCATGCTCAGTATGAGGGATTGCTGCAAAGTCAACGCCAGTGACTGTCCACTGTCTCTACATGCTCATCCGGGAGGAGTGAAAGCTGCAAGTCACTGACTGGATGCAATCTGCTGGGTTTCCTTAGATAGTAAAACTTTTTATCCAATTTGAATAAATAACAGAATCTGGCTGCACTGTTCAATGATTAGGATTAATTGGAATGTATGTACCTGACTTTTGTGAAGTGCCTTGAGACGACATGTGTTGTGAATTGGTGCTATATAAATATAACTGAATTGAATTGAATTAAATTGATGTAAAATAGTTTTTGTTTATCAATCATTGTTGGTTGGGGTCAGTCCAGTTTTAATGCTGTTTGGGCCCATTGAACTGCTGGAACAAACAATTTTGTTCAAGTTGCAACCATCTGACCCAAAGTGCCGCCCTCCGTTGAAAGAGGAATTATTGAGGATGATAAAGAACAACCAGGTGATCATCAGCTGGAAGATGCTGGAACACCAGAGTCGCTGTCCACAAGAACGCCTGTTTAACATCAAATATGGACTAAGAGGGTACTTACCAAGATACATTGTATCCAAAACTGATGCATCAGGCTGGACTAAATTGGAAAAGCCAAATGCCTCCTGGAGAAAAGCTTAAAGCTCAGAAGAAAAAAAGACTGAGATGTTTGTAAGACACAAGGTGAGGCTTGCAAGCTTAATACTTTTCCAACCGTTATGTAGGAAAACAGACCATCATCCTGAGGGTCTGTTTTCCTACCACTGGAGCATTGCAAAACTGGATGGAACAATCAAGGTGCACTACCTCCAAATTAAACTTCGCCTTAAATCAACAGCTAGATGGCCGACGCTTGGTAACAATTAGGTGTTTCAACAGAACAATGATCAAAACTGACCTGGAATGGGTAACGCACAACAACATAAGGTTCTGGAACGTCCCCAAACTCAACTCTTTTTGGACTATGCTCGAAAGCCGAGTCAGCGCCAGGAAACAACAAATAAAAATTAGTTGTACCTTTTCTGAAAGGAATAACAGTAAAAAGTCCAGCCAGTGCTGAGCCAGAAGCTTGTTAATGGCTGCACAAAGTGGGTGGTGCTTCTGCAACTTGCAAAGAAGCTTTTTCCCAGAATATTAGGACTATATGAATACAATTGCACCTTTATGTACCTATGTAGATAATACTTCCTCTCTGACAAAAGAACTGGTCAAATGCATCTTTAAAAGCCCAAAATGAAGATGACATTAATACTGATTGAAATTTTGCAATATTTTTTGGATAACTCAAAAGCAAGACTAAAATACCTAGAAAGAATTAGAAAATATTAGTGGAAACCACCGAACCAGTATTTTACACACGCAACTTTATTTAAAAGCTGTCTATGAAACACATCAACCCACAGGGAGCCAACGATGCTTACCAGCTTAGCAACCCCAGTCACCAAGTTAATATCATCAATAGTAACATTTAATACAAATGTTTAATTGCAAGTCATGTTAAGAACATTTAAGTGTTACACTTCTTGTAGAAAAAAAGAGCTTTCAAAATCCAGTGTCAGTTTTTCCTTGCAGCAGCAGAACAAAGGTAGTCAGCTTTTCAGGCCGTTACTACAACAATATGACCTCAAGTTTCTGTTTTACAAGACATTCATTTGTCTTGGTAGAACGAAACATCATTATAAAAATGTAAAAAGTTAATGCTGCGCGATAAGTCATAAAAACCTTGGTTTGTCCTTCGCTTGTTCTTCAAAGAGGAGCCTCAGTCACAACTGACCTTACTTCAAGGATACGCAGCTGCACACGTGCATCCGAAAACATTTTATATCATTAAGAAGTTTAAATATATTATAAAAAACTACCTCTGTGTGTAATTGACCTTTATGGTACACAAGGTTGAACTGAACTACTGAAGTAAACGTTTTCAATGATATTCTAATATATGAAGATGCACCTGCAGCATCATCAGTAAATTCCACCTACAGGACAAATCCCTGAACCTGGTGATCCAGAAAGTGCAATAACACAGCTACATTGACAGAGCTATAGGCCTGTATCACAGATGATAAGAACTCAGGCAGGGGTATTAACAATAAGAGGATAAATGTGTTCTTCATTTGATTTATACCTGCTTTGGATTTTTATACACCTCCCCCCAACCTCTGTGCCCAAAAAAACTCCTAAATAAATACACTGATCTTAGGGGAAACCATGAGAGAAAAAAAAAGGGATTAACTTTTAAAGTCAGCTGTTCCTATGACACACAGGATGCTGCATTTCAGTTTTTTTATCAGTGCTAAACGATTCAGTTCAGTAAAAACTCTGGAGTCGGGTAACCAAACAGTTGGAAGTCGCCATGATATCGTGCATAAAGACGCCTGATGTCCCGTTTGCTGATCCCTGAGAAGTAGTGCTCCACCTTGGTCCTGTTGTAGCGGGTGATGCCCGGAGGAATGGCCGGATACGACACCAGCTGGTCGATGCCAGCCGCTCTCAGGATGTACGCTGCGTCGTGCTCCAGAGTCTCGTGGTGCCCCACCACGCTGTAGTTTATCTCACACGGCGCGCACAGCTCCGCGTAAGTTACCCAGTGGATAATGTGCTCGCCGAACTGCCGGTCCATTCGCCGCCGGCCCTCAGCGTCTCCTAGGTAACGGACGAAGTCCTCAAAGTGCAGACCGGAGGCGGCGAGGTCGCTGTCGCGGTGGATTCTGCGGTACTTACGTATGATGGCCGGGGCGATGTCGTGCTTGTACCAAGGCTCGAAGCGGGGGTTCTTCACAAACTTGTCCTTGAATGCAGAAATGAGACGTTCGAAGGGGTCTCTCACGATGAAGAACTTAAAGTAAGCGTTTAATCTATTGAGGCAGACAGCGAGGATTCACAAGTTAATTTCTAAACACCAATCTACAAGCCAACGTTTTATAGCTTATTCCACAAAGTCATCTCTCTTATGTGCTGATTCAATGCTCAGATGTGAGTACAGTGGATATATAAAGATTACACAACCCATTTTTGAAATTGTGACCCTTGCAAAATCTCTACAAACAGGAAAATCCTAATATGGCAGCTGAACTTTTACATCCTAAAACCTCATCTTTTTAACAGAGGTGTGCAGACCTCTTTTATCCTCTGTACTAACAGAAAAACTTTTATCATTTCCCTAAGGGATGCTCCACATAATAAACAGCACCAACCTTTGAGTTATTTCCTGTGGGGAGAATGATGAGAGGCGGGGCAGACCGTTTTTCTCGTGGTCGTGAACGAGATTTTCTGGGATCTCCTCCACGCTGGGAAAACGTCCTGCAGCAGCAACATAAACAAGAAACCTTCTAAACTTAAAATAGGTTCAAAACATTGCTTAATTCTTTGAATACCCACCGCAACACCATTAAATATGCACTATCCAACCCGTACTCACCATTGAGCACAATGAGGACCTTCTTCCATTGTGTGTTACCCACTTTAGGCGTCTGGCAGAACAAGATGTTGCGTTTGTCACAGACAAAGATACGGTCGAGGACGAACTTGCTGATAGAGACATGAGTCAAATTTCTCAGGCTGCTGTTCTTACACACAGCTGATAGATGCTCTATTCGTTTCTCAGACACTTCCTGCCAATACGCCACCGTGGGCGATACCGAGGGCTGAGACAAAAGACACAAGCAAAAAACCTGATATGGACTGAATTTCACTACATCTGTGCTTGTGAGGAGAAAAAGGGGAAAAGTATGTGACAATAATCTGAAATAAGTCGGTCACCTGATGTGATGGCGTCTGAGTATGTTTTATCGGACTCAGCACAGAACCTGGTTTCAACACCTTTGTATCTCCCACTGTCCAACTTTGACCAGTTGTCTTCCTGTAACCTGGGAAAACACAAAACAGAGTGAAACCTTTAAGGACAAAATGAAATAAATCATCCCAACATTTGCATAAAGGCCCTTCATCATACTTTTTAATGCCATAATAAACACAAAATAATTTTTTTTAAATGATGATTTCATTTACTAAGCGAAAAACGTTATCCAACTCAAAGTAACCCTATGTGAGAGAGCAACTGCTTTGCAAACTTAACAGAGAATGCAGAGAATGTTTTACACTATGGAGGAATTTTGGTCTACTCAGAATTACAGGGTTTTTGGGGCATCAATGCCCTGTCTAAATTCATAACACCGCATCTTAATTGGTTTTAAGTCCAGACTTTGACTAGGCCATTCAGGGAAAGACTGGCCGGTCTGCTTTGGATCACTGTGCTGCAGCATAGGTCAAGTCCCAAACTGATGACTGGACATTCTCCTCCTGGATTCGTGGTTTCACCAATGAGAGCAAGTTGTCCACACCATCACACCACCACCACCACCATGTCTGACTGTTGGTGTGATGTTGAATGAACTCTGACCTTAAGCAAGGGAAGTGAGACCTGCAGAGCTTTAGATGTTGTTTTGCATCCTGATGTGCTGTTAGCAGTAATTTTCCTCTTATTTATCACTAGTTGTATTGAATCATGCATCTAAATTATAAGCTTTAGATGAGATTATCTTGAAACAGTATGAGGCAACATGTATGGAAAATAGGAGACAGCTTATTTTAATTTAGAACCATCGTCAAACCAATAAAATGCACAAACCACCAAGCATTGAGAATGGAGGGAAGTTACTGTTGAAGGTGGATGTTACCAGAAAATAGCCTAAAAAAGGTAAAAACCTAAGTTAAATTAAAACAAAATAAAAACCTAAACTTAGAAGCTCTATAAAACTTTAAGCTGGTCTAGTGGTAGTAATAAATACATGGAGAATTACAACGAATATATTTCTCTGATGTTAACAAAAAAGATATATTTAAAAGAAAGTAAAGTTGGCTCTGGTGTTATTATTAATTCAAAGGCTAAGAAATCGAGTTTTTAATACTATCGCTAAAAATATACAATTAAAACAGGAAAAGGAGCACTTTAGGCATGGAAGTAGCCTTAAAAAGGTTTTACAAAGTACACTACTGGTCAAAAGTTTTAGAAACACTTTCTCATTTAATGGTTTTCTTTATGTTTATGACTATTTATCTTTTATGTAGATTCTCACTGAAGCCATCAAAGCTGAATGAACATATATGGAATTATGTCACAAACAAAAAATTGTAAAAGAACTTTAATTATGTTTTATATTTTAGATTCCTTAAAGTAGTCGCCCTTTGCTGTGATGACTGAAATATTAACCTTTGGCCGTCTCTCATTGAAGCTCTGGGAAGTTCTTTCAAGACTCTTTGGAAAACTATTTCAGGTGACCACCTCATGAAGCTCATGGAGAGAATGTTAAGAGAGCAAAGCAGTCATCAGAGCAAAGGGTGGCTATTTTGAAAAATCAAAAATATTAAACTATTTAAAGTTATTTCACACTTTTTGTTAACTATATAATTCCATGTGTCTTCATTCAGTTTTGATGTCCGCCCTGAGTACCCCAAGTCTCTGGATGTTGCGGTGCTGTCATGGTTGAAGTGCCTCTTCAACATTGCATGGCGGTCGGGGACAGTGCCTCTGTGGGGTGTGGGGTGTGTTCCAACTACAGGGGGATCACACTCCTCAGCCTCCCTGGTAAGGCCTACGCCAGGGTATTGGAGAGGAGAGTCTGGCCAATAGTCGCCATGTCCCACCAGGAGGAGGCCCAGGGGACGGCCCAGGACACGCTGGAGGGACTGTGTCTCTTGGCTGGCCTGGGAACGCCTTGGGCTCCCCCCGGAGGAGCTGGAGGAGGTGTCTGGGGAGAGGGACGTCTGGGCGTCTCTGCTGAGTCTGCTGCCCCCGCGACCCGGTCCCGGATAAAGCGGAAAACGACGAGTACGAGTACAGGTAAAAATCTACAATGTAAATAGTCATGAAAAAAAAGAGACCAACTAAGTGAGAAACTTTTGACTGGTAGTGTTTAATAGAGCAAAAATCAAAAGCACCATAACAAATAAACAAAAAGCTGTTTATCAGGTTCTCATGATATTATTAATAAAAACGATAAGAATATAAACAATTTTCAACATTACAGTTTGCTGTGTAAAAACAGCAACTTTAAGAAGTTAAACAAATTAAAAGGTTAGCGTGAGACAATATTTTGGAGTGTGATATAAAAGTATTACAGAATGGGCAGCCGGAGCTCGACTTTAGTCAGATTACACATGACATCTTCTGGAGGTGTTGGACACATTGATGCTTCAAAACACGCTAAAAGATTTTGCTGCACATTCCTCTCAAACTGTTGCAAAATGTCCTGAATGCACCAAGTCCTTTTAGCATCAGTTTATAAATAAAACTTCAGTACGGGCTTCAGGCACACACATAAAAAAGAAAGCTTAAGCTTATAAAAAACAAGGGAAAAAAGCAGATTAAAGTAGTCTAAAGGGGCGAGTGTAGTTTACCTTCAACAGTTTTTAAGCTGATGAATTTACTGACAAACATGAGGACGAGCAGGACCCAGCCACAAGCCCCGAGGAGCAGCCATTGGTGCCGCATGATGTGCACATCAGCCCACGGCCATGGAAAGCGGAAGCGCGCACCTGGACAGAGGTTTATAATACATTAACACACAGAAACGACACGCCTAAAACATGACGCTCTCCATGTCATAGGGGGATTCAATTAAGTATTGACGTGAAGAATCCCTAAACAGCATAGATTTCTACAAAATATTAGTTATTTCAGATACAGCTGTTTATTTAAATTTTCTTTTATTGGCTAGCTAGGTATCTCGCCCGTTAGAAAGCCACGCCTGCTTGTTCCTAATAATCAATAGTTCATTTCTGATGTCCATAAAAACCTAACAAAGCAGACAGAGAGCCAGTTATGCACTTCCTCTTACCTTTATGGGGAAATACAGCTAGTTTGCAGCTAAACTAAATAAGGACTACACGCTGGTCGACGCTATCGAAGCTAATGTGTCGGTTTTTCTCTACAACCGACTGGAAACAAAATGAACACCTCCCCCTGGCGACAGGATCGTGTCACTGCATAACAGTCTTTTAGTCCCGTTATTCCTGGTACAAAAACGTTCAGGCATCCATGGATGGATTCGTGTGAGGAAAACGAAAATGAGATATGACATCGTAGACAAATATTAAATAATCTTTTAACGTGTATGACAAGTTTTTTTTTTATACTGGACCCATGGTTGCAAAATTGTGGTGCAAAGGTCACATGACCTGTCAGCTTTGAACCTGAAAATAAAACATTTGAGTAAAGACATAATTTAATTGCATCATTTGACCAATGTATAAGACCATTTTCCGATTAGGACATTCTTACACATAAATGTAAACCATGATCTAAACAAATCTATTTTAACTTTGACTGTTTAGGGAGTCAAGCATTTCACATGTAGGCCAGATGATTCAAATTTGGCCCCCCAAGCCAGAGCATCTTCTTCCACATGCTTGCTGTGTCCCCTACATGTCTTTCTTTTAACCTTTTATCTTACCACTCTTCCAAAAACGCCAGAGTTGTGAACAACCACTACTTGTCCCATCAAAAAATTCTCACATACGAGTTCCTCCAGTGAAGTTTGTGCTTCTCCGATAACTGCTTTACCTGCCCGTCCTGTCAGTTTAAATTAGGGGTCTCCGATCTATGGCTCTAGAGCTGCAAGTGTCTCTTTGGACCATCCACAATAGCTCCTAATGACTTTGTATAAAAAGGAACCAATAAATGTTTTTAAATATACATATAGCAACAAATGCCTGTTTTAGTTTCTTCATGGAATAACTGCATTGAATTTCGAAAATGTATCTCCTTGCTTGCAAATGTTTTGTTTTTAATTTAAAACCTAAAAAAAGGACATAAAATGGTGGTTCTTAAAAAATGACTATTTCTGTAGTAGATGTGTTAAAAATTATGAGTTGTCACTTTCAATAGGTCATGTAACATTTGTGGTTCTAGTTTCATTTAGCTGGACTTATTAAACCTTTATTTCACCAGGCAAAACATTAAGAACAATTTGTTATTTACAATGTTAGCCTGAGAGTGCTAAAACACTTACATAGTAAATCAAACATTTACAAACATGCAAGCAATGCAGACTGAGGCCAAAACCCCTTGTCTAGGTGGATGGGCCCATTTTTATAGGTTTGTAAGTAGCCATAGTCAATTTCAAATGACTGAACACACCATCAGATGTATGAGCCTCGTGGCACTGTTTTATAACATAACCCTGCTTTAAACTTCTCTACTTTATCCCTGACCTTAACAAAGCCGTTTGCTCAGTAATGCTCCCCAACAAACCTGAGGCCTTCACAGAAAAGCTGGGTTTATCCTCCCATCCAGTTAAACATACAGGGGTTGGACAATAAAACTGAAACACTTGGTTTTAGACCACAATAATTTATTAGTATGGTGTAGGGCCTCCTTTTGCGGCCAATACATCGTCAATTCGTCTTGAGAATGACATATACAAGTCCTGCACAGCGGTCAGAGGGATTTTAAGCCATTCTTCTTGCAGGATAGTGGCCAGGTCACTACGTGATACTGGTGGAGGAAAACGTTTCCTGACTCGCTCCTCCAAAACACCCAAAAGTGGCTCAATAATATTTAGATCTGGTGACTGTGCAGGCCATGGGAGATGTTCAACTTCACTTTCATGTTCATCAAACCAATCTCTCACCAGTCTTGCTGTGTGTATTGGTGCATTGGTGTTTCAGTTTCTTTGTCAAACCCCTGTATATACAAAAGGCTGGAGAAAATTCAATCTTCTTGCATTTAACAATTATGCTGCATTGTTGACTATTATTGTCCAACATGTGGCTGAAATAGGTCCATATTATTAAGAACCACCTCTATAACGCTTGCAAATTTGTTGCAGCCCTTTAAATTGTGACTGTTTCTTAACTGGATGAGTACATTTCAATATTAAAAAGGTCTATAACCTAAAGACTTTCACAATTTTTAGTCACTTAAACAGGATTACAACCTTTTAGGACATTTTATAAAGAAATGCAACTGCTGTATTTTTTACCCTATAGTTCTCGTGGGAACAAATGAGTGCTGTAAGCTTAAGCATGTTATATGTGATCAAATTCACCTTTATTTAGATCATTTCCATTTCTGTTAGATACCAAACTCAATAAAACAATCCTGACCTTTAAGGATGTGCAACAAAAAGACAAGACAGGAACCATATTATGTTTTTCATTTATTCCACAAATTTAGTTTTCATCAACATTGACAGTCTGCAGACCTGTTGAGAAAGAAAGGAGGAGGAATCATTTATAAAGCAATACATCTTCATTGCTTGTATGGATGATTCAGAGCCACCGGCTGAATTTTTACCTTTGCACGTGGTGACAGGAACGTATGTGACCAGGGTGTAGAGTTTGTTGGGGGAGTCCTCGTCCTCGTTACGCTTCCTGGAAAGCCGTACACGCATCCTGTACGGCACGTTCCTGCACAACACATCAGTTGAAGGCAACTCAAATAAAAGTTGTTTCAGCCGCTAAACCAAATTAAAACATAAAAAGGTTTTATTTCAGAGTGGTGTAACAAGCAGCTCTGATTTTGCGCCAGTTGTAAAATACTAAGAGCTATCTGTTTGTACCTCTTGTTCGTTTTAACACCTTTATTTATTTTCCTTGCATCAGAATCAACACCCCAATCAAAACTGTTACAATGGGGAGCACATTACGTATATGATACGCCACTGATTTCGCAAGTGTTCCCACTAGCAAAGCATGTAGAAGTGTTTATTTTTAATCATAGGTACTCTTCAACTGAGAGAGACTGAATCTAAAAATCCAGAAAATCGCATTGTGTGATTTTTAAGTAATTAATTAGCATTTTATTGCACGAAGTATTTAAACATCAGAGAAACAAAACTTAATATTCGGTACAGAAACCTTTGTTTGTAATTCCAGATATCAGACGTTTCCTGTAGGTCTTGATGAGGTTTGCACACACTGCAGCAGGGATTTTGGACCACTCCTCCGTACAGATCTTCTCTAGATCCTTCAGGTTTCGGGGCTGTCGCTGGGCAATACAGACCTTAAGCTCCCTCCACAGATTTTTGATTGGGTTCAGGTCTGGAGACTGGCTAGGCCACTCCAGGACCTTAAGATGCTTCTTACGGAGCCATTCCCCAGTTGCCCTGGCTGTGTGCTTCGGGTCGTCATGCTGGAAGACCCAGGCACGACCCATCATCAGTGCCCTTACTGAGGGAAGGAGGTTGTTTGCTAAGATCTCCTGGTACATGGCCCCATCCATCCTCCCCTCAATACGGTGCAGTCATCCTCCACCTCCATACTTCATGGTAGGGATGGTGTTCTTGGGGTTGTACTCATCCTTCTTCTTCCTCCAAACAAGGCGAGTGGAGTTTAGACCAAAACTCATCAGACCACAAGACCTTCTCTCATTTCTCCTCTGGATTATCCAGATGGTCACTGGCAAACTTCAGACGGGTCTGGACATGTGCTGGCTTGAGCGGGCGGACCTTGCATGAGCTGCAGGAATTTAATCCATGGCGGCGTAGTGCGTTACAGTCTTCTTTGAGTTCTCTTCAGGTCATTGACTAGGTCCTGCTGTGTAGTTCTGGGCTGATCCCTCACCCTCTTCATGATCACTGATGCCCCACCACGTGAGATCTTGCATGGAGCCCCAGACCGAGGCAGATGGACCGCCATCTTGAACTTCTTCCATTTTCTTATAATTGCTCCAACAGTTGTTGCCTTCTCAACAAGCTGCTTGGCTATTTTCCTGTAGCCCATCCCAGCCTTGTGCAGGACTACTATTAAATCCCTGATGTTCTTACACAGCTCTCTGGTCTTAGCCATTGTGGAGAGGATGGAGTTTGTTTCATTGAGTGTGTGGACAGGTGTCTTTTATACAGATAACGAGTTCAAACAGGTGCAGTTAATGCAGGTAATGAGTGGAGAACAGGAGGGCTTCTTAAAGAAGAACTAATAGGCCTGAGAGAGTCGGGATTCTTACTGGTTGTTAGGTGATCAAATGGTTATGCAATGCGTTTTTCTCTCTAACCCCCAGTCGGTCGTGGCAGATGGCCGCTCACACTGAGCCTGGTTCTGCTGGAGGTTTCTTCCTGTTAAAAGGGAGTTTTTCCTCTCCACTGTCGCTACATGCATGCTCAGTATGAGGGATTGCTGCAAAGTCAACGCCAGTGACTGTCCACTGTCTCTACGTGCTCATCCAGGAGGAGGAAATGCTGCAAGTCACTGACTCGATGCAATCTGCTGGGTTTCCTTAGACAGAAAAACTTATTATCCAATTTGAATAAATAACTGAATCTGACTGCACTGTTCAATGATTAGGATGAATTGGAATGTATGTACCTGAGTTTTGTGAAGTGCATTGAGACAACATGTGTTGTGAACTGGCGCTATATAAATAAAACTGAATTCAATTCAATAAAATGCTAATTACTTAAAAATCACAATGTGATATTCTTGTTTTTTGTTTTAGATTCCATCACTCACAGTTGAAGAGTAGCTATGATAAAAATAAAGACTTCTACATGCTTTCCAAGTGGGAAAACCTGCTAAATCAGCAGTGTATCAAATACTTGTTCTCCCCATTGTACTCAGTCTCCTAATTTCATGACGTAAACATTTCAATGTCAGTCTACAGTAAAATCTATGAATTCACAAGAGCAGAAAAAATATTTAAAACAATAAGCTGTAGAATGCATCAAATTCATCACCGTGCATTCAAACTCTGTGTTACTAATATGTTTGGCCAGTTTGATGTCTCCAACAGTCACTGATGCACACCATATGTATATTTTTTTTTGGCTGAGCTACTACGGTTCACAAAAAAGGGCAAGGAAATTGTAAAGATTGGAAAAAAAAAAAAAAATCAAGATGATCTGGTTTAACTGTTTTAGTAACAGAGGTATTTAATACTACTGCAATAATGTTTTTCTTGATATTAAGCAGCCCTTGTAGAGAGCAACCATCAGAACTATTTGATTTATCTCAGAAATAAAATAAGCAGATTGACTCACCTGACCCCTTTGCTCCACACTGCCTTGTTGAGGCGAGTGTCAATGCGCACATCGGGAGTTCCCATCTCCTTCATGGCGAACCTGCGGATCTCCTTGATGGCACGGGGAGCCCTCTTCTTGAAACCCCTACAAAAAGGCACATTCAATTCAAATTTTTCAGTTATTAAACACCAAAAGAAGGACACTTCATAGTTACAAATCCTCAGGTAAATGACAGTAATCTGACAAACGAAATTAATGACCAAACAGCGTGTATCATGAATATCTGCAGGAACTCTTTTACTCTAACATGTCTTTTTTTAGTCTAGTGATGCGATTTCCACCATCGAAGCAACTTAGTGACAAAAAACTGCAATAAAATCTTAGTATATCAATATTTTTTCTAACTTACTAAAAATTATCTGACACAAGCTCAAACTTGTCAAACACTCACTATGTTTCAGGATTTAACCTTTAAAATGTCAATTATCTGAAATATTTTTATAAGAATGACACTGTTCTAGAAATAAGACTACTTCAGTTCAGTCTACAGTTACTTAGCAGTAAACAATTATTGCATTTAATAAAAGAGCGATTCCACCTAATTTTCCACTGCCTTGAGCATCCTTCATCTACTCTAGTTTAAATCTACCATACTCAATAGCGATAAAATCCGTTTTTTGGGTCAGATTTGTAGTTATTATAAATTGAGGGATATCAAATTATCCCCAAATTTAGCTTTTACAACGCTGAGTCTGCCCTCGTTAGGAAGCCACCTACGTAAGCTAGGTTTAATTTCAAATGTCGTTTAACCCCGTTTTACTGATGTCTCTGCAGTACTCACACTCCATGAATGCGCTTGTGGATATTGATGGTGTACTCTCTGGTCACCACCTCGTTGATGGCTGAACGCCCCTTCTTTTTCTCTCCTTTCTTGGTTGGGGCCATCTAGAAAAAAAATTAATACAAAATTTTTTTAAAGGTTAGATAACTTTGCAAACTTGCTAAAACTACCAAGCAGCTCCAGCTCAACTAGCAGCATTCTCCACATTAGCATGCACTTAACTTACGTTAACAATAACATAATGTGCAAGTTATAGATAATATAACAACTCACACAATGAAACCAAAACTTTTGTACAACACCAATAGTATTCCCTAATACAAAGCAGCTGTACTTCTGGCAGAAAACAAACTTAGCTTAGATAAGCCATGCTAGGTGAAGCCACATCTCCCGAGCCACTGCTACACCTCATCGTACTAATTATCAAAACATACGTTCATCTAGCTCAAAAACACAACGCCACATACGATGATGTGCTTATATACACACTTATAATACTTAAAAGTTAATTTGTGGTGTTAAAAACACTGGATGGCAATGGATTACAGAATTTTTTCATTCAGAGAAACGTACTCACCTCGGCTCGTAGCTGAGGCGGAAGTCGGAAGGACGGACCCAAAGGAGAGCGGCGTGGTTAAAGGAAATAGGTCCGTTGGAAATAAAATACACCAGAAACAAATAGACGAATGGCGGTTCCGACTGCTTTGGTGTTGGCTAGGAGCGACTTTTAGTAAATAGTGACTTTGAAAAAGAAAAAAAATAATGAAAACAGTTGAAACTAATACAAGTACTTTCACTGCTGGAACTTACTACCCCTTCCCTCTGTGGAAGGCTTAATAAAAGCAAAGTAAATGTGCCACTGAGGCTCTTTAATGTTTTATCCCCAACAACTCCCTATATTTCTGATGGTCATAAGTTAAATATAGCAGCTTTTTGTACTCCGCTAGCCAGAAGCCTCACATATAATCAGAAGTTAAAAGCATTACTAAAACGACAATTAAGGAAAATGGCAAAAACATTGCACATAATAGGGAAACATGATGCAGGAAGGTGTGAATTATGTGGGGAAAGTGATACAATGGAACGTAATGCAATAATGTAGAAATACTAGAGAGAAACAACAGAATCATCAAGGAGTAATGAACAGGAAAACAACAGCCTTATAAATCTCTTCAGAAAAAGTCTTTTAAATGTATACTAAAATTATTTTTACGTTATTTGACGGTAACTAGTTAGGGTTAGTTACTAATATATTTGGTTCTTTATCTTGTTAGTCACTCCTTACCGGTTGGTGGCGGTAATGCTCCAGAATGTTGTTTACCAACCGCTATTTAAATCAAGCAGAAGACGACGTGTCGTCTTTGTTAAGACTTTCATTAAAAATCCAGTACAATGCATAACAATGTGTGCACCGTTATAAATTATGATCGAAAAGTTGGTTGTATTGTAGTTGACATCGCCGTACTTTTCAGTATTAAAATGCCTTGTTTTCTTCGGAGACATTGCATTATGGGATTTTTATTGTTTGCTGTTAAAAGCCAAAGCAGCAGAAATAAATTCTTGCATTTTATCATTCTGTGTTTACTTCACTATTGCATAAAGGAAAAAACAGCTATGAGCCTATTAATAAAGGTTATTCCTAACATAAGTAATAAATGAGTTTGGATTTTTGAACTGAATCACTGAAATAAATCAACCTTTTGCTGATACCCCTGTGCCTTACACTTAATGAAACAGAATTAACTGTAAAAACTACGAGTTTCTTCCTATTATTTTAATAATTTTAAGGCTTTCATTTTTAATCCACATTTTGCTTCGTTAACATTAAGAGTTGTATAATAGTTTTATACAACTCAATTTTTATTAACAGGACATCTGTTGGTTCTTGTCTTCTTTAGAGTTGCATATATGCATATTTTTAACTTCTCAACCCATAACCTACAGGTAAAGGTAATTCAGACCTTTATTGCAGTACCATACTCTAAATATCCCAATGTTTAACATGAGTACATTTATTCACTGAAGACAATAGGATAATTTTCCTCAGTGACTTAAAGTAATAAAAATAAAAGCTGAATATTTCTAACTTGTCATGTTAGATTATGCTACTGCAGTAAATTTGTATCTGTATTATATCCAGTTTGACCCAAATGATAAAATCCAGTGTAAGGCACAATACACCACATAGATCAACTTACTAAACTTTCCATCCCAAAAAATGAACTACAGACTATTAATACAATGAAAAATCTAACATTACATTTATAGAAAATTAAAACAACAAACAGCCAATTCTGGACTGCAAGTACCAAAACAGATGATTGTTCCTTTTAAATAAATTTTACCTTAACATCAATTCCTACACATTTTCATGTAAAGGCTCCATGCTTTTCACATTCAGCTTTCCAGAGTTTTCATTCCTTTAGGTAAAATTTTAGATTTAAACACAAAATTTATTATGAATATAAAGCAAATTTCTACAGTGACCTGGATACAAGAAAAGGAAGGAGGACACAAGAAAGGAACAAGGTTGCCATAAGAACATGAGGAAAATGACAGAAAGACACATGGAAAGAAGGAAATAAAGCAGGAGACAAAGGATCCAAGGAAGGAAAGAAAGTGGACACATGGTTGGAAGAAAAATAAAGATAGAAGGAAGGAAACAAAGGAGGGGGAAGGATGGACACATGGATAAAAATAAAATAGGTAGGACCCAAGGGTGGAAAGGGTAGGAAACAAGAAAGACAGAAAAAGAAATAAGAAAATGACAAGGAAAGAAGAAAGGACTCAAGGAAGGGAGAAAGCAGAGCACAAGAAAGGAAATAAGGAATGAAGAAAGAAAACAAAAAGAATGGATGACAGATGGAAATGTAGGAGACAAGGAAGGCAGAAAAGAATGAAGAGCAAAAGGAATGACCCATGAAGAAAAAATGAGACTGAAAAAGGAAAGGCAGAAGCCATGATCCAGAAGGATGCAAGAAAAGGCGGCAAAAGGCAAGAAAGGAAGGAAAGACGGGAAGACCCACAAGGAAGGCAGAAAAGGAAAGAAAGAAATAAGAAGGCAAGGAAAGAACAATTAAGCAAGAAAGAAACGAAGACAAGAAAGAAGAAGGAAGAGCAAACACCAGGGCCTAGAAGAAAGCAAGAAAAAAGGCAGAAGGCAAGAATAGAAGGAAAGGAAATGCAGGAGCAAAGAAGGATGTGAGAGAGGAAGAAGACAGGAGAGATGCGAGAAAACATGGAATAACACAAAGAATAGGAGATGGAAGGTTGGACACAAGGAGTAAGATAAAGTATAAAAGGAAGCAATGACAAATAAAAGGAAAGGGCATAGGGAAGAACTGAAAGGACGGAAGGTCACAGCATTTAGACCAGGGTTCTCAAAATTCCTTGAGAGATCCTGTCCTGCAACTTTAAGGTGCATCCCTTCTCCAAAACACTTGAATTAAATGGCTGACATCCCTCATGAGCATTCAGTCATCCAGCTCTGAAGAGGCCTTGTAACAAGCCATTCATTTGATTCAGGTGTGCTGGAGAAGAGATGCATCTAAAAGTTGCAGGACAGTAACTCTCAAGGACTGGAATTATAGGCCCCGCCTATACTTTCCATTATCTTATTTTTCTTTTCCATACTAATCCAGACCTGGAAAATAATGAAATCAAATTCCCGAGTTTCCCAGACGGCAGAGGAATCCTTTAAGGAGGTGAAATGTTCCATGTAGCCAGACCCATCTTTTATATTCTTCAATCCCTCGATTGGTTCAATTTAATCACATTATAAGGATGTTATTCTACATTTATTTTACAGTAGGAAAAAAAGCTGCAGCACACCAAATATCATTTGTACACTTCAAAATTTACTTTACACAGAAAAAGTGTTTTGTAGCGTTCAAGTGTGCAGTTCTAATACCAGGAGGCCATCTTTATTAGAACCAGATTTGTCCTTTTCTTCATGATGACAGGGGCACAAATTCCTGAAACAAAGGTGGAGCAAGGGCAAAGTCACACTCAATCCAAGGCTTCTTCTGCTGCTACGGTGTCCCAACAGCGACAGAATGCACGGCCTGCACGTTTCACATCCCCCACTGAATTTGCTCTAAGCAGCATGCTAATATTCTGGCTTTCCCCTTCTGCGGGTTGACGAGGAACAACATGGCAGTGTTTGTCTGCTAGTGCTCTGCACTCTCTTCAGTTCATGTCGGGGAATCACTGCCAAGCCATTCATATCAGTTACAATGAGCACATTATGCTGTTTATACAGACTTACGGTTAAAACAAACTGCAACTTCTTGAGGAATAGTTTGGCAGTGCTTTTTAATAAGTTCATTCAAGTCTCTGCAGGATGTCTCATGGTGTGGACATTTACTCAACCAATTTGCTCCTTAGATATGTAGGACGGTGAAAATACATGAAATGTTCCATATTTTCACGGCAGAACAGTCGGTTTTGTACAAAGCAAAGAAGCCGGGGGAAAAAAACAAAGATCTAACTATTTTAATGCACATTTATAGGAACCAATGCACAACATACAAAAACAAACCAGCAATTTGAAGTTGGTTAGTCAGGAGATCTGTTAATCAAAAATCATTTTTAAAACAGCACAAAAACATGAATTAGATGTGTCTAATACAAAGTATACTTCCATGGGCTCAAATGTTCAGCAGGTGATCCTAGAGCATATTCACATGGTCCAAATCAATTGTGTTTCATTCCATCCCAACACAACTAAAAACCCACACATCTTGCCAAATTAGTTTGACTCCCTCTTGTGACTAAAAGGGCTCTTATGAAAGGAAAGGTGAGGGAGAATAAGGTAAGGGCGAAGACTTTCAGGACACACACACCTCTGATTGTGCTGTGGTCAGCTTGCTACTAACAGTTTCACCAACTTCGGCTGCTGGTGCCGACCCACTCTCAGACCTCTCTGGGGCTGAGGTCTGACTGGCCATGGTCCTTCTGAAGAGCCGGATGCTCATCTGGACCAGCTCATTGTCTACCACAGGTGTAGTGGGGTACTGCTTGGTTTGACCCTGTTGAAGGGAAAAAAATGCGTATTTTTATACTAGCAGACGGTTTACAGCAGTTTTAAATTATGTGTTAAAGAAAGTTACTTTTTCGTTTTTTAACAGCTGCCGGCGAATGGCGAAGTCCCTGCGAGCACATAAAGCCTTACAGCAGGGTCCGAGGTTGCTCAGTAAACTGGCCCTCTCGACCCGCCTGTTCAGGGCAGCCATGTTCAGGGCTCCAAGGTCATGCTCAAAGAGCTTGTCAGCGTCTAAAAGGAGAGTACCATTAGAGTAATGGATCAAAAAACAATTTCAAATTAATATAAAATCATTTGGAGAAATCAAAGTCCATGTAAAACTTTTAGGTTTATGGTTGAGGTCATGACATTTACAAAACTAGCCCAAATCCTCCTGGTACACCTGGTACAAAGCATTTGTGTGTAGTTTATACTTTCTACTGCACGGTTTTTTGTTAAATAAGTAAAGGAACAGTGGACAACACATCTATAAGGAATTGTTGCTCATCCAAGCTTGTATTTACCTTGTTTAAAGAGTTTTTTCAACACCAAATTAATTTTGAAACCAGTGTTTCTAAAATTCAAAACCTTAGCATTAAAAGGGATTTTTCCAAATCTGTCATAAATATGCAGTTGGACACGTATAATAAAGCGAAATAATGATATCATTATTAGAAAATGTCCTAATCGTTTAAAAAAAATCCAAACACACCTTTGGGATTATCCAGCTCCGACTTGCACACCTCTTTGACTTGTTCTAATAGTTCAGGGCCCACGAGGCGCTTTGAAATGCCCGCCCTCAACAGGAAGGCGCCAGGGGTAAAGCGGAGCAAAGCCGCACCCGCTGCCCGGGGCTCCTGTTTCTGTTTGGGCATTAGGCTGGACCAGTCCACGTCAATCACATCCAGGGGACCTGGGAACGCGTCGAAGGTTCAGGGAAATTTTAAATAGCTTGTGAGATTACTTTGACGACGACAAAGGAAGTAAGGGAAGAAAATTGTACAACCATACCTGTAATTTTCTCATCCTCCTGCTGATCCTCCTTTTTCTGGCTGTCAGCCAGAATTTCATCTAGCTCATCATCACTGATGGGTTCATACTCCTCTCCAACCGACGCGACTGATTGCTCATCTTCTTTCCCATCATCCTCTCCTAAAAAATATCCTTTTATTTTATTTCTGATAGGGAAACGCAGAAGGTGACTAAAAGATATATATATTTTATCTTCTTACCATCAATGCTTTCAGTCTTCTCCAGCTCACGCTGATCTCCAGCGAGATGGTGACTGTTACTTGACTTTTCTGGTTCTGGCGGGCTGAAGGCTTCTCTTGGGAGCAGAGGCTCAAAGTCGCTCTTGTCCTGCCTCATCAAATCACCTCGCACATCTCCTCTCAAGTCACCTCTTGCGTCTCCTCGCCCTGGAGCTCTCAGGTCACCATGTGGAGGAAGATCCATCATCACCCTCTCCCTTTCTCGATCTCCGCCTCTTTCCCCCCGGTTGTCTCTGTCCCGCTCCCTCTCTCGCTCCCGTTCGTGCTGCTGAATGAGCCCCTCTGGGAGGAGCCGTTCCCGATCCCTGATGTCCCTCTCACCTCTCAGGAGTGGTTCCCGGCCAGGACGAATAAGGATGGGTTCTCGCCCCCTGCTCGGCCAGTCCCTCGGTTCTGGCTCCCACTCTCTCTGTGGTTGAACGAGCTGTTGAAGGTGCAGAGGCTGCTGCTGGTTCTGCAGAGGGCGGAAGTCCTTACGATCTCCTTCTCTCTCCCGCTCAAAAGGCTCCCTTTCTCTCTCCCGCTCTCGACTGTCATAGGAGCCGGCTCGCGACCTGGACGGGCCTTGCCTCTCTGAATCTGGAGAGCTGCGTCTGGAGCTGTGGCTACGGGAATCTTGGCGGTCTGTCAAACAAGAATTCAGATTTGTTTTCAGGTTAGGCCAAGTTATAAAAGTTTTCACTTTGCCAAACTACCAGAGCTGACCTGAGGAGGTGCTGCGACTGGGCTCTCCTCTCCTCAACTGATCGATTCGGGATTTCCTCTCGCCCCCAGGAGGATCATTTACCATCGGCCTCTCGCGCTCTCGATCCCTCTCCCGCTCCCATTCTCTCTCTCGGTCCCGGTCTCGGGAGTTGGAGCCCTGCAGCCTGCCGCGGCGCACCCGTGGACCCTGAGGGTCCTCCAGATGAGCTGACTCATTGGAAGGTGACCGCGGGCGACGAGATGACGTCCGGCTCTGGTTGCTCCCCATGCTGCTGCTGCGCGCCTGCTCTGGGGGGGGTTTCCGGAGAAGCGGCTGGGACATGAGCGGCTGTGGCGTCATAGTTTGGAGCAGCATTGGAGGGTCTTGGGATAAAAGTGGGGCTATGGGTGGTGCATTAGCCCTGCCCCTGTCTCTGCTCATCCGGTGGCCACCGCCTCTCCTGAGAGGCTCGGATGGAGTCCTCTCAGCAGGAGGCGGAGGAGCTTGCGTGTCCACCAGACCTCCTCGCTCCGACTCCTCCTCGTCGGACCAATCACTGAAATTATTTGTTTTGGAAAGAGGGGAGCGCTCCGTGTTTGTTGCAGCCCCAAGACGATCAGGCCTCAATGAGGGCGGCGGTGTCCGAGGACCTCTCTTCCTCTTATTGTGAGGCTGTTGGACGGGCTTCTCCTCCTCGGACATGTCGGACTCCCCTCCTGAGGACCTCTTCCTTTTTTTGTCATGTCCCTTCTTCTTGACTCCTTTTCTTGGTGAGTGTAAAGGCGGAGGCACATCTGCTGACATGCTAGCTGGAGGCTCTGGATTGAACCGCTCTGCTGCGGGGGCCACAGTATTGTTCCCAGCAATCTCCTCATCCTTGCGCCCTTTTTTCAAACCCTTCCTCTGTGTCTTTGTCTTCTTCTTGTTTTCCTCATGGGACTGGGAACCGGTGGTGTCTCTATCTTCGCCACCAGTAGGAAGGGCTGCAAGAGGAGGTGGTGGAGTTAATTCTCGCTGGTCACGGCCTCTGCTGCGAGAGTCTGAGGGCACGTCTGTAAGGTACTCTCCACGTCTCTCCCCTCCTCTGCCTCGATCTGCACGTGTCTCCAGCTCGTCATGGCGGCTGCGTGCTTCCCGCTTGTCCCCAGCTCCCCTGCGCTCCTCATCTTTCCAGTAAGTACCTTTTTCACTAGATGCAACGCTACGTGGGGGCGACCGTGACAAGCGATCCTGAGGCCTCACCACTTGGCTTAGCAGACGGTGCTTATCCCCATCTGCACATAAGACATGGAGGAGAAAATATCAGCACTTTGACAGTCAAATATATTATTTCAGAAATCCACTTTTAGAGGCGTTAGCTACATATTTACAGATGCACAGAAATGTTTTGGCACCCCTGAGAAAGACGTGTAAAAAAAACAAAACAGAAAATAAAAAAATTTTTCATTGCAGCTAAATAATCTGACTCAAACATTTAGAGAGCAAAGAGTGACTTCTGGGGGTCACCAGGTCTCCATAACAACCATCAGATGCCTCTAAATGCAGAGGGGATTTCTGGTATGGTGAAGCCCGAAAAAATAATACTCTGTCCTAGAATGACAAAAATAAAATGTGGTGTTTCCTAAATTCTACTGGAAGATGAAGTCGCCTGTTCACGGTGCTGAATTCAAGCTAATGGAAAATTTTAGTGGAAGGAAAAACTGTTGAACAAAAGAGGTGCACACGTAAAAGGAATAAACGCTAATAAAGATGACGAGCTCTGTTCTCAGGACTCTGGGGACTATAGAGCTATAGAGCAGAGAGTATCAGAAAGGACCCATGACTCTGGAGGTCCCTCTCTTGGTACAACAAGTACAACAAATTGACAGCTATTTTGTTCACGCTCATATATTTGTGCCGATAATAATGGCAACTGTCAATATGTTAAAGACAGTTATTTCTTAACATGTTTTTTCCCCCATTAGTGAATAAATTATTACGTACATTAACGCTTGGATTATTGTAAATCTTTTCAGTGTGGGTTTGTACTACTTTAATAAAAGATACATTTATTTCAAGGCTTTTTATGCATCTTTACCAAGAATGCAAACAAATTTGTCTGATTTCTAACTTTGGCTAAAAAAAAATTTTCCACCCAGATTTCCTCCAAAACTGGTATAAAACAGTGAAATAAACTTTTAAAACGCTGGACAGTGCATGCCAATAAACAAGGGGAGAGTTTGCTTTACAGGAGCAAATTATAGTGTGTCCCTTTTTAAAAGATTTTTCCTACTGTCAGATGGAGGCGGACACACGGGGCTGGGGAGGAGGGGCTGTGGGTGGAGCTTGGCCTGACCTCGGCCGGTCGGGCGCTCACTTTTGTCCTCGCCGCTATTGTAGCCGTCACTGTCTGCCGGGCTGAAGTCCCGCGCGGTCCGCTTAGGCAGGGGCTGAGGGCTCGGACTGCTCTCCACCCGGAGCCTCTTACGACTGCAGAGGGAAGACAAAAAGAAGAGTCATGAAATTAGAGTTATAGCAGGAAAAAAATGCCACAATTTATTCAAAAGGTTGGTAAATAAACATTTAAATGTTAAGATTAGAAATACATTAAATAAACCAATAAATGTATTCATAAGTAGTTTTTATCCATGATTATTTAAATGTTTCAATAATCTATGATACAATACAATAATTAAACATTTAAAACAAAAATATCTACAATTGTTTTTTTTTTCATTCAAACCAAAAATAATTGTTTAAATATGTATTTTAGTCCCAAATTGCAGTGTAACAACTGTTGGGGTCTAGTTTTGAAAACATGAATTATGCTAATTATAGATGATTTTTAACAAATAAAGTTTCAAGAAAAAACTTCTAAATTTTGTAATTTTATTTAGTGTTTAATACATTTACATAATTCTAGACATATTGTAATTCCCCATTCATCATTTTATGTATTTAAAACTATTTATTGAAATTATTACATAAAGACCACTGTAATTAAAATGTATTTAATAGTAATAAAATCTATATAAATATGCATAAAATCAATAAATGTGTGTCTATAGCCTGGCACTCTACTGAATTTATCAGCGTGAAAGAGAAACCAGGGACTGAAAGGTAAAGGTAGAAGTGGATGCTAACGTGCCTCATCTTGCGATCGTCTCGAACTGTCCGGTCATCCCTGCTGTCTTCTCTCCTCTCCCGCCTCTCCTCCCTACCTCTCTCTCGCTCCTCCCACTCCCGCTGCCTCTCCCTCTCCCTCTCCCTCTGCTCCCTCTCTCGCTCCCTTTCCTTCCTCTCCCTCTCTCTCTCCCGCTCTTCCCTCTCTCTCTCCCTTTCTCTCTCCTCTCGCTCCCTCTCGCGCTCTCGTTCCTCTCTCTCCCTTTCCCGTTCTCTTTCCCTCTCCCTCTCCCTCTCTCTTTCCCTGGTCCTCTCCCTCTCTGCCTCCCTCTCCTTCTCTCGCTCCTTTTCTCTCTCCCTCTCCTTCTCTTTCTCCCTCTCTCTCTCCCGCTCCCTTTCTCGCTCCCTATCGCGAGCCCTGTCGTCCCGTCTGTCCTCTGTTCGGTCCGTCCTCCGCTCCTCCCTCTCAGACTCCTCAGACCTCCTCTGATATCTGTTTGGAGAACCTGTAAAAGGATAATAATTTGTCATTTTCTAATCAGGCATCATATTTTGCTTGTAAAGCATGTGTGCAGACAGTCATGAAGATCACCTCCCAGATCTGAGATCTGAAAGAAGGCATACCGTCTTTCAGATCTCAGATTTTTCAGCAGCTGTAAGGTTTTCTGTTGGACTATCGCATCATTCTGGAGGAAGCTTGACCACAACACCACTGTCATTCGTTTCTTTTACAGCTCTTCTGTTGAAGATCTGCTGCTATGTTTGAGATCACTGCCCTGACCCAGTTGGACTTTTAGAAACTATTCCCTCCAGCTTTCATCCCAACACCCACCTCTCTCTCGGTTGTCTCTGTGCTCCCGCTCTCCATGTCCTCCCCTCCTGTCGTAGGAGGAGTCTCTAGCGTGATCTCTTCTGTCGCCTTCATAGCGATCGCGCTCAGAAGCCTTGTCAGAGCTTCTCTCGGTGGTGCTCCTTTCCACGCTTCGGTCCCGGACCGCACTGCTCCGTGACTCCCAGTTGTCATAGCCGCTGTCCAGTTGGGAACTACGAGAATTTCTGTTTGAGCCTGACAAAAGAGAAAATGTTATTAAACGAGTTGCATAAAGCACTTGAAATGCTTTATTGTAACATATTATGAGGTGTGCCTTTTGTCAAACCTTTATCCGAGGCTTCATTGGCCCGTCCCCTTCCTCTGCTGTTCCTTTCAGCTCTGTCCATCTTGCTGTCTGTCCTCCCTTCAGTTCTGCCTCCATCATCCCGTCCATGACCTCTTCCATAAGCCCTGTCGTCTGGAGCTATCTCCTCCTTCCTGTAGGCGTCACTCCTCTCCCTGTCCTTTTCCCTACCCCGCTCTTTGTCCCGTTCGCGGCGTTCCAGTGACTCTCGACTAGAGCGGGTCTCTGCCTTGCTTTCTCTGGAGTCCTTCACATCCCTACTGTCTCGGTTATCACGGGAATCGCGGGTTGCTTCCCTTCCACGCTCACGAGGGTCCCGTCGCTCGCGGGTCTCTCTGGTCTCCCGATCATCTCGGGAGGAGAGAACTTCGGAGTCATAGTCACGATCATCACGGTCCTTCTCTCGTTTGCTGCGGCTCTCTGTTTAGGGAGGGGACACAAAGGTTTAGAAGCATTCAAGAAAAAATTATAACTATAGCACAGCTGAATTCATTGATGCTATTAAATATATCCATGTTACATATTTCCCAGAGTGTGAAACTTTTTTAAATCTTAAAATTTAATTTTTTGAGCCTTGAGATACACCAGGAATGCCAAGATACCATCTCTGTGGTCGTGTCTGCGCTCCTGGGTGGGCGGGGTCCTTTCTCGGTCCCCACGGCTCCTCTCTCTGCCCCTGGAGCGATGCCGGGCAGGGCTTGACCTGTTGGACCGTCGATGCGGGGAGGAGGTGTCGTGAGAGCCGGGAGGTGATCGAGAACGACGTGAGTGGGGAGGTGAGGAGGCGGTGACCTGCGTTGTGGAGCTTCTGTGGTAGGTGGCGGAAGACGAGCGACGCCGTCGAGGGGAAGGGGAGTGCCGATGGGCAGAAGAGCCAGAGTGGGAGGAGGGGGAATGGTGTCGGGGAGGAGTGGGGCTGCGTTGGTAGCGTAGGGGGGAAGGAGATCTGCAGTGACAAAACCATTCCCTCATCAAGACCGCCATCACAACTATTATTACGTTTTAAATAACGAATCGGTTAATGTAGAGACTAAAAATAGAAAATGGGCTGTGGGAGTTCACATGTGCAAACCTTTGTGAGGGGAAAGCCAGGGAGGTTTTATGGGATGAAACTTTGGGAGAGGCCGATTTCTTCCTGGCTGGAGGCGAAGCATCCCTGGAGGGAGAAGACACGCTGCCCGAATGATCCTCTGATGTTAGTGCGCGCTTGGCCTTGTGGGAACTGTCCGACCGATCCCTTTAAATGGGAGAACAAAAATTATGTCAGGAAACTAAAGAGAAGTAGAGATTGAATTGATTGATTCCTTTGGATAAAAGATGCTAATAATAGCAGCTTATAAAAACAAATCTGGTAAATTCTGTAAATTTAATTGAATCGGTGGCGCAGCTCTGCTGGCGACTCGGATTTGGGTGCTGCTGCTGCATTTGCTTCTTTTTATTCTTTTACCGTGAGTGCGTATGAGGGTATAGAGGATCATCATGGCGTTATTTGCACAAGGTCTATTACTGGCCCTGATTGTCTGGGAGCTTCTGAGAATGTGTCAAACTTCACCACTCGGAGGGTGGGCTACCAGTCATGGAAAACAGGTCGACTTAGGGGGAAGAGGAAGTCGACGTCCGCTGCCTGGCACGATCCGGAGCAACATTTGCTCCCTTAAGAGCAAACTCCATGAGCTCAGTACCAACATGAAGGTATGGTTTAAATACCGCAAGACTGGCTTGCTGGTATTTACTGAGACTTGGCTCCACAAAGACATCCCCAAATCCTTGATAGAGCTGGATGGTTTCTCCCTTGTCCGTGCAGACGACGGAAACTTCGGGGAAACATATCTGTGTGTTTGTGAGTGACAGCTGGTGCAGGAACTATACTGTGAGGGAGACTGTGTGCAGCCCTGATATTGAGCTGCTGTGCAGTTCTCTAAGACCCTTTTACCTCCCGAGGGACTTTGGCAATATTGTCATTTCCTCAGTGTATGTGCCCTCCAGCAGGAATGCGGCCCGAGCTGCAGCTTGTGTTGACGACTGTGTCCACAATCAACTGCATCGCACACCAGTAGCCCCGGTTTTTACTCTTGAGATTTTAACCATTGTAAATTGGAACTGTCAAGTGTGGCACTAGAGATAGAGTGGTTTGGGTATTGATGAAGCCACTGACACTATTACAGAGCATATTCAATTATTTGAAGACTGTTTTCTAGCAAGAAGATTATAACAATCTATCATAACAATAAGCCATACATCACCAGAGAGTTTTGCATCAACGGGAAAAAATGGCTTTTAGGAATCATGGCAGGATGGGGTTAAGATCAGTTCAAATGGAGCTTAATCAGTCTTCCAGGGAGGCAAGAAGGATGGATACACAGGGATGTCAGAACAGATTTTGCTTCTATGGACTCTGGGCTTCCATGAAAGCCGTTACAAACATGACAATACATAGGAAGAGCCTCATAACATATGATGAGCTGAGATAAGCAAACGAACCCAATGTTTTTTTCTTAGGTTTCATACACAGTCAGTTTTAACTGACCCCTGTTCAAGGGAAGAAATCTGCAGACCCTGATGGCATCTCTGCTTTTCTCTTAAAGACATTTGCTGCAGAGCTAATCCTAGTGTGATGTACTGTGTTTTAGAGGTCTTCTGATTCCCATTTGCTTCCTGCCCTCTGGAAAAAAAATCGACCATTCTTCCCATTCCAAAGAGACCCTGTCCTACAGAAAATAATGAATATAGACCGATGGCTTTAACTTCTGTTTGTCATTCAAGACGGGAGGAATAGAGACGATGCAATAAATAGCATCACCCACCAAACTCTTAGGCATCTGGAGGATCCCAAGGCCTATGAATGGCTTCTGTTTGTTGATTTTAGTTCTGCTTTTAATACATTACAGCCTCATCTGCTCCTATAGAAAATGACTCAGATGAATGTTGATCCTTTTGTTATTAAGTGGTTTTATTCTTTTTTTTTTTTAAACAGACAGAACCCAAAATGTCAGCTGTTATATATATATGTTATTTATTTATTTAAGGTGTATTTATTGTCTGTGGGGCAGCTATAACTATGCACCCTTGAGTCCATGAAAAATGTCCCCTAGGGGACAATAAAATATATTCTATTCCACTGAATTGTGGATTTACAACCATCTGAACCAGCTTTCTTCCATCAACTTGTTTAGTGCTGTGTATTAAATACAAAAACCCATTCAACTTTAGGTTTCTCAGAGGCTGCAGAGGGCACTTTGTGCCCCACGCCTTCAGAGTAGAGTTTTCAAGCTATGAAAATCTCACAGGGCAGTGTTTAATCTGTCATCTGAAAATAAACAGTGTGTTACAACTAAAAATCTACCAAAACATGGCCTCCCTAGTTATACTCGGAGTTACCATGGGCAGCAAAGAGGCCCATGGTAACTCTGGAGGAGATGCAGAGATTCTTAGCTCTGATGGGATAATCTTATTAATCATCAGAATTATTCATGCTTGCAACAAATCTGGCCTTTGTGGAAGAGTGGCAAGAGGAAAGCAGTAGGAATTCACCTATATAGTCTGTGGCATGTAGGATACACAACAAACATGTAGAAGAAGGCGGTCTGGAAGATTAGAGCGAAATTAAACAGTTTGGCCAACGTGCAAAGTGTACAAAGAAAGCTGTTAGAGGCTGCAGAAGCTTGAGGACGAGGCAGAGATTCACCATCCAGCAGGGCAGTGGTGCTTAACTTACAGCTAGAGCTACAAAGGTCGAGAACATCTAGATCAAAGCATATTCGTGTGTTAGAAAGGCCTAGTCAAAGTCCACACCTAAATCCAATTGAGAATCCGAGGCAAGAAAATTGATGCACACATTTTTCATGAGCTACTTTAAAAAGAAGCATGATCAGAAATTAAGAACAAAGAACCATCCCCTGTAACTGCAGCAAAAGGTGGTTTTACAAAGTATTAACTACGTGAGTCTGAATGCAAATGCACACCACAGTTCTCAAATGTTTTTGTAAAAAACTGTCAATTTTCGTCCACTTCCCCTTTATGTACCAATTTCTGTTGGTCAATCACCAAAAACAGGAAAATATGAAAATCTGCTTTGATAGATTTGAGGGTAAGGAGATATAAACAATAAAAAAGATATAAACAATAAAAACAACAATCTTTTATGAAGTTATTGAATTATAAATTCAAATAGTTCAAGCTGCACAGCTGACCTGCGTTTCTCTTTCTTCTCTTTATGTTTTTCCGTATCTCTGCCCCGATCTTTCCCTTCCTTCTGCTTCTCCTCCATCTTCTCCTTGTTTTTGTGTTTGCCTTTGTGCTTCTTCCCAACCACAGGAATATCAAGAGGGACAGGAGGAGGAGGACTTGGCGTACGGGGCCCTTTTTTCTTGCTGTGGCTTGCTTTTGCCGGTCTAATAAGATATAAAACATGAATTTATGCCAGTTTATATTCATCTGGCCACTACAAGAAGGGAAAACCAACTTTTTCACAATCCTACAAAGAGGATACTAGAAACGTTTAGTCCAGCGTTTTCATTGTTGTTCTTAAAATTCAACAAACTACAAGATTGTCCTACCTGGTTGTTTCTGAAACAGCTAGGGCCACTGATGACTTTTTCTCCTTCTTTCCAGAGCCTGTCCCTTTGGCTCCACTTTTGTGCTTCGGGGAGCCGCTGGACTTTCTGGATGTGGGTGACTCTTTGGAGCTTAACAGCTCGTCTGAGACCTGAGGGACAGAGATACAATCAGGTTGAAGCACGATAACGAGCAAGTTGCAGCTGAATTTTAACACTCTCTGGTGTTTTACCTTCGGCACACCCGTGCTTCTGGTTTTAGTGGGGGTTTCGTCTTTCTTGACGACAGTATCTTCTCTCTTGTCCAAATTTTCCTGCTCCAGTTTCAGCAGTTCCCTCTGGATTTTCTGCCGCTTCATCTCGAGGGATAACTCGTAGTCGTAGTCGCCGTTATCAGAATCTGAAAGTCAAAATGGGGGAAATAAAAATCGGACTTTTAATTTAAAACAAACAGAATCTGTCCAGTTTCACGATGTGTAGTGCACAGAAACACCAGATTTACCCTTTCACCAACAGCTGTTTTTCTCCAGGTCACTTCAAACTTTCCATGACAGATCTCCTAGTCATAATAAGCTATTCGTTCTTGCAATAGATGTCCCTGAAACACCTAATCATGAATGTTTTAATGCTACTGTTAAATTTGAATACAAGTTAATATATGTCAGTACTCTAATTTAATTTCAATGTAATTTGCTGATTTAGATATTAAGTTTCTGTACTTGAGTCTGAAATGTGAATTCAATTGGATGCTTGTCTATTTGAAAGCTTCAATGTGAAAAATAACCTAATCATGAGAGATTTTTATCTAAACTGATAGACTGACGACATTTTCTGTCTCACTACACAATGTGGCTTAGAAAGAAATAATAATTTGTTTAGGTGGTAAAATTTGACATTACCATTAGGTTCTACCAAGCCTCCCTCTGATTGGCCAATTGGGCACACCTGACGACTCCTTTCCCAGAAGCACAAGCAGCTACTAAAGGAGAGCAGTCTGGGTTCAGGGCCCATCAAAAAGCTTTGCCCAGCCAGGTTGTAGGCAAGCTGATCACCCTGTGGGGTTTGCTTGTGATACATTTGTCTATTTTTGTGCAAAGCTGTGTAAGACTGCGGAGAGGAAAAACCAGGACATCTAAAAGACACGGGTGTAACTAACAGATGCCAGTCTGAATAAACTCAGCAAACACAGAACCCCTACAGGAACCAAAGCTTAATGTCCCTCCAGCTGACAAATGGAGACCAAGACGACAGGACCTTGGGGCAACAACACAAGCTGGTTTCGAGAATGTAAAAATGCTTACAGCTGACCAGAAAAATGCATCGGTTTAAAAGTTCTATCCCTGGCTGTTCTGGCGCTCCAAGCTCAGAGATCAACGATTTCTCATGTCTTTTAACATATTTGTACATGTCAGGATTTAGAAATTGAAATTGCAAAATCTACAAACTGTGAAGAAGAGGGAGGAAGGAAGGCTGGAAAAATGAATGGATGAACAGACAGGCAAACAAAAATTGACACACGGATCAATGGATAATGAGTAGATGGATGGATGGGTAATCAAACAGGCTTCATGGCTGGATGGGCAAACTGATGGGTGGATTGAAAATTAGATGCATGAACAGATGGATATACGGAGAGACTGTTGGGTGGATGCCTAGTTAGATCGATAGAAAATGAAGAGATGGATGAATAGACTTTTAAATACAAATACTTTTCTATACTCTTGTTTTTTTCCCTTAACTTTGCAGACGTTATAAACAGTTAAAACTAATTTCCAGCTAGTCTAGATTGTAAGAAATCACTGTCAGTTTGATTATTTCTTTGAACACTTCATCCTCCACAGTCATAAACTTCCGATTTCTGATCTAATAAAGTAGAATGAGCAGTAGTATCCTTTTTAATCTTTGTTTATTCATATCTTCCGCCATATTAAATCAATAGAAAACAGATTTGAGCTTGATTGCTAACAAAAATTCATTCTTCATTAGAAAATAGAATCTTATAATCTGTCCTTTTAATTGAAGTGCAAATATTTTAGTGTTGATCCTAAATACAGGGGTTGGACAATGAAACTGAAACACCTGTCATTTTAATGTGGGAGGTTTCATGGCTAAATTGGCCCAGCCTGGTAGCCAGTCTTCATTGATTGCACATTGCACCAGTAAGAGCAGAGTGTGAAGGTTCAATTAGCAGGGTAAGAGGACAGTTTTGCTCAAAATATTGAAATGCACACAACATTATGGGGGACATACCAGATTTAAAAAGAGGACAAATTGTTGGGCAGTCTTGCTGGCGATTTGTGACCAAGACACAAGTCTTTGTGAGTATAAAGGGCCACGGTATCCGGGGTAATGTCAGCATACCACCAAGAAGGCGAACCACATCCAACAAGATTAAATGTGGCGCAAAAAAGGAACTGTCTGAAAGGGATTTGGGTGCTAACCCGGATTGTATCCAAAAAACATAAAAAAACCCCGGCTGCTCAAAACACGGAGAATTTAAAGGCCCTCAAAACCCCCTGTTTCCACCAGAACTGTCCGTCGGGAGCTCCCCAGGGTCAAAAATACACGGCCGGGCTGCATGCCAAACCTTTGGTCACTTTATGCCAATGCCAGAGTCGGGTTTCAAGGTGCAAAGGGGCGCCCCCCCAAATTTGGGCTTTTGGACAAATGAAACATGTATTGTTTTCTGATGAGTCACCCCTTTACTGTTTTCCCCACATCCGGGAGAGTTAAGGGGGGGAGAAGCCCCAAAGAAACACCACCCCAAAAGGGGTTGCCCCCCCCAGAGGAAAGGGATGGGGGGGATCATGATGTTTTTTGGGCTGCCATATCAGGCCCCCTTCCTGGCCCAATACTTGTGCCCCAGGGCCCGGGCCTGCCAAGGACTACCGAAACCCTTCTTGAGGACCATTTGGCCACCAATGGTTCAAAATTGTATCCCGAAGCGGTGCCCTGTACAGAATGACAATGCACCAATACACACAGCAAGACTGGTGAAAGATTGGGTTTGATGAACTGAAAGGAAATTGAAATTCCCATGGTGCACAGTCACCAATCTAAATTTTTGAGCCACTTTGGGGTTTTTTGGGGAGCAAGTCAGGAAACGTTTTTTCCCCCACCATATCACGTAGGGCCGGCCCCTATCTGCAAGAAGAATGGCTTTAAAAAAACCCCTGACCCGTGCAGGACTTGTATAGTCATTCCCAAGACAATTGACGTTATTGGGCCCCAAAGGAGGGCCCCCCAAAAACCTATAATAAAATTTTTGGGTCAAAACCCGGGTTTAGTTTATTGTCAACCCCGTATTGCTAATCAGATACACACTCATTGCTTTTTTAGCTAGAAAATAAACATCACTCAAAGGACAGGAAAGTCCTCCTTCACACTGACTTTAGATAAATTATGACACCAATTTATTTATCGGCATTAATAAGGTCAAATGTATGGAGAGCCATTTCTGCTATTGATAAATTATGAATAAATATTCCATGAAATAAATAAATATCCCCATGAAATAAAACAAAATAATTAAGTTAAAAGGAATTTTCATCTTATTTTATTTAATTCATTTCAAGATTTATTTAATTTACTTTAAATGAGGGGGCGGAGTTTTATCTGTGGGGCGGCGCTGGGACAGCAGGGCCGAGCTCGATTCGTGACAGTGGCCAGCAGAAACATGCCGCTGCCTGTCAGAAGAGAGCATGCCGGAGGGTGACAGACCGGCCGTAAATGCCTGCCACGGCGGTTGCTGGTGTTTTTGTTGAAGCTGTCTGCGCAATAAGTCTTCGTCATCCTTTCACCACATCATACACACACCTAGTGCTATTTATTTTCCATCTCAAGTAAATACAGCCACCTTATGTTATGGGGTCTAACGCTGTTTATTAAATAAAAACCAATAAAGACATCATCATTTAAAGTAACAGGCTATAACAATAATGACATCCCGTTTGCCGATAATCAGCATTGGTTTCCACAAAAACAGCTGCAACCGCCTTGGCAGGCTTTTACGGCCGGTCTGGCACCAGGCATTCTGTCTTCTGCCAGCCACAGTCACGAATTGAGCTCGGCCCTGCGTTCCCAGCGCCGCCCCACAGATAAAACTCCGCCCCCTCATTTGAATATAAGAACATGAAATAAAAAGAGCTTAAAATGAAAAATGGGGTTAAAAAGTAAAAGTCTGAAATACGTAAAGTAGCTTTACACAATAAAAGTGTACAAAATAAAACTGCATTATGAAATAAACAATTAAATAAATCTTTAAGTAAATGAAAAAAATCTTGAAATGAATTAAATAAAATAAGATGAAAATTTATTTTAACATAATTATTTTGTTTTATTTCATGGAATATTTATTAATATATCAATAGCAGTATTTATTTATTTAATTTTGAGTGAAATGGCTCTCCATACAAATGTAGCTCATCCACACTACATATGAATAAAGTTGAAAAAACTGAATATTGTTCTTCATCACAAGTTCAACATAATCATGATTTGTTTGTTAAACTTGGGCAAACTGAGTTACTGTACCTTCACGATTAGTTTCCCACTCTGCGGGCTCTTCTTCACTGGCCGGGGTACGCTCCTTTGTGATCTTTATGTCCTCCTTTTCTCTGTGTCGCCCTCTAGAGGAATCTCTCTGCTATAGGAGTATCAACATGCAAATCACTATTAAATTGTGTCAGTTTATAAATTGTTGTCTATTGCATTTGATTCATCTGGGCTTAAAACAGGATCTTATGAATGCAATCTCAAAAGGAAGAGACTGTTGCAGAGGCAAATTGCTAGCATGTTTAGGAGTGCTATAAAACCTATTTGGAAATCATGTGCATTTAATACAGAAAAAACATATAAAACAGCATAACTTACTCTTACTGCTGGGGATGTGGGCTCTTCTAGGTCTCGCTTCAAGTTTTCCGGTTCAACATCCTGTCTTTTATTCTTCATCCTCTCCCGCAGATCACCTGTGGGCCTCTCGGTTGTCCTGCTAACACAAACAAATATATTCAGCATTTGATTTTATGTAGACAGGAAGAAAAACGACACTGATCTGCATTTAGGCCTTACCGGCTGAAGGTGAATCCTTTGCTTCGTGGCTGAGTTCCATGTGTGTAGCGGCAAGTGTTGCCGTAACTGCAGGTACCAGTCTTCAGCCAATTTCTGCAGTGACTCTGAAAAGACAAGCATGGGTAACCTGATGACCTCGAGCTAAATCTCAGGATTTCTGCACATTATTCATGTCAATATTTCAGATTTTTTCATACCAAAGTGAGCAGAGGCCAATTTTCAAGGCAGAAATACTAAATTTCCTTTTGTGTTTACTGCAGAAATTCTATCCAGGTGATGCTTTAAATAGATAAATGCTTACTGGATCCAACTTTTAACACTAATATCTTTAGGTATCAGCTGGAGAAGAGAAAAACTGAGTGATGCGTACATCAGCAGCATTACTCCCAGTGCTGGGACCAAGTCTCTCAAACACGCTGGGCCTGCGAGAAGGGGCGGCGGGGTTGGTGGTGCTGCTGGTCGTGGTGCTGCTGCTACTCCCGCTGTCAGATATAGTTTTTGAATTCTCCACTGTCACCTTCCGCCTGATCTTGGACATTCTGCAGGACTGAAAAAATTAGATTGTTGAGGTAGCGGTTTTTACAATAGGACAGTGAACCGGAATAGCCTTTGTTTAAACAAATTTGTCAATCAGCCACATTTCACTTGATCAGCTCTGATTGGAGATCAGCAGGTCAGTTGATAATTTTTTTTCTCCAATTCATTAAATGTATAATAATTATAAGAAGTCCAACAATTTATAGTCTAGAAATGCATCAACCGACAACATGATGCACTTTTTTTGAGTCAAGTAACTAGAATTTAATCGGATAAAAGTTTTGGTGCAAAAACGGAGATGATCTTGCATTTTATTAATTTTCTGCTAAAATCAAAACTACATGTTTAAAAAAATGAGCCACATATTTTTCTTTTGTCTAAATCAGGTTAAGATCAGACTCGGTAGGTCAGACCTCAAAGAAAAATCATAATCAGTATCCACCTGGAAAAGCCAAAATGGTGTATTTCTAGTTTTAGTCCCATAGTGCAGGAGCTTAGATGCAAAACAACACAACACGACAACAAATCAAACTAAATACACCCATATAGCAAAAAACAACGCATAAACAGAAGAGGTTTAAAGCTCGTTTTCCTTTGATCTACCTAGTATTTTTACTCTTTCCTTTAAAGTTTGATTTTTCCGAACCTTAGCTGAGTTTTAGTTTTAATCCCGATCGTGTGTTTTAACCTCAGTAAAACTGTCAAAGAAATTCCAGTAAATCTGGTCATGAATTAGGTACGGTGCATTGCAACCTGGACTGTACTTTAAATATATACAGAAGTGACGCTGATGGAGATAATGAGCTCACAGTCAGACACACAGCAGTGAATAATGTGCAACAGATGAATCGCCACATTTCTGCGGCTGAAACAAGTTAGCATAAATGCTGCAAAGCTAAAGATCTTCTAACCAGTTCCCACTTAACTATACAGTCATAATCCTGCACAATATTCTCTTTTAATCTGTATGAAAGATAGTTTTAAATGCTAACCCGTTTCACAACTACAGTTTCTGACCAACTAAGACGGGAGAATCCTATCAAAGTGAGGCTAATGCTAACTTAGCATGGGCCCTGGAGCAGAATACAAAATAAAATATGCAGAATTAGAAATTAGGTCTCACCCGCGATATTGTTTTGGTGTCGCATCTACTGTAGACCAGTTAGCGGAGTGAGCGCTTTTCAAGATAACAAGGCTTATTCTTTCAAATCAAAGGCAAAGACTGCCCTGAGAGGCGACATGTTGGCGGAGAGTCGCTGCCCGTTCTTCTTCTATGGTATTCTTAGGGGGACTCTGCTGCAAGCGGAGGCATTACCGCCACCAGCCTTTCTCGTTACAGTTGCTTAGTACAATTAAGACATCACTTCAAAAATGGAAACCCACTTTTAGATTTATTACACACAAACTGATCGAATTCAAACATATGTGTATTGTTCATTATGTGAACTTACTTGGTCTGGGCTCCTTATGCATAAATGCGTAAGCACATGTATAGGTCCATGTGCAAGTTGTCTGAATCTGCAAACTCCATCATCGCCACACTGACAAACACTGGGCATTACATTTAAATTTTATGAACTCATTGGCATTTGAGCATTTTTAGAAAAGTTTTTTTATTTTCTGTATTCTTGTATTCTCTGTTTTTGTATGGACCGCTTATTGTGTCCGAAATAAAGTAAGAAATTAATCTTGACTCTAGACCACTAAGCAACAGTTAAGTCAGTTTCAGTTTTCAGTCTTCAGTTTATTTATATAGCGCCAGTTCACAACACATGTTGTCTCAAGGCACTTCACAAAAGTCAGGTACATACATTACAATTAATCCTAACCATTGAACAGTGCAGTCAGATTCAGTTATTTATTCAAATTGGATAAAAAGTTTTTCTGTCTAAGGAAACCC
Organism: Crenichthys baileyi; assembly: GCA_036173005.1. NCBI lineage: Eukaryota > Metazoa > Chordata > Actinopteri > Cyprinodontiformes > Goodeidae > Crenichthys > Crenichthys baileyi. Next base: position 83,838 of record JAHHUM010001466.1, on the reverse strand, counting down.
AGCAGATTGCATCCAGTCAGTGACTTGCAGCATTCACTCCTCCTGGATGAGCATGTAGAGACAATGGACAGTCACTGGCGTTGACTTTGCAGCAATCCCTCATACTGAGCATGCATGTAGCGACAGTGGAGAGGAAAAACTCCCTTTTAACAGGAAGAAACCTCCAGCAGAACCAGGCTCAGTGTGAGCGGCCATCTGCCAGGACCGACTGGGGGTTAGAGAGAACAGAGCAGAGACACAAAAAGAAGCACTGATCCAGGAGTCCTTTCTATGGCAAGGAAAATTAAATGTTAATAGATGTAGCTCCTTTAGTCGTTTCACCTAGAAAGAAAGAACAGATAAACTCTGAGCCAGTTTTCAAGGTTAGAGCCTGAAAGAGAGCACATATAATTAGTCACAGTAAAAGCTCAGTCAATTGCCATGTCCAGGAGAGAGAAAGGGTTAAACACTGAAAGACAGGGCCATGTGGATCATCGGTAGAGGGTGAGCATTAAGTTGTTGCCAGCAGAAGCTTGGACGATACCCCTCTCCAGAAAGGTGTCACAGGTAGACACAGAGTCAGGCCAGGTGTAGCTTCTAGGAAGAGAAAAGAGAGAGAACAAAGTTAAAAGCTGAAATAACAGCAAATAATGCAAAATTGGAGAGTAGTGTGAGAATGTAGCGAAGTCCTGTTTCCTCTGAGCCTGGCTAACACATTTCCGATGTTGATTCTGGTTCAGTAATGGCTTTACGCAAAAATTGTGACAGCACTCCATGTCCTGGATACACACTGTGTGTAGTAGTTATTAAAGCTCTTACACTGACTGCAGTCCAAACTTTTTGAGGCTCCCAAAAACGTTTGAATGGGCTTAGGTTCACCATTCCTCTCAAAGCTGTGGTCATTTACTTGTGCACCTTGGGGCGATGGTGGGTTGCCGGTTCGAACCACGGCTCTGTCCGCCTCAGTCGTTGTGTTCTTGGGCAAGACAACGCTGTAGCCTGCTGATGGTGGTCAGAGGGCTCAGTGATGCCAATTGTATGGCATCCTCACTTCTGTCAGTCTGCCCCAGGGCAGCTGCGGCTACAATGTAACCCCACTGTGAATGAGAAATTTGATTTTGGGTTTCCCTCAGCTGTAAGCTATAATCATCAAAATAGAAGTAAAGACTTGAAATATATCACTGTATGTGTAATTAATCTACATAATACATGAGTTTCACTAATTGAACTTAATAACTGAAAAAAATTACCTTTTTAATGATATTCTAATTTATTGAGATGCACCCGTGTTAGGTATTAAGTATCAAATAGTCAAGCTCAGAAGGAACGACACATGAGTTTCTGTTAATCTTGCAGCAAGATGGTAGCCCACTCTGCAGTGCAACTACAAAGTGTTGGCACCATCTCTCTTTATTTATATATGTGGTTCACACACACAGTTCAACAGACATTCCAAGCATTTAGAGGGTGTCTGTGTGTCTGTGTGTGGGGTCAGAAGGGTTAGGGTGCATGTGTTTTGCTTTTAAACAGAGAGGGAGTGGGGACTGGTACAAGCAGCCCCCGGATGTTGCTGATAGTAGCATAACTCACTCCTCTCCCTGGGAAGGAAGAGTGATAAACAATACAAAAGTTTTCAAACCCTAACAACCCGTATGTACAGGGGTTGGACAATGAAACTGAAACACCTGGTTTTAGACCACAATAATTTATTAGTATGGTGTAGGGCCTCCTTTGCGGCCAATACAGCGTCAATTCGTCTTGGGGAATGACATATACAAGTCCCTGCACAGTGGTCCGGGGGATTTAAGCCATTCTTCTTGCAGGATAGTGGCCAGGTCACTACGTGATACTGGTGGAGGAAAACGTTTCCTGACTCACTCCTCCAAAACACCCCAAAGTGGCTCAAAAATTTTAAAATCTGGTAACTGTGCAGGCCATGGGAGATGTTCAACTTCACTTTCATGTTCTAAAACCAATCTTTCACCATTCTTGCTGTGTGTATTGGTGCATTGTCCTCCTGATACACGGCACCGGGGCCTTCAGGATACAATTTTTGAACCCTGGATGCACATGGTCCTCAAAAATGGTTCGGTAGTCCTTAGCAGTGACGCGCCCTTCTAGCACAAGTTTGGGGGCCAAGGGGAAATGCCATGATATGGCAGCCCAAACCATCACTGATCCACCCCAGCTTCACTCTGGGCATGCAACAGTCTGGGGGGTACGCTTCTTTGGGGGCTTTTTCCACACAAAAACCCCCCGGGGGATGGGGGAAAAGCAGTAAAGGGTTGGACTCATCAGAGAACAATACATGTTTCACATTGTCCACAGCCCAAGATTTGCGCTCCTTGCCCCCCATTGAAAACGACGTTTGGCTTGGCATGAGTGACCAAAGGTTTGGGCTATAGCAGGGGCCCGGCCGTGTATATTGCCCCCCCGGGTGGAGCTCCCGACGGACAGTTCTGGTGGAAACAGGAGATTGAGGTGCACATTTTTTCCCGTGATTTGGGCACTTGGGTTTTTTGTTTTTTGGTTCAATCCGGGTTTAGCACCCGAACATCCCTTTCAGACACTTCGTCTTGCGTCCACCCGTTAATCCTGTTGGTGTGGGGTTCGTCCTTCTTGGTGGTATGCTGACATTACCCCTGGATACCGTGGCTCTTGATACATCACAAAGACTTGCTGTTTTTGGGGCACAGATGCGCCCAGGAAGGGCGTGGGCCCCAACAATTTGTCCCCTTTTGAACTCTGGTATGCCCCATAATGTTGTGTGCATTTCAAAATTTTTAAAAAAACTGTGCTCTTACCCTGCTAATTGAACCTTCACACTCTGCTCTTACTGGTGCAATGTGCAATCAATGAAGACTGGCTACCAGGCTGGTGTAATTTAGCCATGAAACCTCCCACACTAAAATGACAGGTGTTTCAGTTTCATTGTCCAACCCCTGTAAGTATTCATGTCTTGTACGTATTATGTACCTTTAATATATTTAAAATCAATTTAGATTTTTGATAAAAGCCAATATACTGACTATAAAGCTGTTACAAAATAAAGGACTTTAAAAAATCCTGATATTTAGTTATACTTAAAGTATACTGATGACTAATTTGTCTGCAGGTGTAATGTGAAAGGTAGGAAATTTTATTTACTTACATGTATTTTCAAGAAAGTTATACATCACAGCACATCAAACTAGACATCAGCTGGGGCGTGGTTATCCCTGTTCATTGTGCACCTTTTTCTACCAGATGTTTTCCTTCCTCTCAACTTTTTTTTTGAGCTATCAAGAATTTTCTCCGATACAGAACTCTATGTACAGCCAGTTTCCTTAGCAATGACCTTTCCTGGAGAGTAAACAACTGTCAAGCGCAGAGTCTTTTTCATGATTGTGGAGACCATTCACATTCTAACTTTCTCAGAAAGTTATTTTGGGATTTTATTAGCTGCAAGCTGAAGTCTTCAAAATTTATAGAAGAAAAGATTGAAATATATCACTCTGTGTGTAATGAATCTGTATGAGTGTTACATTTTACATTGATTTAATTGAATTACAAAAAATAAGTAACATTTTAACGATATTGTAACTTACTGAGATGCACCCTTACAGACTCTATTTGTATCATTTTCTTATTTTTCTTTTCATGTTCATTAAAACTTATGTGGCGCCAACAAAAGGGGAAGAAGCGGGCCACTGGCTATGCTTATGAATCTGTTGCCCACCCACCACTGTCCCCCTCTGACCATATATGCATAAAAAATAATGAAAATCCATTTAAAAGAAGAGAGAAAAAACTTCAATGACTTACGTTTATTTATCTGTTTTTCAAGTACTTGGTACTTGGTATCATTTTTTGTCCATTATTGTGCATCAGGTTTTAACTTCTCACTTCTGTCCACACTCGTTTATACACATATTAAAATTTCCTATCAATTTCTTGCATTGTGGCTCTTCTGATGATTCAGCATATTCAGTGTTAGAAGCTAAAAACATTTAAATTCATAGCTCAAGCTGCATGTCCAACCCTCTCAGACAGTTTCACGAGGACTTGTTGCAGTTTGGGTTTTCTCTATGACCTTCAGAGCAATGGTCTTAACTGCAGTTAGAGCTTCATTGCAGGCGCCCTGAATATGGGAAGGCGGCAGCAGGAAGCCGTAGTGGCCACGGTCCTGGAGCTCAAATGTGAAGGAGTATTTAATGCCGAGATTATACGCCCAGTCATCAGAGCCACCAGGGGCCAGGTCTACAGAAAGAAAAGATTAAAGTTACACGTGTCTTCATCAAGTCACAATTAAATAAATAAATATTCCTTACAAATTGTCTTTGCTCCAGGTCCATATGTGTAGACACTCCTATAATATCTTCTTATGTTCTCTGCAGCTTGTTTGACCATCTCATACTATAAAGAAAAAAAAAATCACATGAATTTGGGATTTCGGGAACTTCATGTTTCAGCTAAAATAAAATCAATCAGACCAAACTGCCCACCAGGTCACTGTGATTCTCAGCTTCATCCATGGAGCAGGAATATGGGATGATGAGCATCTGAGAGTAGGAGTGGATGCTCAAGTAGATCTGAATGGAGTCCTTGTGGCTGCGCAGAAAGTTGGCAACTGCCAGCGACTCTGGCTCCGACTCAGGGAAGGCACCGCAGTAGATTTCATCGCAGGGATCAGAAGAGGCTCCCATTGCTGAATAGAACAAAGTTACTGAGATTCTCACATAATGAAACTGTATTAATGATATTTTTTTTATTTTATATTTGGAAAACAGTGGTAAAACCTCAGAGGGATTTTAATTTTATGAACTTACTGCACCAGTTGGCATCAAAGTTTCTGTTCAGGTCGACTCCAATGCATGATGTATTCTTTTTGGAGGAACGGTTCTTCCTCCACATTCTGTTCTGATAAAGAGAAAAATGAATCTTTGTACTAATATTTGGGCACTCGCAACCACAGTGACCCTCAAAAAGATGCTGGAGACACATGATGCAAGCAGATCCTAAATTACCATAAACAAAGGGGAAGAATCCACAAAGCATACAGAGCGGGTTAAGGTGGGGAAGGTTTGGCTGTAAAATAGATATAATAAAAGCAAATCTTCCACAAGAAATAAGGGAATTTACCACAAAATGCAAGAAGCTAAATAAAGGTCCAAACTGAGTAAGAAAAGATGGCTAAAATGACTTTGAAAACACCTAAAAAGGGTGAAACAACAACAAAAAGAGAGACATGGAGCTCAATACAAGGAAATCCTGGAAGAAAACTTGCAGATGGGGCAGAGGTTAATCTTCCAGCAGGGCAACAACTCTAAACATGTATGTGCATTGCTGTGTCCTCCACATAGCTTCTGAGAAAATGCAAATGGGACTTCTTATGGCATTCTTCTAACACTTCAACAGTGTTTCCTCCTTGCACAAAAGCCAGATTGATGGAATGCAAAACTAGTAGTCGTCCTGTCGACAGATTCTTACACCTGAGGTTTGTATCTCTGCAGCTCCTTCAAAGCTACCATGGGTCTCTTTGGTGTTTCTCTGATTAATGCTCTCCTTGCCCCTCCTTGTCACAAAAAGGCCAATAAAAATACATTAAAGTTGGTTGTTATGTGGAAATATGTTATGTGATAATAAATGTAATAACGGTCCATACTTTTGCAAGACACTGTTTATATAATTCAACACTCCATTTTGAAGGAATGAAATCCATTCATTAATTTATTCAAGGTTTTGTATTCACGGAATTAACCTATGAAAAACAGAGAAGATGTGTGGTTTAATGTCTTTTCCAAGGATCCTTTAACACATGAGCCAGGAAGGGGTAGCAGCAAAATTGAAACTAAAGAGCAATCACTGTTATCTTCTTAACCCAGCAAAACAATGCAAGTAAGAACTTTGCTGCAGATGTTCCTACTTGTGTCCAGGTGAACTTGTATCCATCTGGGTTCATGACAGGCATGACATAGACATCCATGTTGTCTAGGATCCGAGTCATGTCTGGGTTCTGGTTGTAAAATGACAGTGACTGTGAAAGAAAGAGCAGTTGTGTGTGATCCCTGGAGCAAAAACAGACTTAGATACATTTTCGGGGGAAGGTTAAACAAAGTGTGCTCACGTAGTGGACGAAAATCAAGCAGAAAGCAGGAGAGATCCACTCTCTGGCATGGATGCCACAGTCGATCCAGATGGCTTTCTTGTTTGGCCTGTTATTTAGAGACAACTAAAACAAATAAGGGCAACATTAGTCCAGATTCAGACACTTCAAATTATGAACTTGGTCTCATTAAATGAAAAAGTATTTCAAATACAATGCCCTCTGCTCTTATAAGCACCCCTGACAAAAATGTGTAAAGAGTGTTTGAATAGATCTGACCTTCACCACACTGAAAATTTGAAAAAAATCTTACCATTAATTTGAGCACATTTATTGATTTCTTAACCAAATCACCAGGGCAAGTTATTTACAACCCTAAAATTCTTATAATATAGCTGTCAATAAAGCATCCATCCATCATCAGGAGAGAGGCAAGGTCAGGTCACAAATACACCTGGGACTGTAGTCTTTCTAAATGGATTTAGCATGAGTGAGTTCTCACCGGGTACTCTGGCTTCCTCCAACGGACCAAAAATATTGTTAGGTTAGGTTAGTTAGTTACCCCATAGGAGTGAGTGTCTGTATGCATGGTTGTTTGTCCTGTATGTCTCTATTCTGCTCTGGGACTGAGTGGCGACCAGGGTGTTCCCTGGCTCTAACCCAGTGGCCCATGAAGATAACACAACTCTGCAAAGGAAAAGCGGGTGATGGAGGGGTGTTTGGTTGGGAAACACAAATAAATATACTTGGACAGAACATATTTAAAAAGATTAGATTATTATGGATTATTACACCTAATAGGTGATGCTGTAAACGTAGGCGGGTGTAGACAATGGGTGGATGGATCTAATTCATCATTGCATCTTTCAGAAGGATGACATGGTCAAATCAACACAGAAATGGTTCAACAGACAAAGAACCCATCTTCTTCCATGGCTGCCTCAGTCCTAATATCTAAATGTTATAGAACAACTGTGGGCTGAGCAGAGGAGTATGAAGCATGAGAGAGGACCCAGGAATCTGGAAGATCTAGAGAGACTATGAAAAGAGGAACGCTGCCTCTCTTTGTATGCCTAATGCAAAATATGAAAGAAGACCAAGTGAACAGGAAAAAAAAAAATTAACATGCAAATTGTTTTCCATTCTGAATGATTGTACCCAAATGAAAAGCAGGATTTTTATAGGTTTTATAATTTTATTAAACTTTACATGCAATAAACAGAGTTTAACCTTTAGAGCATACAGCGGTCTCTTCTCATATGAGGAGCCAACAAGAATAGCTTTAACCGTGTTAGGGTTCTCATGGGCTGTTCTGTTAATCCAGTCATAGATCTACAACAGAAACAGTATATTTAGTTTCAAATAGCATGGCTAATAAAAATTACTACGAAGTTAAGATCTGCAACTGGGGGTCTTACATCCTCCAAAGTGTGGTATCTATGGTAAAATGTCGAGCCACTTCTTGGGACAGTGGAGTCGTTCCTCATCTGCATTTCAATGATCACATCAGCATTGGGCAGCATCACTCTATAGTAAAAAATGCAACACAAATTTACCTGGAATTATACGTGACATAAACAACGCCTGACAATGCAGACGTGCTTTTTAAAATGGGCTACGTACTCATGGTCAATGTTCTGCCTCTGCAGCAGGTTCCTGACTGTCTCGGAGCTCTTTGCAGGAACGTAGAGGTGGACTTGAGTTAACTCTTTGATATTGTAAGGTGAAACAGGCTTCCATAAAACTGTCTGAGAGAAAATGTCCAATGTTATCATTTCCTGAAAGAAAAATTGCCTACAGAGGCAAGTATGTGGTGATACATATAAGAAAAATTCTACCTGGTACAGTGTGGACACATTCTTCAAAATCTCCACTTGTTCTTGAGTGTTAGGTGTTATTGATAAAACTTGACCACTGGATTGAAGGGGAAAAAATTTATAAAAATAGAAATGTTCAAATAAATCTGTCACAGAAATCCTTTAGTATGCTTCTCTAGAGGAGTACAGCACCATGAAAAAGTACGCGCCCTCTCACTGATTTATTCAATATCTATTTTATCTTTGTCACCCGTTTCAAAGCATCAAGTAAATACAAAATTGAGTTTTCAGACTTTAAAGATTTTTTCACCTATCAAATACAACCTGGGTCTATGTGAAAAATAATAACCCCCCTTATTAACAATATATTTGTGGTTCAGCTTCAACAGAACACAAAGCTCCATACACCTTCTTGTTGATCCCTAAGACATTTTAGAAAAAGAAGATCCTACCAACAGGCAACATGGTGGCGGAAGTGTGATGGTCTGTGGCGGCTTTGCTGCTTTATGACCTGGACAGCTTGCTGTAATGGATGGAACTATGAATTCTGCTCTGTATCAGAAAATGCTTGAAAACCATAACATGTGGCTGAAAACAATTGTCCAAAGAAGAGTGGGGCAACATTTGTCTACAGTGTTGTAAAAGACTCACAGCCAGGTATGTCAAACACTTGATGGCATAATAATTTATAAGGTTTAAGGCGAAATTGCTTCTTCACATGGGGAAAAGCTGGTTTGGATGAATTTTTTTCCATTAATGAATGAAATCCGCATTTAAAAACTCCATTTCACATTTACTCAGGTTATTTTTGTCTGATAGTACAGCTCGCTTGATGATCTAAAATATTTAAGTGTTACAAAAATAGCAAAAACAGAAGGGGCAAATGCTTTTTGACAGCGCAGTATGACCCAGCACAGCTTCGTACGTTTACATAAGAATACTTTTATATACTTTTATTTTATTTACTGTTATAGCCTGGAGAAAGAAGATGCACACATTTTCAACATTTATATCAATTAAAGCCATTTACCTTGGTTCCGTGCAGTGTCCTGCTTTCAGAAGCAAGTCAAAATTTAAGATAATAAACAAAACCCAAAGAGTAGCCATGATGCAACACTCCAAACTGAAAATGTCCAAATGGTCCAAAGTGTGGAGGTAGGTACAAAAGTATTGATTGAAGCTGTGTTTATTCAAGTAAACTTTACCTTTGAAAAACACAAAGCAGGGCATAGATCAGTAGAGACGCATTTATTTGGCTAGTTATCTTTTCAACAGCTCCATTTAACCCCGGATAATCAGAATATTAGTAAAATAATCCAGACACTTGAATTTGTAACCAGTTTCATCTTGAGACGTTGACGCAGTGACACCTCCTCGCCTGTTGGTGGCGCCAGATGGGTAGAACTCTAGTTAAAGAGGTTGCGACGCAAACGCTCGTACTGGGCTGACGCAAAGATGTCGGCTCACGATCAGCTAGTGTTGTGTTTGTGTGAATTAACGAGGTAAGATACAAACAAACAGCAAAAACCCGACGGATAAGACGACATTTCAGCCTTTAAATATGAAATGTACAGTTTTCTGTTTGTCTTTATGCGAGGAATATAATAGAAAACAGTGAAATGTTAATATTGTCTATATTTTTTCGCATCATTAGCTTATTCAATGGGTATATGCTTTCTAAGTATAAAACATTTCAGTTGTTGTTATTAATCCAGTCATGAAGTCTTTAACGTGTTGGTTGTAGAGGGTAACCCTGCTGTAAAGTCTGGACCAAAAGATCTGACAGTGTTTCACCAGACTTGCCCTACAGAATCATGCTGCCACCAGAGCAGAGCTTGCGCAAGATTGATTGCAGATGTGTGAGAGTGCAGAGTAGCCACTTGGAGAACTACATACTGCTGTGTTTGCTGACAAAGCGAAACACATATCTATTTCCTTTAAGATTAAACTTAAACTCGGAACAATTATTTCCATTAAAATGTTAAAATAAGCATTTTTGAAGTCACATTGAACCGGATAGATTATCCCCTACATTTGTTTTGAAGAATTGGTATTTCTTGCAGATGCCATGCTTTTGCCTGCTCTGCAGTATAAACCAACATGGGCCTAACACGCCGAGCATCTCTTTGTTTCAGGTTGCTGTGGAAGTTGCTGCTCCCGCTGGTGATTCTGTGTGTGTTTCTGGTCGCTGTCCTCGTGCTGCTGGTGCTGGCTGTCCGTCTGTGGCTGCAGAGCAGCAGAAACGCTCGCCGGGCGAGGGAGGGTCGTCCAACTGTGGCCTTTTTCCACCCTTACTGCAACGCTGGTGGAGGGGGAGAGAGAGTGCTCTGGTGTGCCATCAAGGCTCTACAAAACAGGTAGAGCGCATGACTCACTTTGGTTAATGTTTTTGTAGGTTTAGGAGAAGTAAACTGCCGTCACATCTTATTGCATTACAGTCACAAACATTTTATGCATATTTGAGGGGTTTTATGGGATAGACTCAAGGCCCCCTGTACTGCATGTTTTAGGTTTCTCCTTGGTGCAACACACCTGACTGAAATAACTAGGGAATTACCAGGCTGCAGCAGCACTTGATGGCATGCAAAGGCCATGCCACTGGGATAGATCAAAGGAAACTATCAAATAATTGTGAAGTGGAAAAACAGGGATACATGGTTTAATAGATGTATAAGAATTAAAAATCTGAACTCTGATACCCCTGGGCAAACAACTTCCTTCAGAGTTCACCTTATTAAATAAGAGTCATCCTGTGTGTAATTTTTATTTTATTGTCCACCTAAACTGACCAAGTATGTAAAGGAAGCATTACTCAGAGGAGCAGCCTAGAGGCCCTTACAACGGTGGATGAGCTGCAGGGAGCCACAGCTCAAGTGTAAGAATCTATTGACAAGTTAGCTATTAGTTGTATACATCTGGGCTTTTAAGGAAGAGTGACAAGAAGAAAGCCAAAGTCAATAGAAAGCCATAAGAAGTTTCCTGTAGCCTTTAGGGGACACAACAAACATGTGGAAGAAGGTGCTCTGGTCTGATGAGACCAAAACTACACTTGTTGGCCTTCATGGAAACTTATACTACTTACTTATACTATCACCATGAACTCAGCACCCCCACTATGACAGGGATGCTTTTCTTCAGTAAGGATAGGGAAGATGGTTGATGGAAAGGTGGGTTGGGGGCTAAATACAATTTTTGGAAAAAAACTAAAACCCCGAAATTACTTAGGATTAGGAAAAAGGGCCCCAAACCCCTAAAAATACATCCTGACTACAATGGGGTGGTTTTTTGACCGAAGGGGAAAATTTATGTGGTTTTTAAAGGGGGAAATCAAGTTTCCCGATTGTTTTCCCCCCTCGTTTTTTTACAACCATGTCGAAAGACACACCTCGTGGTCGTGGAAAAGTGGGCAGTCTTTTTCAGAAGGGTTTTAAAACACTGGGGATGCATCAAGCAGAGAAAAATCTGAGGAGATTGCAGGGAAAAAAACCAAAATTGGGTTTAAAAACTGTCCTACTCTTTATTAAAAACCCGGGAAGGGTAGTTTGGGGACCCCCCCCTCTTTTTAGGAAAAAAATAAGGCTGGAAACAAATCCTCAATGATTGTGTCAAACGATCACTTAAAAGATAATGAAAACAATGGAAGGAAAACAAAAGTAAAACTAACGGGCTATGTTTTTTAAAAGTGAAAGTAAGAACATTTCCACACACACAATGCCCCAAGGGGGGAATTTTAAAAAAATTTTTGGGCTTTAACGCTGTGTACCTTAAGAAAACCCTAATCAGTTTAGGGTAACAGGAAAAAAAAAAGGGTTTAAATTTTCTAGGAAGCAAAGATTGGGGCTCTGGGGCAATTTGGAAAATGGGCATATGGTCTAAAAAGGGTTTCCAAAATTTACCTGTTCCAGAGTGATGGGCGCATCGGTAAGAAGAGAGGGAGGTGAAATGGGTGGGACCCATCCCTGCCTAGTGGCCCAATTCAAGCCTGTGGGGGCAGTGCTATGATCTTGGGGGTTTTGGGAGGGTTTTGGGCAGGTCCCGGGTTTGCAACAGTGGTGTTTCAAAGAATGAAAGGGCGCTGACTACCCCGAATATACTGAAAGACCCGGTTATTTTCCCTCAATGGGCTTTTCTTCCCTGATGGCACGGCCCATATTCCAAGATGACTATGGGGGATTCATCGGAAATCGAATTGTGAAAAGTGGTTCAGGGAGGGATGAGACCTCATTCTCCCATTGGGTTGGCCCCCCCACAGAAACTTTGGGATGTGCGGAGAAGGGTTTGCGCAGCAGTCTACTCCCTCAATGAAACCATTTTGGTGAAAATTAATGCAACACTGGGTGGAAATAAATCTTGTGACATTCAAAGTTATCGAAACTGCACAGCGAATGCGTGCCGTGATAAAAGAAAGGGGGGCCCCAACGAAATGGGGACTTTTTTTTTTGCTTTGAGTTTGCATGTTCTCCCCGTGCATGCGTGGGTTCTCACCGGGTACCCCGGCTTCCCCCCCAATCCAAAGACATGCCTGTTTAGGGGAAATTGGGCACTCTAAATTGCCCTTAGGTGTATGAATGAGTGTGTGCTTGGTTTTTTGGTGTTGCCCCGCGATGGACTGGCGACCGTCCCGGGGGACTACTTTTTTTTTGGCCGGCAGTGTATTTTTAACCCAACCTCCTATTGGGGGGTATCCGGGCATCACTTTGTGTGTCACCCGGGGGGCCCGGGATGACAGGTCAGCAGATCCTGGAGGGAGCCCGTCAGCGGTTTAACATCGTGCTTCCACGGCCGGTCCGGTTTGTGTTCCTGCAGCACCGGGTGCTTGTGGAGCCTGGCCTGTTTCCACACTTCACCCTGCTGGGACAGAGCGTGGGATCCATCTTCCTGGGATGGGAGGCTCTGACGGAACTGGTTCCGGACCTTTACATAGACTCAATGGGTTACGCCTTCACTCTGCCGCTGTTTCGCTACCTGGGAGGCTGCAGTGTTGGGAGCTACGTTCACTATCCCACCATCAGCACTGATATGCTATCTGTGGTGAGGGAGAGGAATCCAAGGTAATACCCGTCTTCTTTGACCACACTCTTGTTGCTTTCTAGCCACTGAACTAACCCAAACTGTGATTGTTTCAGGTTCAACAACCCAGACTTCATCTCAAACAGTCTGTTCCCGGGATTTTGCCTTCAAGTTGGTTTTTACTACCTCCCTTTTTTGGCTGTGCTCTACGGGGATGGGCTGGCCCCTGCTGCGAGGGTTCATCATGGTAAACTTTCCTGGACCCCCTCGTCAATTTTCTTATGGGGGTTCCCCAAAACCGAAACCACGGGGTTTTACCCCACCCTGCGACGAAAGCTTTTTCCTGGAATCCCCCGGGGCAGGGGATGGGGCCGGGAAATTTGCCACTCTATCGTTTCTGTCGGGCAGTTCAGGCCAGAGAAAGATCACCGTCTGCAGATCAGGGCCTTCAAGAAGGTGTTAGACAGAAGCAAGAAGGGGTCGGGGGCCAGAGAGGCGTTGAAACTTGTTCTGATAGGCGGATGCAGGAACCAGGAAGATGAAGACAGAGTTCTCAGGGCTAGGGGACTTTGCCAGAGTGGGCAGGCAGCAGGGGATTTTAAAACGGGAAACGTTTCCTTAAAAGGAGCTGAAGAAGGAGAAAAAGCAAACCCAAACCTTTGGGTTTCTGCCCCCCCATGTGGAACAAAAACCCCGGGAATGGGTTTAAAAACAAAAATTTTATTTTTTTAGTGAGGGTTTAAACATACTTTCCCTTTTTTCTCTTCCAGGTGTTGGGGGAAAGGTGCGGCAGCGGGAAAGGTCACCCTTTGGCCCCAAAAATCGGGGGGCCAAAAGGCTGGACAATGTTCAGCCCTTTTTGGGGGGGCGTCAAAGGGTTTCCTTTGGCAGAAAACGAGGCCCTTTTACGGGGAAACCCCATGAGCAGACCCTCCCCTCTGCCCCCTAAATAGCCGCCGCAGATCAAAACGCGATCCCAGGGCAGCAGTCCAGTTCCGATTCTCAATGGGGAAATTTGAAGCCTGCCTTGGCGGCCAGGGAAACCCCCTTTGGGGGAACATTGGAGCTTTTATCACTTTGGGGATTTTTTTTAAAAATGTCACATTTAAAAGAAACCTTTACCTTAATGCCCCCTTATGTTTCCTGCGGGAAACGGTGACAAACATATTAAAATCTTTTTGCCTTTGTAGACACACATAATAAGATTTTCGGGTGCATATGGAAGCTGCATTGCATGAAAGATTTTATCCCTTTTTTTTGGTTACTTTTGCCCAATGTGTACTTTTTAAAAAAAATTTCCTCAGGGGAACAAATTAGTCTTGGTTTGAAACTTGGAAAAACAGGTATTAAAGTAATTATTTACAAAACAAATGTAATAAAAACATTTAATTCTATCGATGCAATATTGATACGTGTGCATATAATAAAGATACAGTGTACATCAGGATTTTTTTCTATTCATGTAGCAGTTGAAGATTTTATTTTATTTTTTTAAGTGTGATGAAAATAAAATACACTGGAACTAGTTTTAGTCCATTTGGTTTTTGCCTTGTTTTAGTGCCCAGGTAATTTTAAATTGACTTTTATTTTCTGCATAGCAATTTATATTGGATTACAATTACTTATTCTCCCTGAATGGTTAAGTCTATGAAAATTAGTTTTAAGATCTGATTTAAGTGTGACAAAGAAAGTGTTGTGTGTGCTTATTAGAGCCGCTGCAGTTCACAAAATCATAAGTAGACAAATGCATACAAAGTGCTAAGTTTTTCTTTTTTTTAAATGTACACATTAAACTGTTTTGGTATTTTGGAGCTCAATCCATGCTTTCAATAGATCTGCATTTTTACATTTCTTCCACCACGACATCTGGGGGTTTAGCCCTCAACGTCCAGCTCTAACAAAATGCTAGAAACTCCTGGAAGATCCACTTCATCCTAGAGCTCTGGTAAAAATGAATCCTGTGCATCATGGAAGAAAAACTGGCAATAAAGAAACATAAACAACACTAAGAACTAAAAACCAGCCTAAACACTCATGCACTCTGTGATAGACACAGTTCAGACATAGATTTGATAGCTGGAGATATGCTGTTAATGGAAGTATTTTTCCAACTGTGAAAACTATTTGCAGAACTGTTTGCCAGTGGTGCTTCCATATTCATTTTACTGTCTTGACTTTTATTGTGTTAAATATATAAGCTAATCCTGGAACTTTTTTTTATTTTTCAATTTTAGTTTTATTGTTTTGGGATAATCTCAATGAGAACCTCAAAGTTAAAAAACAGATACGTCATAGAAAACACGTTTTCTACGAGTGTTGGTGAATCAGAACTATAAAAATACCACAACTACCATTAATACTAATATTCATATTGATGATAACATCTATGCTGTCATTAGCTCCATTCTTAGTGCAACAATTTCAGCTTGTAACAAGACCTTTTGAATATTTTTAACCACATTTTAACACATCCATACATGATACAAAAATTTAATATTACATCAAATTACATACAGCACGACTGCATGGCTGGTTTATTATAAGCCATCCCAACCATAGAGCGTCAAACAAAATCAGACCACTAGAGGGAGTACTAGACCTTCTGTTGACAGTGGTCCATGAACCTCACTATAATGATCTAGACAAATAAGGACTCTTGAGACAGGGTTGAGGTCTGGTTTGAACATGTATATTGAGATTTTCAGTTATATGCAAGAGGAAACATTTACTTAAACCTGCTTTGTCTTTACTTCCACTTCAGAACATTAATTGCTTACAAACTGCATTCTAGCAAACATCCCTTCAAGGTGGTTTAAGATATACCGTCTTTAATCTACTCTGACAAATTTCTTTGTGGAATCAACCAACAGGGCGGCTGATAAGAACAGCCTCTGCATTTAACGCCAGTTAAGTTATGTGAAATGCTTCTGATATGTCCTCATGGCACAAAAGGACACATGGAGAATGGGATACTTAACGGACAGCACAAGCACTCAGAAAATAAAAGCGCTGCTGTCATGTGCGCTGACGGCTAAAGCAGCAATGCCACCATGAAGAAACAAGACGGGGTTCAAAGCACATTCGGTCTAATGCAAGTCTGATGATGGGTTATTAAATACACAATTTGATGCTCTGTACATTAACCAGGTGAATACGTCTCCTTCACTGTGTACTATGATGATATTCCAGTCTGTGTTCCTGCTGTCAGGATGCTGATCTCATGAGATGGAAAAGGCGCTGGGAACAAGTGGTGAAGGAGCTTCAAACTAAGGGGATGAGGTCCAAAAATCAAGCCAACAGGAAAAGGAACTCACACAGAAAAACACAGGCCTCCCCTCCATTTAAACATGGTTGTTACTACATTTGCATAAATAAAAAAAGTACAATTTGCATTCTGTTGCACAGTCCAAGCTCTTGGCAAACGTCTTCAGATGTCTCCATTCGGGTGACCTCTGGAAGACTTTTAGAAAGAGGCTTGCTTCAGATTTGTGTTTGCAGATTTGTGAAGAGGTCAAGAAATTTTCTAACTGATTATAGGTTTTTGCAGATACTTGAAGTGTATCTCAATACATTAGAATACCATTAAAAGTGTACTTTATTGGGGTAATTTAAACCAGAAAGCGAAACTCAGATTAATTACATAAAACTATGTATTTTGAAGTATTTTTATCCCTTAATTTAGCTTATTATAGCTTAAAATCCAAAATTCAATATTACATACAAGCATTAAAAAGGATTTTTATACAGAAATGTCAGCCTACCGAAAAGTACGACCGCTATATGTACTCAATGGGCCCTCCTTTTGCATGAATTACTGCATCAATCCGTTGTGACATGGAGAAGATCAGCCTGTGGTGGAACGCCACACGTCTTCCTTCCACTCAACTTTCCTTTAACACTTTGTGCACAGCCATCTCCTTTAACATTTGTGGATTTCCGTTATGGAGCGTGCCAGCTGGACAACTGTCAAATCAGGAATCTTCTCCATGTTTGTGCTGTCCATAGCATCAGCATAACACAACATTTCTGTAATAAAAATCCTTCTCTTATTGGTCTTTTTAATGTTAAAATTTTCTGAGAAACTTAATTTTAGGCTGTGAGTTTTTACATTTTGACTTGAAATGATTAAATAATGAACTTTTCAGGGATATTCCCATTTACTGAGATTCACCCATATAGCAGAATCCTCTCCTTAACCTGTCAATTTGTAATGCCTCAATCATACATGAAATTGTGACCAAATATTATTCTGGTTTAGAAAAAACCGGCTGACCAGCAATAAAAAAACAACTTTAAATTAATAAGCCTTTAAATTATTTCCTACAAAAGAAAACCAAACAGTCACATTCCACGACAGTCTTCCTTAACAGTTAACTACTTCATCACCATATGTAATCATGCATGCAGACGATGCATGTTTTTCTCTCACACATACACCCAGACAGACACACTCAACCTAAGACATGTGGTTCATGCAGTAATCAAAGCAGAAACAGCCTCACGTGGTTCCGATTCCTTTGTTTTGTATTCCGTACGTGGCATAGCTTTATGGCAAAAAAAAGAAAGGAAAAAAGAAAAGCAAACACATGATTTGGCTCAGGTCTGGATTCTTCATACCTACCCAGTCCAGTCTTAACAGTCTTGGTACTGTAAATCCTTCTGTTTTACAATGTTTTGCATTTTGTTTTTTAATGCACTGTTTGGATTTGGTGGTCAGATTTGGCTTTTTGTATATACAAGGTCACCAATCAATGATCACAGGAGAATTTCATAAGTCCAGGATTTCATACCCATTTATCAAATAAAGTTTGTTCAGCCAGCTGCACTGCATCCTGATCTCAGAGTTCAACGTTATCCGGTAAGTTTGGTCCCATCCCCTCGTTTGGGTGGTGCAGGTGGTGGTCCTCTTCGCAGCGTTGCATAGCCTGAGATGTTTCCAGACATATAGCCACCATTTCCTCCATTGCTCTGCTTGCCCTGGTCCAGGAGCAGCTCTGGGGGCGGTGGAGGCAGGGCCATGTCGTCCATGGTCCCTGCTGGATCCAGCTTTCCTGGACCATGGCGACCCACTGACTTTTGCTTCAATGTCTTGCTGAGATCCTCCAGGAAGTTAGGTTGACCTGAGCTACCCTTTGGGGATGTAGGCGCAGGTGGCGATATCGGAGGGGGTTCTAGGTTGGCATTGCTTCGCCTTCCTAGGGTGGGTGGAGGAGTCTTTTTTAGGGAGTTCTTTGCCCATATTGAGTTGCTAACAAGGGAGACAGGCGGTGGTGGAGGGGGAGCTTGGGGTTGAGGGTTTACCACAGCTACCCTTGGGACACCTCCACTATGCGTGTCGTTGCCTGGAGGTGGAGGAGGAGGGAAGAGTTCAGAGACCGGGGGAGGAGGAGGAAAGTAGCCGCACTCGGGTGGGGGAGAAGGAAAGTCACCGCCAGCCTGTTTAGCCTGGCTTACTTTGGCCTGCAGTGCCAAAGGCAAGTTAGACAGATTGAGCTTTCCTGGTTTAGGTGGAGCAGGTGGACCATTTGAGGGGTCCTTTGAAGGAGATCCATTGGAGGAGGAGTTGGGACACGAGGAAGAAGGGGTGGCATTGCTCTGGGGAGCAAACTTGCTGAGCAAATTCCTCCTGGATTCCTCGAAGGAGGCAGATGAGTTGGACTTAATGCTTGAGTTCCTCTGTGGGGTTGGAGGTGGTTTCTTACCACCGAAATTGGATGAACTAGAGGGTGATCTTTTCATTGGAGAGCCCATATTTCCTGAAGGAAGTGGAGGAGGAGGTGGTGTTGGTCCAGTGATGGGTGCTGGGGGAGGCGGTGGGGGTGGAGGTGGTGCAGGGAAGCCATTGTTGCTCTCTGCTGGTGGAGGTGGGAACTCTGGAGACTCCCGCTGCTGGTGACCGCCAGGCTGCCATTTTGGTTTAGTTTTTACAGCTGGAGGGGACAGGGGAGCTTTAGGGTACTCAGCAAGATTAACTACTTGGGATGAAGCTCCTGGAAACTGACTTGCCAACTGCTTCACCAGAGACATGGTAGGTGCAGCTCCCGTTGACATGCTCACTGTTTTAGACAGGCTGTGCTGCTTGGGCATGGTAGGTGGAGGATGACTGGATGTGTGTCCCTGCTGAAGGCTGAGCTGTTTCTTTATGTGAGCAGGTCCAGGAGGAGGGGGTGGTGGTGGGGGTGGTGGAGGTGGAGTCGGCGCAGCAGCGGGTGGAGCAGGAGGAAATGGTGAGACCGGGGACATGGGCTTGGGTGCATTGTGAGGCATAAAGCCAGGAGTGAAGGTTTTGGGTGGAGCTGGTGGGGGTCCAGGAGGAGGCGGAAACTGCGCTGGTATTGGGAACTGCTGGGGTGGAGGAGGCGGAGGTGGGGGTGGGGGTGGAGGCGGCGGAGGAGGTGGGGGTGGTGCAGGAGCAGGTGGTGGCGAGTCCTCAAGATCTCCGTTCTGAGGCAGGAGTTCTCGTGGTGGACTGGGAAACCGCTCCTTTAAAGCCTGCTTGAGCCCATTGGAATAAACAGTCTGGCTCATGGGAGCTGGTGCAGGAGGTGGAGGTGGGGGTGGAGGAGGAAATCCTGCACCATTGCTGTGTGGAGCAGGAGGTGGTGGGATGAAAGAAGGAGGGGCCGCGGGGCTGGGAGGCCCAAACCTCAAAACAGCCATAGCGGACCCTGGGGTTGGCATTGATGGTGGAGGGGGAGGAGGAGGTGGCGGAGGAGGTGGGACATTGGTCCTTGCAGCAATGTGATTCACATTAGGCTTGATAACCTGCGCAGCAGGCAGCGTTGGAGGTGGAGGCAGAACTTGCTGTGCTGTTGCGTGGAGGTGAGCAGGTAACTTGTGGGAAGCCTTCTGGTTCTGCAGCCTGGTGATGGTGCTGTACTTGTACATTGTGGGGGCCAGTGAGTGGTGTGACACCATTTGGACTGGAGGTAGGGGGGGAGGAGGAGGAGGTGGCGGGGGAGGTGGTGGAGGTGGACTGGGGGCAGCAATTGGTTCCTGCTGCTGCTGTGGGAACATGTGGTTGTAGCTGCTGCTGGGCTGCGGCTCTGGAGACATGGGTGGCTCAGGCAGCACCTGTGGGGTCCCTGGAGGTGGGGGTGGCAGCATCTGGGGAGGAGAAGGAGGCTGATTTTGTGGTTGGGTCAGTGTTGGTTGTTGCACTGAAGATGGCTGAGGTGGATGCTGCTGCTGCTGCTGTTGCGGAGGGGGAGTGAGGACTGGGTGGTCCACTGAATGCTGGCTGTGATGTCGGTGGCTGTGGGAAGAATGCGTTGATCCACGCGACGCCTCCATCCTCATCTGCTTAGCAAAGAAAAGTAATAAGTGAGTCACAATCTCTAATTTTACATTCATCTTAGCTTCTGTGGACAGAGAGTCATACTTTTGAATTCTCCTCCATCTGGGTTCCCCTCTTCCAGGCTTCAGAAAAAATGGAGCTCACCACACTCTGGGACCGGCCATGAGAGGAGGCTGTATCCACTCCACTGTCTGAATGACCTGAATGATTGGACTGGGACTCTGACAGGACGCAAACACCAGCAAATCTTGTTTAAAAAGTATATAGCTTGCAGTATATGAGCTAATGTTCTTAATGTGCAGACAATTTTTAACTATTAGTGAAAGTGTAATCAGGAAATAAACTCACCAGGTATGCTGGCAGAACTGGAGCCTGATCGAATGCTGGAAGTAGACAGGGATGACCAATCATAGGCTGCCTCTGTCCTCTTCATTGCTCCCTGGTAATTCACATATAACTGCTTGCCATACTAAAGATAAGCACATACTTAAAGTCAGTTATGCAGCTACTTATGACAACTTGTCATGAATCTACATTTATTTGCTGATTTTTATTTCTTGAGAATTAAATCTGATTTGGACCAACCTTGGCGATGCGAATCCCATTCACCCACTGGTGCAGGGTCCTAACATCATCACAGCACAGGTACTTTATGTATTGAGACTTCTTCTGGATTTGGGGATGCTGTAAAAAACAAATAAATAAAACTAGCCCAATTTAGTGGTTTACAGTTTGGCCACAAAAGACACAATAAAATAGCCAATAACGGCCCTGACGTGAAATTTTCAGGTACCCTCCAGCTCTAAAATCTGAATCCTGTTCAGCAGAAATCAGTAGGAATCAGGATTTGATATACTGTTGAAAGACTCATTTAAATTTTTTCCACTAGATTTATATGAGGCGACTGTGGCTCAGTAGGAAGACTAGTCGTCTTGGAATCAGATCAGTTGTGGGTTCGATTCCAGCTTCCTCCTGCCATATGTCGATGTGCCCCTGGGCAAGGCACTTAACCTCAAGTTGCCTACCGATCTGCGTATCGGTGTATGAATGTGTGAGCGATAGTGAGTGCGATTGGGTAAATGTGGCTCTAGTGTAAAGCGCTTTGAGAGGTCTGTATGACTGGAAAAGCGCTATATAAGTTCAGTCCATTTACCATTTAAAGAAATATTTAAAATGCTCTGGTATTAATTTTTTTTTATGCTATGTATTTTTTCCAGGGTTTTCCTAGCTAATCTACACAGCTGCATTCCACGGTTCTTCATCCTCTTTAACCGATTTATTTATGTCTCTAATTACTTATTATATTATTATTATGTTCTGCCTTGACTATTCACTTAGTTTGAACATTTCTAATGTGAGTCTTTACAAAAATGTATCTATAAATTAAGCTTAATTGATTTATTTTTGTCGTTTCTTTCAAGCCAGATCCACATGGAGAGTTTTATGCCAAAAAGCTTCATCTTAGTCTCCTTTGACCAAAGCTTGCATTTCGAGTTTAAGTCCCAGTGGAGTTTATCATTCTCCATTTTTAAGTTGGTGAAGTTAAGACAGAAAAGATCGTCCCCGACACGGTTCCCAAACAGTGGGCTTGTCGATAGAAGCTAAAGGTTTTTTATAGAGACTTGTAGAAGTGCAGCAAAGACTGGCATCTTGCGTTCACCAACAGTGAACTTTGGAGATCTTTTGGTGGCAACATACATATGGGTCCCCATCCAGCCTTTATGGTCTAGTTGTTTTGAACTTTTCAATTATTGCTCTGCATGTGCATATGGGAACGTTTAAGCAATTAGCTGCTTTCTTGTAGCCATTTCCTGACTTCTGAAGATCAACATATTATGCCTTACTTGAATGGTAAGCTCTCTTGTGTTTCCCATTTTGTAGAGTGGCTAAGAGAAACAGGCCTCTGTGCCAAATTGTTTTTTAGATCCCAGGAAAACAAAGTAATGGATTACTAATTACTAGCTCCGAACCATTTTGATCAAATAAACATAACATGCTTTAAAATAAATGTAACTAAAGGAATCGACAGGGCTGGTGATGGTTGTATTTTATATTACAAAACCACAACCTTTAGAATGTTTTTAGAGGTTTATACCTAGTATTGTTTTATTAATTGTTGCTAACAGAACACACAGCTGGCACTTGGATAGCATGCGAACATGAAGGACATTTATTTATACAAAATCGTCTTAGCAGCTATCATAAGCATCATGTTAATCGTCTAAAAAAGCTTTTATCAGTGATGTTCTTACCTTTAGGGCCAGGCAGTAATCAGTCGGAGCCTTGTATTTGCTGCGGTAGTCCTGGCCGTAATACACGATAACATGGTCCAGCTGCAGGAAACACACGAGATCTCTGGACGCCTGCAGAGACACAGGACACAGCATTTTATATTCATGCATATTTGACTAATAATACCAACAAAAAAAATGCTTAAGTGAACATAAATACCCTTTTAATGATTTTATGGGGACTTTTAAATTTTGTGCACGCTACTAAGAAGAAAGAATTCACTTAAAGTTCAGAAAGACAATGCAGAAGAACAACAACAGAGGGTGAAGATATCAGAGGTTCTAAAAACTGCAGAAAAGGTCGGAGGAGGAAAATAATTTGGGAAATTATCCACAGTGCAGAAGTGCTTTCATAAAAAAAGGTTTTAGCTCCATACATAACAAAAGACGTGTTGTTTGCTAAAACTGCTCTTCAAAGTGTTTAAGCACACAACAGGAAATACCACAGATCAGACTGTTGGATCTGGTTCTCATGATCCCAACACAAATTTCTGTTTAACCATTTACAGTCTGACACAGAAATTTCTGAATTTTATTAACACATCTGTTCATTGGATACCTTTAACAAAACGAGAAACAACATTTGAAACCTTGCTTTTTTATGATCAAATTTGACACATTATGCAATTATCATCACAACAGAAACAATCTCTTTCCATGAATTTTCGTTTTTATTCAGAATGTGAAAAACTATTTTGTAAGATATTCACACAGGACAGCAGGGTTTTGGGGAAAGTAATAACTTTGTTAAATAGTTAGTAATGATACATTTTAAAGAACAAGAGGTCTGAGGAATGCTTGTATCATTAACGATATATTTATACAAAAAAGTTTTAAGAAATCTCTTTCTTTAACAAAGTTTGTACTTTTATCGTATTTGATGCAAGTATTTCATGTATCATCATTGAACCAAGCATCTTTACCATCAAAGATAATATAGGTGATACAGAAATGATTATAAAAATTTCAATATACAAAAATGATACAAATATTTATATCAACAATGTCCTCTTACTTTGTAAAAGAGGTATCACTTTTGATACACTTTGTCTTAAGACTGATAGTACTAACTATTGAAAAGGAAGAGATTTTAGAAATAATTCATCAAAAATGATACGTGTGGTGTTCTAGAGTTATTCATAATTCTGGTAAACTAGTGTGACTGTGGACCAGAGGAAAACAAGTCTACGTCTAAGCTGACCTTAGCTTTGCCTTTTGGGACATAATAGATCCCTGAAGCCCTGAGGAGGAAGTAACGCTTCTTCCACGACTTCTTTCCATCCTCTTTGAGCCACAGAATCCCTTCGATCTCTGGCACAGACACTGATCCACCACAGAAACATTCCTGAAACACCAAGACAAAAAAAACAAAAACAATGTGTGATGCTCTATCGGTTTTTATTTTTGTTTCTACCATCAGTAGAAACAGAAACAAATGATATTGCCTTGCACAGATTTACCTCTAGGAGAGCTTCTTTATTCCTGTCAGCCATCTCTGATGTCTCCTTCCGCCCCAACAAATAGTTCTGAAAGGGATTGAAGGGAACAGGGAAGTGAGTCGATGACAAAGGGGAGGGGGTGAAGCTGGCAGCACAATTCGTCTTACGTTAAATAAATTATTCACCTTTACTCGCTTTAGAGCTTTGACCTACTTCCAACTCCCTCCCAAGTTCTTTCTCTGACTGGCAGCTGTGTAAGCCCTCAGCATGCATAAACTATGTGTTTGTGTGAACGGTGCGTACTTTACGAGTTTACACACTACAGTTGTGCTGAGATGTTGACTTGAGTGTGCCAGCAAATGTGTGCTGCAGTATGATGGGCAGTCACCTGGGGGTTCTTGAAAAGAGCGTACTTCTCGATGCGCTCGATAAACATTAGCTTGTTGTGGCTGTCCCGGGTCCAGTTCAACAGGTTCTCCACCAAGTTCTCATGATCCTCAAATATACGTTCTGAAAAAGATAACGGTGGGAATGAAAAACCCATCCCTGCACCAATGATGCAGACTAAAGTAGATTACTAAGTGTGGTTATTTGAGTCAGGATGGACTCCTCCTTTACCCATCTGTAGCTCAGTAATGGTTTCCACAAGAGACCAGTCAGGACTGTAGCCACAGTGAGACTTATCCAGCAGGCTGTCCAGCACCTGTCTGACTGACTGCCTCTCATCCACCATCATGGTCTTGGAGCTCTCGTCAGACATATGGACTCTAATCACCAGCTGAGGAAAAACAAGAGCATTAGAAATGACTATTAAAGCAATTTACTGCTTTTTGATTAGAGTGACTATTTATGGCGAAGGAGTATTAAGGCCAGGCTAAGAATTTTTTTCTTTAAAATATTAAAAAACTAAAGACGTAACATAACGAGAATAAACTAATGACAGCTCCTCTTCCACAAAACAAGCAATTTCTTCCAAGTTTGTGTGGTTCTTTCTTTAAAACAGACACAGTCGTTTGTTTGCACAATCCTTTCAAAGTCCAGATATGGGTTATAATTTGATGCTGATGTGCTAAAAGATTAACAATGTCCTTATTTGTGAAACCTATACTAAAGTATAACTTTACAAGATGCTCAACATTCCTCATTTTAACGGATAGAAGACTGTGCTTTTTGTAAGTTCTCATAAAATTGATTAATTATTACTCGTAATAATCTGACTTTATTCCAAAAATAAAATCTCTTAGCCTGACTCTAGTACTCCGTCGTAGTTCAGCGTGCTGTATCCAAGCACACTGCTGGAAAGTTTAGTGGAAGGAAAATAAGGTGAATGACTGATGACAACAACCTCAAGATGATTGTGAAGGTCCATTTAGACTGGGGATTTCAGAACTTCAGGAGTCGCTGTACACAGACGTGTCCGGGACATGAGCAACAAATGTTGAGTCCTTCTTATAAGACACTACTGAACCGGGGAAAACATTAGGAACGTTTTATGTTAAATTTGGAAATGCTGGCAGCCTTTTGGAAAGTTAAGGTAAAGATCTACATTCACTAGAGAATATACATAGAGAATTTTAGGAATTAGCTAAGCTAATTGCTAATTTAAGAAACTTAAAATATCAACTCATCAATAGTTTTGTCTTTGTTTTAGAATATTATCAATACCCTGTTTTGAAACGACCGGTTTCTCACACAGTAGCTTGATGACACCTAAAGCTCTGACCCCGAAATTAATAATTAGAAGAACACTCATGTCAGAAGGGCTAGAAAAGCTGTTCAGGTTGAAACTTTACAAAAACTGGCCTCATAAATCTAATCAGTGCATCTCCACTAAAACCAATTATTCCTGACATGTCCAGTTTTTATTTTGGCCTTCCACTCCGACCCTTTACCCAGGTGGTATAAGGCTGTGGACAACTGAGCTGAAACCCAAACCAATAAAGACACTACGACAGAGCCTCAGACATGGAGCCTGACCTAGATTTCTCAGAGAACAAACCAACCCACCCCCTCTGAATTTCCACCACATAACAATTGATAAGAAATTAAAATGTAATGAAGCTGATGGTATTTCGTGCATACAAAGCATATTTAACTGTGAATTACTGCAGATCATGGATGAAGTTCACTGTTGCATCTGTACCAAGCCCCCTTTATCTCATCATGTCAGAGGATGACATTGTGAGTTGAAACACTGCTGGGCTTCACCCATTCATTGCATAAAAAGGAAAACCATTCTGCAACATGGATTCTTCCTCAATCGCATAGACGGTTCATTCAATGACAGAACTGCTGGCTAAAATGGCCCGCCTGTAGAGTCCAGTATCGATACCCTAATGGAGACAGAGGCATGCATTGGCTTCAGTGAATCAAGGGGCTCCAGCTGCGCAGCCAAACATCAGAACTGGTTACGTTAAACTGAAAGAAATCGCTGCATTGTCTTGGATGCACAGACCGTCTTCTTGCTTCCTCCTCGGCACATCTATAATCAAAGGCTGCAATGACCTATTTTCTCTGTACTTCACCGCCTTGCCATGAATGAAGTTCAAAAGAAATGTGGTGTGCAGCGAATATGACATGACGAAAAGCATTATATCAGGTCGAAGGAGTTTCATGACAAGAGACCAAGTCTGCAAGTATGTTCAGAAAACAAAATGCATATACCTTTTTGACCTGTGCCTCCTTGATTTTCTCCAGAGCGATACGGATCTTCTCTGCCTTGATCTTTGCAGCTTGCTCCTCCTAGACACACAGGAACATGTTTAATGTATCATACACACACATACAGAAATACAGCTTCCAATTAAAACCTTTTTAAAAGTTTAAAGGCACAATACGGAAAGAGGATTTTGTATTTATTTTCTTCTCGTTGCTTACCTTCCCCCTCCAGCAAGATGCCATCACCTCCATTCTACAGGTTAGCAATGCTTATACTTGTGTGATTAATATGTTATATAACTAAAGTGAATCGCTGCGGCGGTGACATTGGTCTAGCGTTCCCTCAAACGTGGCACTTCATCACTCTGGATTCATAGGAAGCTGCTGCAGCTTCCTTTGATCCTCTTAAACAATGGTAGAAGATCCCTAAAGGGCGGAAGGATGCAGACGGATGAAGGAACACTTCAAAGAGCATCTATACGTTCCACTTGGAGACTCCAAAAAAAATCCTCATAGGCAATGGAAAACATCCAAATTTTGCACCGTAAAGTTGTTCCACCATGATCCTCAGCAGGGATGAAACTGGCCAAGACTCTGTACTGTTGTGGGGTTTACTGACATTCACACATGTGCACCCAAGAAGAGCACAATTTCAGAAAACCACAAACGAGATAGTAGGAAGGAAGACGCCCCTCCCCCTTGCTTCTTCCCTTCCTCTCTTTATAACAGCAGCCAGGCTTTGGGAGCGTGCCAAATCGATGAAGCATAATCCCCACAAATATAGTAGGAGCCCAGGGGTCTGCCAACAAGCAAGCACCTTTCGCAGGACCCTCCAGCCAATCGGCGTGACAGGCTTACCGTCCTGAGGCTAAACCACAGTGGCAGGGATGTGCAGCGGTGGAATATGGGTGAATGAGCTGCTGAATATTTGAAGGAGTGTACATCTACAGATGTGTTTGTGTTCGCAGAAAGAGGGTGAGGGGGTAGAAACAAGAGCTCTCATCTCCGAAACCCCTTCCTCCCGTTGACCCAGACTCTCTTTTTCACATGAGTGACTTCAAAGCAAGCAAACATTAATGGAACAGGAGTCAGAGTGGCTGACACGTAGCGTCTGGCTTTCAGCCGCTGGGGGGAGAGTGGAATAGAGACTAAGGGGTCAGGGAGGTTTGCAGATTCACACCATAGGTTTAACCTCAGATTTAACATTGTGACTCCTCTACACCTCTAAATCCCTAGTATTATTCCCTCTACTCCCCGGTTCTGATTAAACACAGCTCTGATTCCTATTCTACTGGCGTGTTCACACCCAGCCCATTTTGAAGAGCTATTCTCTCGGTGGAGGGATTTTTTTGGCACACCCCGCCAACTTTGATGTGTTTCCCCTCTCTCTCCCTGCCTTGCTCGCTCTCAGACATGCCGTTCAGTATTCCACATTTGCGTGTCCATTCTCACAGCTTGTGCACTGCAGGATTTCCCCTTCATCCTCCTGGTTTTATGACCACTAAAATGCTTCCTGCATGGATGCACAGAAACCCGACATGCCAGACCCAAACTTCATTTCATGAAAAATTGGCTGGTATCATCTGTTTAATGAGTATTTAAAACGTCATGAACCTTTAACACCCTGCAGCCAAGTTCACATAACAATTCCAGCAGCATTTGTATGTTTCTGTGGGTCTTCAAAATGCCACAGAATTGAAGTAAATTTTGGTTCGGTCTTAACTTAAACATGTAATCTGGGAATTTCTGAAACATGTTCATCCATTCATCTATCATCTTTTCTGTTAAAAGTGAGTCGGTCCTTTCTGCTGTCGCCACATGCTTTCTCGGGAGGAATGATTGCCTTTGCATTTAGGATCAGATTGGACTGCGCCTCATTGAATCTAATCTAATATGACTGGATTGCATTGGTATAAATTTGATTTATTGTGAATTTCTGTATAATTGGACCTATGGGATGACGTTTGTTGACACTTGGTGCTTTATAAATAAACTTAACTGAAATCTGTTTATCCATCTTCGAGTCACGGACTCTCCAGCTCATTCTGGAGGATTGTAAGGCCAGAAGGTATAAGTTATGCTTCCAGTATGTTCTGGGTCTGTCCCAGGTCATCTCCCAGTGTGACATGAACAGAATACCTCTGCAGGAAGACACATGCTAAGACATCTCAATCAAATTCTGAAGCCTTCCCAGTAGAGTCCTTTCAATACCTACAGATGATGGAGCTCCGTCCTCCACCTACAAGGCGAGTCCCAGAAGAGGTTCGTTTTAGCAGCTTGTGTTTTGTTTTTCAGTTATAGTACGCTCCTCATTACCTTAGGTAAGAGCTGCAACGCATAGCGACCGGCTATTCAGAGTTTGGCTTCTTGTCTCAGCTCTGTCTTCTCCAAAGCAGATTGAAGAAGGTTCCGCATTTATGTGCACAAGGCACAATTCCATCTATCATTCTCCTGCTTCTTCCTACCATCATCTTGTAAGACACCAAGATACCTGAACGCCTCTGCTCAATGCAGAGACTTTTTAAATCTGGCTCTAGTCTGAATTTAAACTTATATAACACTAAACAACTACTCATCATTTACAGAGATTCAACAACTGCTGACACAAAAGAGTTGGTAAAGTAGCTTAGTTGCTGCCCCCCTGACGAGAATATTTTATTATAAAACGGAAACCAAATCAAGTCAGCCACATGCAGAGAAACGTGGAAAAGAGAATAAATATAGATCTAAATATAGATCCAAAGACAAGCGTCCTCATGCATCTGAATGATATATAATAAAGATCAATACATGGTGAAGGTAAACAGTAAGGAAAAATCCATCTGATCCATCTTTTCCATTTCCTTATACTGTATACTGAAAAACTAAATCATCCAGATCCCTGAAAATGGCTTCTTCTTCTTCTGGTTCAGGGTTTCAACACATTTTTAATAGAAAACTTACAGACATTTACTAATTTAACTTTCCAGAGTTCCCTGTCCTTTATATTCACTTTAAAATAGAGAATACTGAAGTTTTATATCAAATATTTCTAAAGTGGACAGTTTTTAAATATGAAACCTGAAAGGAAGGAAAGAAGGAAGGAGAAGAGAAAGGGACCAGGGAAAGAAGGGTGGAGAACAGAACAAGGAAAGAGGGAAGAATAAGAGGAAGGAAAGAAGAAAATACAAGAGAAAGGGAGCAATGAAAGAAGGGAGGACAGGAGGAAGAGAGCAAGGAATGAAGCATGGATAACTGAGCAAGGAAAGAGGGAAGGACAAAAAGACAGGAGGCAGGAAAGAAGAAGGAGAAGAGAGAAAGGAAAGAAGGAGGAACAACAGGAATGGAGGAAGAAATGAAAAAGGAGGAGGGAAAGAAGAGGCATGCCTTGGAGAGAAGAAAGTGGGAAGGAGGGTAGATCAAAAGGTAAGCAAGAAAAGAAGGACACAAGGAAGAAAGAAGAGGCATAAGCAAGGAGGAACGTAAGGAAGGAGGATACGAGGGAGGGAGGAGGGAAGATAGGAGGAAAAAAGGCAGGAAAGTATGACAGGAAGGAAAGAAATGAAGGAAGGGCATATAGAAAATGGCAGGACACATGTTAGGACAGAAACAAGGACATAAGGAGGAAAAGTAAAAAAGTTTAAAAAAGGACACAAAAATGAGAAAAAGGAAGGACATAGGTAAGGTAAGAAAGGAAAGAGATATTGAGAATGTAACAAAGAATGGACAGAAAGGGAAAGAAAGCAAAGAAAGAGGCAAGGAGGGAAAGAAAGAAAGGAAGCGCAAAAAGAAAGGTCACAAAGAAGGGCAAGGGAAATCAAGATAGGACAGACACGAAGAGGAAAAGAAAGAAGCAATGAAGAAGGTAAGATGTAAGATTAGATTGGAGGATAAAAGGAAGGAAAGATGTTAAAAGAAAGAAGTGCACAAGGAAATAATAAGGAACAAATTGAAAAAATTGGGAAAAAGATATGAATGACAAGGAAGGAATCAAGAAACAAAGGACGGACACAATGAAGTATACAAGAAAAAAAGGACACAAAGAAGGAGGGACACAACATTTAGAAAACTGGAATAAAGTCTGCAAATACAAATACTTTACATACTCTTATCTTCTTTCATACCCATCCAGACTTGGGAAATATTAAAATCAATTTCCAACTTTTCCAGACCGTGTAGGAACCCTGAAAGATGGATTTTTCCACAAAAAGCATGCAGAGCAGAATAAAGGAACAGCTCACAAACCCACAAACACCGACACCAATCATCGAGTGTATAAGGAAGTCACCTTGGTCAGGAGGTGAGAGGGCTTCCCAGCTATGCTTTTCAGAATGAGTGAGGTTTCTCGGTCCAGATAGGAATGCTTGGGTGAGGAAGACAAGATAAAAAGAAAGAGCAGAGGAAGAGACAAAATAAAGTGAAGTCAGTGCCAGATGATCATCTGAGGCTTATTAATTGCAGGGGATTTGATCATTTATTTTAAATAAAGCAGCGTGGAAAAGAGAGAAGAGTCAATAAATAAAGCACTTAGCAGTTGTGGGTGTCATTAGCTGCAGCTTTAGGAACTGAAGTAATGATTGTGTGGAGTGTGAAAATGAGGTGAAAGGAAACATGACTGCATTCAGAGGTAGTCTCTGAAAAACCTCACCTACAATCCAGAGATACTTTCACAAATCCTTTTATAGCAAGTGGTGTTAATTTCTCATTGTTTTATGCAGAAGCTGTATTTACAAACACAATATGTACAAAACATTTCCAAAAACCCAGGTTTATCACTTTGTAATGTTCTGCAGCGTTTGCATGCCTTATCACAACCCATTGAAGACATTCTCTGAAGAATGAAAAGAAAAAAGCACTTAGGCGTTATTACACTATTGGACCTCCAAACACAAACTTCAAGGTATTTTATTGTGATTTTATGTGGTAAACCAACATTTAGTAGTGCATAATTGTTAAATGGATGTTAAATTATACATGGTTTTTACAAATTTAATGAAAGTGTGGCATGCATTTGTCTTATCATGCATTCCAAGGTGGATTTATGTCTGGACTTTGACTGGGCCATTCTCACATGCAATAAACAATTCCATTGCAGCTCTTGCTGTATGTTTAGTTTTTTTCCTGTGACGTCCTGTATTTAGTGGAAGAAAAGTTCATTGTGGGCCTCATCTGATAAGAACACCTTCCTCTATTATTTTTGTAGTGATCCTTCCTTGTGATTAAACTTACACAGAACTTCTATGGGTTTTTTTAGGTCACTCCTCCTGAAAAGGCCAACAGATTGTCCCACTGAATTTATGCAGCCCCTCCATTTGGTGGATTAGCAGCTGTCCCATACTCTTCTGTTTTCAGGTTAGTTCTCTGTACGATCTCCAAAGCTTGTAATATTGTTTTATAACCTAACCCTGCTCCTTATCCCTGACGTTTCTGCTGTGTTCCTTGGTCTTCGTGATCCCGTTTGTTCACTAACCTTGTATCCTATTCTTCCACTTCAAAATAATGCACTGCATTGAGTTGGTTTATTACATAAGATCCTAATAAAATACATAAAAGAGGTTGTAACCCAGCATGTGAAAAGGTTTAAGAGGTATGAAAACTTTTGCAGGACTGCATGCATAAATGTCCAGAGACCCTCTCCTCTTTTGGTTTTGTATTGTCCAGTTAAAAAAAAATCTTAAATGTAACACCTAAAACTTGCAAACGATATCCTTTGTTTCTACTATTTGCATTGTTTGTACCATGGAAGCTATTTTTAGGGGAGGAACTTGTGCCATCAGAAACTGAATTTAAATAGCTCAGACTGAATCTGTATTTGCGTAATTTGAAATGAAATGCATTGGTTTGAAAATAATTTCACCAAACTGAATTTAATGGTTTGAAACTGTATTTCGTTATATAAAAAATTCAGTTAGACTACTTTAACTTTCAGTTCTATAATTCAATTTCAGTTCCAACATTCAGTTTTTTGTGTCACACATCTGGGTCCTCAGCGTAACTATAATTCAGTTTCTAAAGGCACAAGTTTCTGCCCATATATTTTACATCATTGTATCACTTTACTGTACTCCTTACAGTGTAAATGAGAGACTGTGCACCCTCACATGCAAACTCACACACATGCAAACTTACAGTGGCCCGGTCCACTCCCCCCTCGCGTGAGGTGAAGTCAAGCTGGCGTCTGGCCGGCCTACTGTTGGCCCGTCGCAGTGTGACATGCTGGAAAAGTCGGAAGGTGCAGACAGGCAGACGAGCAGGTGCGTGTGTGTTTGTGGAAACAGGCCAACGATAAATCAAAGGATGCAAACACAAACACAGTAAACACATGCGGGAGGGCAAGGGAACATGCAGGATAACATGGTGGTTCTGAACTGACTGTTTTGGACGTCTCCTTAGAGGCTTGGAGTAAAGCGTTAGCTGAGATTTGCTGTGTGTAAAGCAGGTTAAATGCGTCTTAACAACACTTTAGAGGATCAGTTGCTTAAGTTACAGAGCCAGTGCACTTGGTGAGTAAAAGGAGCTCAGAAAAAGGTGGAGTTAACATTACAATCCAAAACATTACAGGTTGCAGCGTGCTTAATTACAAACGGGAGGATGCACAAACCACAAGGCCGCATGGTTAAAAACATGCAAGTCAGACTCAACTGACAACGCTTGGTTATCTTTGCTGTGTGCTTTGTTTTTGGTTTCTGTGCACACATCATACCTCTGTGCTGGTCTGGATCTGCCCCTGCGCACTTGGAGTGCCCTGCTCATCTGCCTCTCCTCCCGTCGTCCCTTTATCTGTGTCCAGGGAGTCCATGCTAGAAGCCGAGGCGCATGCCGAATTAATGCTTGACCGCTGCGACTGAGCCTCCTGCTCGCTGACCGCACCCACTGACCCAGTCCTGCGGTGCTGCCCGCCGCCAGACGATCCAGAAGAGGGACGTCGCAAAGCTGTGGAGGAAACTGAAGATGAGGAAGACGAAGAAGAAGTCTGACGTGCCGCTTCATCCATGCTGAGGGAGGCCTTCTCCAGCTGAGAGGTGATGTCGTCCAGGGAGATATTTGAGGCCACCGGCCGGGAGTTAACGCTGCCGCCCCGAACTGTGTTTGCCGGCGATGCTCTGGCACTGCTGCTGGTACTTCCTGGAGAAGTTTAATGAAAAAAAAAACTGAGATGGAGGAAAGCAAAATCATCTGAGAACACAGAAGTAGTTTAATACAAAACCATGTTTACCACCAAAATGTAAGTTTTTAGTTTTAAAACATTTGCCAAATCAAAATTACAGACTTTTCCCAACTCAAGATTTCAAGAGTTTTTAGTCCCTTTGCACATTTTAAGCATAAACACACAAAGGTTCACTATGTATTTACCCCAGATATTTCCACAGAGGTCAGGATGGATAGCCAGCTCTTATTTTCTGATATTATTTATTTCTCTGGAAATAAAAAGACATCTGGATCACAACTCATTTCCTCTTCTCTGACAACTCTTGCCCTTCAACCTCCAGGAAACCAAAACGGATGTAGAGTGAGGTTATTTTTTTCATATTTCAAATTAGGATTATTCAAAAACCCGATAAACATTTTCCATGGGTGTAATAAATTTAGCTAGGCCTCCTTTCATGCAAAACCCTTTTTGACTTCCTGGTCTACACTCCAGCCGCTGTGTTTTGTCTAACAAGACAGAGTCTGACTAAAATCCTGCTTCCTGTGAGCCTCTGTTTTTGTCAGTATTTTGTGAGCCATTTTTGTCAGTATTTTGTTCTGAATCAGTGGAAAACAAAGCAAGTGCTCATTCTGGGTTTGAGGTGAGTTATTAAACAGAGTCTTTTTATACGTTGAGTAACGAAAGTCTTTCTGACCTTTGATATGCACACAAAGCAGGGGAGTAACTCATAGTACAATCTCTTTAAAATGTAGCATGCTATAAAGAGATGCAATTAACCCAGACTACCTCCACTGCTTCCCCCTCCACCGGTGCCACTGTGCTTGGTGCTGGCACTGCGGCCCCCAGGGCCCCTCTGTTGTCCTTTGTTCTGGCTGCGGGATGCTGAGTTTGGTTTGGAGATGGTGGTAAGCTCCTGCTCGATGGAGCAAAGGTCAGCCATCAGAGCATCCAAGTCGACGTTGTCTCCCTGATTGAGAGCCTCTGTAAAAAGATTTTATATGGTATAGAGGTGGAAGCAGGTTATTTACTGGGCCACCTCAATAAATTTCATTATTTCCCTGATTCAAAAAATGGAAACTCATATATATTCATTACATAGTGATATATTTCAATGTTTTTTCCTGTATATTTTGATGACTATAGCTTACAACTTTTAAAAACTCAGATTCCACTTTTCCACACCTAATATTATGACAGAAGTCTCACCATTTATGTTGTACATAGAGAAACGGTAGGAGAAGTTGGCTATGTTCGTCTCCTGCCTGAGTGGTGGCTTCTGCAGTGCTTTTTGAGGCCTGCCATCATCCAGACTCTATGTTGCACACAAAGGCAAAAAAAAATAGCAAACACTATGAAATACAACTAAAGCAGAGGATCATAGCTACCATGTCTGACTGCAAAACTCCTTAGTCTCTCTCACACAGCGCTGCATATCTGCACAATGTAAAGTGAAGGGTTGGGGGAGAGTTGCTAGGAAACAGAGACAGGATTAGCAGTGTTAAGGTTGCCATGGATACAGCCTCTTCCTTATTTCCCCCTGTCTGCCTACCTGTGTGAGCTTGTCTAGCTCGCCTAGCCAGGCCCCAAACATCTTGTCCAGGTCCTGGTCCTCCTTGTCACTGTCCTCCTCCGCCCCATGGTCCAACTCGTCGTCCGACACCTGATCCATCTTCACACACCGGAAGGATGAGGAGCAAAATTAGGGATTTTCTAGTATCATCTTAAAATACAGCAAACCATGAGGATTATAGGGCAGACGAGGAAAAAGCATCCATCACCGGGATGAAGAGACACCAGATTATCCGAGTGCTACATACAGTGCCAGTGTAAGTGATGCAGGTCATATTGAAGGCCACACAGACAGCATTTAAGGCCTCAAAAAGAACAGAAATGTGTTAGCTAAGGGGCTTTGCAGCTGTTTTTAATGACATAGCTCCCCCAAGTGGACAGAAAGGGTAGCTCTGCTGGATATCTACTATGCTATAATAGTGAATA
This sequence comes from Crenichthys baileyi, assembly GCA_036173005.1. Classification (NCBI taxonomy): domain Eukaryota; kingdom Metazoa; phylum Chordata; class Actinopteri; order Cyprinodontiformes; family Goodeidae; genus Crenichthys; species Crenichthys baileyi. The sequence goes on along the minus strand of JAHHUM010001466.1, from coordinate 48,138 downwards.
TCTAGAAAATCAATTTATTGTTATTTGAATGTAAAGCAAAAAGTTTATAGCAAGACGATACCTTGTTTCTCTATGATCTCTCAACAGATTAGCATGAAAAAAGAATACCTAAACATATTGTAAAAAATAGGTGAAATAATATAAAGTACATAATGTTAATAGGAGTTTAGAATTTTAAAGGGCAAATAACCTCACATTTAATAGTCAGAAGAAAACATCTGCTGATGTACGTGGGTCACTATTACACAGATCAATGACCCTCTCTCCAAACCTTCCTTCTACATATTCACAATAATAACAGCAGTATAGTTCATTTCCTCCCTGCCTGAGACAAAAAGGAGAGAACATTTGACTGTTTTGACCATCCTTTCATCCATAACAATAGCTTAAAGTGACTTTTTAGGACCAAATCTGTGAGAAAACTAAATGCTGATCAACTGATAAAGTTGCAGTTTTGTGAAAAACAAACTTTATCCTGGTAATAACATTTGGACATTAACATTACAGTTGTGTAGTTAAACCCTAATGTGTAGAACACATACTGATTATGTGGATGAAAGTGAGACTTGCACAACCACTTGCATGCCTTGTTAGTATAAAGTAGTGTGATGAAAGTGGTTTGGAGAAATGGATTGCAAACGGTCATGGCCATTAGAACCGGATTGTCATAATTTTTTTAAGTTCTTGTCAGAAGCAGGCATTCATCATTGTGGTAAATGACTGGCAGACTTGGATCACCCCAGAGAGCTTTTAAATCTCTCTATAGCGGGGGGTTCCCAAACATATCAGCCTGTGACCGCCAAAATAACAGTACCAGAGACTGGGGACCCCTAAAAACACATACAATTTTTTCCCTCTATATTTATTAAATAAATAAATATAGAGTTTCATAAGTTAATGGTATATTTATTTAATGTATCAACTAAATAAATGTTACAGTAAAATTAATTATTATGAAATTCAATGGTACATTTTTTATTTGATGGTTCATTTATTTATTTCATGATATATTTATTTATTTAATTTTGTCCAATTAGCCCTCCATACACCTCAGGGGTCACATTAGAATAATTCTAAAGATCATCTCACAATACCCCACCTGGTGTCTCGTGACCCCCCAGGGGGTCCCAAACCCCTACTTTAGGAACTTCTGCTCTATAGGGTGCTGGTTTGTTAGGTCTCCAAGCTACTGCTCTCAGCAACATTTCTCCTGACTTCCTTCCTTATCAGTGTATATATCCCCACATAAATATTAACTTTATGCACTCAAATTCGAGCTGCAGAATTTGATAGCTACTTTTTAGTTGGGTGGTCATTGTCTCATATGTTAATGCCCAAGATCACAATCTGAGTTACTGTAAGCACTCTTGGGTAACTTTCAGCTGCATTCTCAGCTGCTTGCTTGTTTTGTTTTTCACATCTTTCTCATTGTGGACATAAAAAAACTTTTAGATTTATCATACTGTCAGAAACATATGTCCTTTATTAGAGCATTAGCTGTTTCTATGTGTTTCTATATGCAGAGCCAGGACAGACTTGCCTGCAAAAATGAAGAGAATAAAATATAGGCACTATAGATCATATGTGCTTCATGCAACAAAGAGAGCCAGACACAACAATTGTAAAGAAATAGAGATGAAAAGGGGGAGAAAAGGGAAGGAAAAAAGGGGAAAGGAACCGGGAAACAATAACTGTGACAACAATGACAAGATGATTGCATGAGGTTAATGTGAAGTAGCCTAAATCGTGTGCAGAGAAGCTAATACAGAACACAAGGTCACTTTAATACAGACAAAGCATGAATTAGTGACTGACAAACAGATAAAACTTTAAAACAAATCCCAACAGGTCATGGTCCGCAGCCTTGAGCTATGCAAAAGTATCTACTAGAATCCTTGGTTTATTTAGATAACACTGACATCTGAATGAGGACTGAATAGACTAACAAGAACACCAGTATCCACTGAATCTTTCTGGAGGTACATTTATAAAGTTGAATGAAAAGTACAATCAAGATACATAGATATGTGCACAGTAAAAGGGAGTGAATCCCTGTACAGGTCACATCCTATGGTACAGTCCAGCGATTTCACTCCAGACCAGTCTGATGGAATTTTCCACAGTAATCCCATTGATGTTTTCAGGCGGTGTCACGGCCTCCAGTTATCCAAACCATGTTGTGTCAGTCACCAGTTGGGACTGTAACAAACCAGGATTAACTCCCCTGATGACCTTGTTCCATTGATTTGGCAAATATGCTGCAAGCTTTTATTACAATTTTTCAGTTTCTACAAGAAAACTGTTTGAAATTCATAATTTGCTAATGGAGAGGGGTAAAAGCTCAGAAAACATGAGGTAGGAGCTAAAAAGCAAACCAGTAATGCATGGCAACGCAGAGTGAAACCCCACAGCAGTTGAGAGACACTTGTTACAGTGTCCCATTACAGTGCTGATGATGGATAGCTTCCTGCTTTGGCATTGGGACTTGGCCCATCAGCTTGCAGAAGGCGGAATCTGCATGAGCAACCTAAAAACAAACCCAGCAAATCAGTGTGAGCGTGTTTAAAATTATATCCATGTTCTCACAAGCGAGTGTGTGAGGCGGAACAGGAAATGGCCTGGATGTGCAGAATTCCTCATTTCCCTTATGACCCGTTCCATATCAGGAAACTTCAGCTGTCCTTCAGTGTTTTGTGCCACTTGCTGGGAATGGGAGGGATTTGTGGGTGTGGGAAGACAAGTTGAAAATGAGGTCCAGACTCCTCCACCGTTAGTCAGCAATGGCATCATTTACTGAGGCTCTGTGGTTTGCTAGTTTACCATTTAGTCATGATCATTTCTCTATTTAGGCACATGTGGCTCCAGCGATACCCACCAACACTTGTTTTAGGGTTATTACACATTTAATATCAATATACTTTTATAAACTCTAATTTCTAGATTTCTCAATTTAAAATATGAATTCAAAAGGTTTACTTCGAATTCATGGCTGATATTTCTACTGTGGTAAGGCTTTAATTATGCGGTCTTCAAAAACCGAGGACAGACAGACAGAAAACTGATTAAAAGGTTGGACCAACGGCCAGATCAATTTAGGCATGGGTGGATGAACGGACAGATAGATGTTTGACGGATGAATCCGGTGGAGGGATGCATGGTCAGGTGGAGGATCCATAGATGGACAGTTGAGTGGATGGATAAACAGACCAACGGGTAGATAGATAGAAAGAGTTGAACGGGCAGGCTGATGGTTGAATAAAGGGATGGGTAGTTTTTATGTGACGGAGTATGAAATACAATCTACATGGAAAGTTTTTTTTCCCCTTTTGACACAGACCTGGAAAATACTTGAATTCTATATTTTCAAGACCTTTCCAGGATGTACAGGAACCCTGGTTTTATGTACAACCGATAGGTTTCAGTCTGAATAAAATGTTAACTGAGGCAAAAAAAACAAAACAAAAACCAAGGAATAATCAGTGCATGACCAAAAACAAAGCACTCTTTGACAATGGCTCTGGTTCTGTCATCCTGACGGAATCACAGCCTCAGGCAGAGATCCTGCTGCAGGTTTAAGTGAATTACCACCTGCAGCCCTGCTTTTAAGCTTATGGACCATGTCCTGGCTGAGATGCAGGGTTAGGAGGAAGCTGCTGTGTGTCAGCGTGTGTATGTACAGTAGCATTATCACAATCAAATGCCAGGCTTGGCCCTTTCCCTCCTGATACTGTGCTGTGCCATTCTAACTTGTCTGAGCACGACTGACATTGATTTGGATAGGTCAGGGGTCCAAACTGAATAAGCAGAGGTCAAATGACCTCTCAGAGGAATTTCTCATCTTAGCTTTTTGCTGTTGTAGCTGATGCTGTTGCATCAAAAAAAAGGGGATAAAGACAAGAGAGGGCAGTGTGTTTTAATCAGAATCCGACGCACCAATCAGGCTTTTACTGACCCATACCGATTATTGGTTTCGTTTGACCTGAAATGCTGATTCCAATTTTGACAGATTCAGGCTTTTTAGCTGAAAGTTTTCTGATAGAAGTAATAAAATTAAGAAACTACCAGATTGTGCACTTTTATGCATCAAAAGCATAGGCTTAATCTGAGTTTTCATGAAACACAAAAAAGTACAGCAAAGTTCATGATGCTGGTTTAATTGTGTATAGATCAGAAAAAAAGTGTTGAAGTATATAATAAATATGGAAAACATTTATTTGATGTTTTTATATATTATCTGGCAGTCAGTGGTCACAACTGGTCAAGGGGAAAATGGCCGATGCCAACCTGAGACCAACTAATTGGTGAATTGCTCATCAGAAACAAAAAGATAGAGTTTACAATTTACAATGAGAAACTCTTCTCTAAAAACTAAAGAAAGCATACCATTTGGACCTGAGAAGAGCCAAGACGTAGGAGGAGGAAAAATGAAAGGAAAGAAGAGATGTCTATCTTTAGCCGTTCAGTTCAGAGAGTGTCAGGAGGATTAGAAGAAAACAGAATAAAGACTTAGGCTGTGTAACAAAAGGAACGGTATGCAAATCTTTCTGCTGAATAAACGCTGGAGGAAAGTGTTGGATTTCTGGTCAGTCAGCTCTCCCTTTGTGTATTGTATATTTTTGTCACCAGAGAAAGTAGGTTAATAAGTGACTAACTCCCTGACTTCTAGTCACATGACTTGGAATGATCCTGCCTGAGGGCTACTTTCTCAACAAACTTGACACACACGAGGTAGCAAACCACCGACATCATGTCAGGTCAAAGGATTTGGTAGATAATTTCTTTGTTTCTTGGTAATAATTCTTATACTATTAGAAAGCCTGCTTATTGTCCCTTAAATGGTGCTACATCTGTAAGGAAAATGCATTTGTAGGATGAGTAGCAGAGATGAGTATCTGGGTTTGTGCCTGAGGAATCCCTTAATGCCAATTCCAAACAAGCTTGTTCTGCTTGGTGTCATTTATTGGATTGCATTACTGAAGGTTAAAGAAACAACGGAAATTATTATTAATTTAACCTCAGTAGTGTGAGGAATAACAGTGCACATCCACAACACCCCTATGCAGGTCACCAGCTTGGTCACACATTGTTGTGGGATGACATCCCATTCTTCAACAGCATTTGTCAGAGGTCAGCCAGTGTGGTTGACAACGACAGCACAACCAAGCTGATCCAAAAAGGTTCTATAGTGTTGAAGTCAGGACTGCAGACAGGCCAGACCATCCTCTTCGCTCCCAAACTCTGGAGGTTTTTCCTGATAAATCCCACTCTGTGGAGGCAAGAACTGAGATCTTGGAGGAATTCAATCCTTCAGAGTGGAGATGTTTGATTATCTCAGGCTGCAGGATCTGGTCTTGATATCTCTCCATTGAGACAACCTCTGCTTATGACAAGCCTTGTTTTTTCCAATTAGGGAGACACCAACTCAAACCGTCACACTGCCTCCACCTATGCCTTTTCCTTACAAATTTTAAACCAACTTTCCAGCTGTATAAGAATTTTTATTGCCAAAAACCATTGTTACAACAAAAAACAATATCCAAACATATTTTGTTGCTTTTTGTGCCAAGTTTATATTTGAATCTCTGTGTTGAAATACAAGCAGTGTTAAAAAAAAAGGGAAGTACAGCAGGAGGCCAGGGACCTTACCGCTCTTTTCCTTTACTAAGAGAAAAATCCATGAAATGACATCATAGGTCAGGCTAGGTCTTGGCTGAATCTTCCCTTAATTCCGTTTGTGTGATGGTGACAGTACGCCTGACCATTTGGTTCCCATTAAAACAGTATTTTAGATTGACTAACAACTTTTATGGTTCAGCTTTCAGGCCAGACTAGTACTTTAAGGCCTGAGTAGTTTACAAGAACTGTAAGTTGCTGACGTCTCAGTTACCAACAGGCATGGGTTACTGGAGGTATTCCAAGGCACAGAGCAATCATTATGAGGCTTCCTGATAAAAAAACATGAGGTTACAACATCTTGAACCACAACAAAAGACTTCTTTATGGTTACTCATTTTTTTCTGTCCGCTGTGCTTACTTAACTGGGAAAGACGCGTGCAGAAGTCCTACCTTGGCTGATTCAGCACCAGTGTTTCCAGTTAACACTCAATGATCCAAAGCTCATAAGACGTGGGTTACAAATAAATCCTTTCATTTTTCAGTCCGACAGGAAATACGAGGGGAGGGATGTGCAATATAGAAACAGTTTTCTGGCCATATATTCCCATATGAGCTGATGATGAGCTTGATGAGCCATTTTTTTTTACCCCAATTACCCTCAAAATGTATGCATGAAAATGATTTCATCGTATTCCAAACTAAAAATCCTGAACACATTATATAATACTACCAAATAAGCCAAAATTAAAGGGAAAAACTATGGAAAATAAGAGAGTAAGAAACAAGAAGCCAATTCCAGAAACTCGAACTCTATGAAAACATGAATAACTGCAGTGGTGCTTGGCTGTAAACACAGATTGGGAATTCTTCAGTTTAGAGGGATATAAACATTTAAAGCTCTTCAAGCCTCTGGCAGCAGATGCAGGAGTTTCACCACTGCTAGGAGTTGTTTTAAATCTGTCAGGTCTGGGCATTGTAAGGTCCACCGAGTACTTCCCCTGCTGCTGGTTAGCTGTGGGGAGATGGTATCAACCTGCCCAAGAGAGGATCAGAACAACATTCAATGGAAACATGGTGTACTACAATTTCTTCAGAAAATACTACACAACTAAATCAAATTATAAAGGAGATTTCAGCATATTTATGATAAATATCCCTCATAGTTTGATGAAATACCCTAAACTGGATAAAGTCTCCTCCTCGTGTCATAACATCATCTAGTATGAAATGCGCTTATGACTCAGAACTTCCACGTATATGTGTCTGGTTGTCAAGATTGTCTGCATGGCCTATAAATTAAAGACATTAAAACAGACACCGACATCTCAAGACACAAGATATCATAAATGACATCCTGCATCACAATGAAGCAATTTAAAAGCCTGTAAAGTCCACCTTGTGATATCACGTCTGATGAGCCTGTCAAAAGGAGGCCTTCTTCAAACAACAAAGCCTCCCAGTCTTAAGTGCTTGGACTCATTGCCACTGAGATATAAAGCAGATTCAATGTCTCTGCAAATGAAAGAACATCTAATTACTTCCAGGCTCATATTTGAAACACAGATGGTGGTCACTCGCTCATATTCGCTGCCATTTATCCTTCCTTTATTCGCTCTTTTGTTCCTGGCTGAATTAAAACCGCTATACCACATATAATACATAAAGTAGTAAAAACCTACCCACTCACTATGAGACTCAAAGGACTCTGTGTACAAAAGGAGTGACTATTTGTCTCAAGTCCAGCTTCTAACTAGGTGTGTCTGACTTAAACCCTAGAACTTTAGTGACCACTGATGTGTGGCCCTGAATGTAGCATAATAATGTTTGAGTTTGAGTAAGAATGGGTGGATGCAGGTCAAAGAAGCAAACTTGAAGCTGTTAACACAATATCTAAGAACTTTTGATTTTGGCCAATCCTCAAGTGACTGTTGTTTGTCTTACAAAGAAAAATATGTGGGATCGATTCCAGCTTCCTCCTGCCACATGGTGAAATGCCTCTAGTCCCGGCACCGAACCTCAATGTGCGCGCGATTGTGAGTGCAACAGGGTGAATGTGGCTGTAGCTGTAAAACACTGAGTGGTCAGTTTAAGAAGAATATAAACATACATTCAGCTCATTGTTAGCCGGACCGTCTGCAGTAAAGTGGATGCTGCACCCATCTCAATGTATCAGTCCATCTACGTTCCAACCCTCACCTATGGTCCTGAGATATGGATCAGGACCAGAAGAATGAGATCCTGGATGCAAGTGGTCAAAATGAGCTTTCTCCTTAGGGTAGCTGGGCTCCGCCATAGAGATAGGCTATTTGAGTATCTAATCATCCAAGGGAAAGATCGAAGAGCACCGAATGGAGTCCGTTGAGGTGCCTTGGGCATCTGATCAGAACGCCAGCATGGGTGCCTCCCTTTCAAAAGTTTTCCAGGCATGTCTCACTAAAAACAGACCCTGGGTGAGACCCAGAACCTGCTGGAGGGACTATATATCTCTTATGACCTGGAAAGGTCAGAATGAGCTGGATAATGTCGCCGGGGAGAAGGATGTCTCGATTTTCCTCCTAGACTCATTACCCCCGCAACTCGATCTCAGATAAGCTGAAGAAAATAGATAGATAAATATGAGCAGTTATAGGAAACCTCACAGTGAAGGTAAGGGTCAACTTACTACATAGGAAATACAAACACAGAGTTAGGTTTACACAAAGTATTGCTAAATGCACCACTTGTTTGAATCGCTAACATAAGACAGGTAGAAATGTCAATTTTAATCTGTAATCTTGTTTTGAGATATTAGTGAAATTCTGTATAACTCAATCTAAATATAAAACAGGAGATTGGGAGCTGCAATCCGTCTTGAGAAGGGGATATGCTGTTTTTCTTTTTAGTTGGGTTTTATTTAGATACATATCTTTGTCCCAAAACCTGAAGGATTTTAATTATTTTCAGAGATGCAGAGAAATACAGCTCTGGAAATTTGGGCTGTTTTAAGAAATCATGTTGTTTTTACTTTAAAGATTTAGTTGTTAAGATTGTTCATTTTTCTTATTTATTCAAAAAGCAGAAAAAAGTATTTATTTTTTCGTTAACTGATGCTAAAGAAAAATCGGTATTAGCAGGTTTACAAAAATCTGTAAACTCTGATCAGTGCATCTTTAGTAACCATTAATCTCTTGTTTTGTCATGGTTTCTGAAATATGGCAAATACTGTAACATATTAGCACCATAACACACTTCTGTTTTGAGCTGAACATTAATGTCACTGTGTTTTCTGTATTGTCATATCAGGCTCATAGTAATTAAAAGTTGCATAGATCACATATAAAAGGAGGGACTGCTGTGAGGACAGATGAGTTGGTTAACCACAGCAAAGGAAGAAAGGGGATGACGGATGGACACAATAACATGGGCAGAGCCTACCATTAGATTGTGAATAGAGTCGGGGCAGATCGACTAAACAACGGCTCCAGCGACATCAGTCAAGCACGAGCAACAGCCAGCAAGCTGACCATTACCAATCAGACGTACACATATGGATGCACAAAGAGATTCAGGATCACTTGAGCGTGGCATGACGCAGCAATCCCAGACGTCTTATACGGCCAATTAGGAAGGAGGAGCACAGAAAGAGTCGGGGGGGTGGGGGTGCAAGAGAGAGAAGAAAGATGAGGAGCATGGCAGAAGCTGACAGATGGAGAGGGAGTCACAGAGAGGAAGATCTGCACAAACTGAATCGGGAGAGGAGGGGGATAGTGGAAATGCATGGTCACACTGGTGGGTGGGAAGTGTGAGGACACAGCAGGCTCACCAGTATCACAGCAAGGCAAAATTCAGCCGCCATTGTCATGGCAACACATGTGCACATGCAAAGATCTCTGCTCAGATCGACACACACAAGCCTTATCACTTGGCAGGATAGTGACTCAGGTATATGCTAGCTCCTTTAGCCACAAACAGAACAGCTGTTGGGTTCTGTCTGTGTAGAAATATCACAAAAAAATAACAAAAACAAAGGTGATCTGTGCTTAATAAAAGCTGTCTGAACATCAAGCACCAAACTCTGCTCGCTTATGCACAAACATAACTGAGGATGCGTCAGCTTCCCTGCAGGCAAAAGCCCAAATGTGAAATCAATATTCTTGTCTTTTCCCTAAAGAGATCATGTTCCATCCAGACAGATACGCCCTATACACACAGAGAGGGGCTCAGGTGGTCTGCTACACCTACACAAACTTTAAACATGATGCAGCACTGCAGCAGCAGCAGCAGCGGCTAACAACGCAGAGCTGGAGATTATTTAGCTGATGTTTAGTGTTTGGTCAGTTGAGGGTTTAAATAAATCGGCCTGCACATGCATTGTTAATTTATCAGCATTAATGCTGCTTTAAATCAATGGTTTCTGCAAACAAATATTGCTAAATTGACATAAGTGATTTATTGAAAGAGTGATTTATTATATTTCTGTCCGTATTTTTTTTAGCAAATGCAGCAGACTCTATTAAGAAGATAGAAAATGATTGTATACACAATTACCTTAATCATTGTAAGCAGGACTGTCTTTGATTAAACCGAGAAAATCCCTTTATGAGCTTTTTAGCAGTCTTAACAGTGCTGGAATTGCATCTCAGCCAGCGATAGGCCAGCCCTGATCAGTGATCGGCCAGTAGGGAACTAAACAGTCAGTCTTTTTTCAAATCACACAAAGCACTACCAGGCCACTGACAACAACCCTCTTCAGTGAAGAAGACACACATTGCTATTGTCAGTATCAGTGAGTTGTTTAAAAGTGAAGGCACAGTAGGCAAAAAAGGTAGAAGGTTCTAGAAAGGAAACTATTTTCCATAGAGGCACCAGTAATTTGTTTACTGGTGGCAAGAACAAAATACTTTTTTTTCTGGCTAAGACATTTCATATTTTCAAAAAAATCCTGGAGAGTCCTCATGGGTCCCTCCAATAGAAGCATCAGAGTGGTAGCCACACCCATTCCAAAATCAGGACCAATCACATAATAGTTGTCAGACACTGCACACAAATAAATGTCTGGCTGTAGTATGTGCAGGCTTTAATGTGGAACCGCTCTCATTAATTGACATAATTAATTAATTCGGACATGAACGGACGTGTGCGGAGCAGTAATGGAGGATGTGGAATTCAGCACTTAACAGGGAGCAAAACATAATATAGTTCAGTTTAGTTCAGTTCAAGAGTGATTTGTACAGGTTACAATGCTAACCATGCAAACGGAGGTCAGGGTCAAATTTATTTATTAAAAAAATTATTGGTAAAAAAAAACATACATTGACCAAATTGGTGTAAAATAAAATGCAGAAATACCTTTAAAATGCGAACTCTGGTCATTTTGTTTTGAAATAATAGTGAACTCGTTTAACTACAGAGCTGTGTAACACTAACTGCTCTCTCTCATGTACACAGACTGATTCTGCCTGAACATTAAGTTGCTCATTTTTTATTTAACTTGTAGAAAATATATTGTGGTAAGGCACCCTTCCACATTTTGAGATGTACGGAAAAAGGTTGGTGAGCTATAATCTGTTTTATAAGTAAATGAGATACACAATTTTTCTTCGTTTGTTGTCATTTGTAAGGATACTCTGTCCCTCTTTAAGTGTAAATTAGAAAGGTACTTACATTTTTCTTTTTGTGTTTTCAGTTTATCCTGAAAGTAGACATAAAGTATTTAGTTGTTTTCTCGGTTTTGTAAGAGAATGGGAAGGAAGGCAGGTCAGAACTTCCCAAACATCTGTCATCTGAAACCGTCCGCAAAAATCTCTGATTGGTGAATCTAAGATTAAGAGTGTAAAGATAAAATTTGTTTCTCTATTGTAGAAAATCTGCCATAGCATACCACAATGAAGTGTGTGTAAAGACAAACAAACCCTTTCACCAGCTGGGAATGTTTTAGTGTGTTTCCTTACTACCATATCTCCCTCTTTCTTCCCTTCTGTCCATATCCCCCCTGCAGCTGCTGTGTGTTTTTATCCGTCTCATCAGGCAGACCCAGAAAATGTGCCAGACTCATTTCCAGCCATACCTCCTCCAGCATTCCTTCTTGTGCCAGAGACACACAATCACATACCATATCCCCCACAGGCCTTCATGGTTGCATGTCAGGAGATATTGGTTCAAGGGTGGCGTTTTAAAAGAGCCTGTGCCTCAATAAAACAGTTGCCATGATAACTGTGATGTGTGATGTGCATGGCTGTAGGGCGTGCTGAATGATACAGACAGCTGAATGGAGGTGTTTGTAGAAGTCTCTGTGTGTGACACAGACACACAGTGTGAATCGCCAGCACACAGCCACAAGCTGTGTAAAAACCTGCCAGACACAACAGCAACATCCTTACTTCTTGTAACAGCAACAGGCCTCTCGCCTTTCAACTTCATCTATGTTGATGATGCCACCTTTTCTTAATATATACATAAAAAGATTGAACAATGGATAAATAATGTTTGAGAATTAGGACAAGGTCTAGTAAATAGAGTTTATTTTCTTGAGAGGGTGCTCACTGCAGCCAGCTCAACATTGGCCAACTACACCAACAGCAGGACATCTGAATCAGATTTTTTTCAAAGCATTTGCATAAAGAGAAATATGAAAACTAGGTCTTCGTATGTTGTGTTATTTGTATTTTTGTTTACCTTCTCTTAGTAAAAGTTCTTGTGCACCATAAGCCATCAATCACGATTAATCAATGAATTGTTTCAGCCCTAGTGTGACCGTTAGTGACAGAAAATAACAGCAGTTCCAGATGATTTCTATGGAACGTACACATGTGCCGCTCCCAGGTCCCATTTACTGATCAACAATTGTCAAATGACGACAATGATGTGTGATCCGTTGCCTCCTATTGCGACGGCGCTGAGATCAGTGCCAAAGCAAAGGACAAAATACTCGTAGCATTTCCCCTGAAATGTTAATCTTAGATGTTTCCTGTGCGGTGGATAAATTGGGATGTAAAAATTTGCATTCTTGTAATCGATTGATGTAAACCAATCGCCTGAGTGCAGGAAGTGAAAGAGAGATGCGTGTGTCAACATACTGAACTTGTATTTCCTCAGATTCTTGTTTAGAGCGTGTAGGTCTAAAATTGCACGCATTCTGCACTCACCTTTCCGTGGGACCAGGAAATATCTTTAATAGAAACCCCTGGCTTTTTTTCAACTTTTTCGCTCTTGTCTCCTATAGGGAAGATAGGTCCTCTTGAAAGAAAAGAGCTGCAGATCCACTGGCTTACAATTGTATCACTTCTTCTAACTGTGGAGGTGGCAGAGCAAATTGTAGTCTGTATCCTTTGTTTATTGTTTTCAAAGCGCTGGGTCTTCCACAGCTTAAGGATTCTAAAGGTGGAAGGCAAGCACAGAGCAGCCTGAGCGAAGGAGGGATGGGAAAGCGGTGGCTGTGTGCGCCAGTGCCCGTCTAGGAAAACAGCTTCAGGGCTTCATCTTCTTTTTCTTGTCCTCTCACCTGTTTTGCATTGACGTAACAGCAGCACCATCAGCCCATCGGAAGTAATGGAAGTATGAAGAAAGTCCTCTTTCTCACAGGTCTCTCCTGCAGGACCATGAGCCCCATGGGTCTCCCCATAGCCTGAATCACTTCTTTATGGAAATGGAGACAGTGATCAGTGATGGTGCACACTTCCTCCTACAGCGTAGCGTCAAGTGATGCGTTCATCGTCCAAACTGACAGAGCGGCCTCTTGATTGGAAATGGTCCGCCGCGGACGAAAGAGATGGAGTGGACCCACCTGAGGACATCGGAAAATTTGGGTGAAGGTGCACCGCCACCGCTAGTTTGAATCAGGGTATCTGCCACCGGATGTTGTGGTGCTAAGAAATAGAAAATTCCCCCAGCAACTCCAGAAAAATAGGCAAGAACTGTTTTCCCGTTCTGTTAGCCTTTTTTCTTTGGCTAGAAAAAGCTAAAGCTGGAAGAGAATGGGACTGTGCTGATTCAGCCTGAACTTCAGGCCACTGTATATTAAGTTTCGGTGCAGGTCCACGTCCAAGGTGAAGGAACGGGAATCACAATCAGCCTCCAGGCATCCGAACTGAGTTTGCCAGAGCTGGAAGAGCCAGGGGCAGTTCATCGTCCTTATTTTTCACGGTGATAAGAAGCTCGGGCCCTGGATGAGAGTTTCCGTCATTACATTTCATATGGTAGTCATGGGGGCTGGCTTTGGCTCTGCACTGGGTTCCAGTATCAGTACTTTCTTGCCGCCTCTAGACAGTGTCGCCTCACGAGCCTGACGGAGACAGATTACCCTGAGGTAGAACTGGCTACAATGAGAGAACTCCTCCGGTGACTCAAGAGCTGTCTGCTTGGGCAAGCTTCTAGTCACACACATTTAATGGGTGTCCCAGCTTAAATTTTATTTCCACACGGGATTGTTCATAATGGTGGGTTTTTGTCTGCTTTTGCGTCTGCCTTCATGGCGTCCATGTTATTTGCAGGAAAGTTTCCTCTGAAGCTACGGTGAAACTGGTGACAGCTAGACTGGCTAACCTGGTATGGCTAGGTGTCGTGGAGCGTTTCAGCTTACCCTTTCATAGATAGCACAGTAAGACAATTTGCTAGTGTGAAGTATTTCTACTTTTGGCTGTATTGCTACTGATGAAGTATCGCTACTCGAGTGAAAGACAGTGAAGCACATTTCAACCCCGCACAGTCTTCACAGCTAACAGTACTGTTTAGCAACAGACTGGGAGCTAGTTTTCTTTCAAAATACAGTGCCAGTCCAGAACGAAGAGCCCGGCGACTGATTTTGTACTTAAGTCTATAGAAGGGTAAGCTTAGCTCTTAGAAGACAATAAGGATGGAAAAAACTGTTAAAACTTGAGTGAGAGAATGTTTTTCAATGATTTACCTCAACAGTGCCAGCCCTATATATACAGCGGTTGGACAATGAAACTGAAACACCTGGTTTTAGACCACAATAATTTATTAGTATGGTGTAGGGCCTCCTTTTGCGGCCAATACAGCGTCAATTCGTCTTGGGAATGACATATACAAGTCCTGCACAGTGGTCAGAGGGATTTTAAGCCATTCTTCTTGCAGGATAGTGGCCAGGTCACTGGAAGAAAACGTTTCCTGACTCGCTCCTCCAAAACACCCCAAAGTGGCTCAATAATATTTAGATCTGGTGACTGTGCAGGCCATGGGAGATGTTCAACTTCACTTTCATGTTCATCAAACAAATCTTTCACCAGTCTTGCTGTGTGTATTGGTGCATTGTCATCCTGATACACGGCACCGCCTTCAGGATACAATGTTTGAGCCATTGGATGCACATGGTCCTCAAGAATGGTTCGGTAGTCCTTGGCAGTGATGCGCCCATCTAGCACAAGTATTGGGCCAAGGGAATGCCATGATATGGCAGCCCAAACCATCACTGATCCACCCCCATGTGTCACTCTGGGCATGCAACAGCTTCTTTGGGGCTTCTCCACACCATAACTCTCCCAGATGTGGGGAAAACAGTAAAGGTGGACTCATCAGAGAACAATACATGTTTCACATTGTCCATAGCCCAAGATTTGCGCTCCTTGCACCATTGAAACCGACGTTTGGCATTGGCAAGAGTGACCAAAGGTTTGGCTATAGCAGCCAGACCGTGTATATTGACCCTGTGAAGCTCCCGACGGACAGTTCTGGTGGAAACAGGAGAGTTGAGGTGCACCTTTAATTTTGCCGTGATTTGGGCAGCCATGGTTTTATGTTTTTTGGATACAATCCGGGTTAGCACCCGAACATCCCTTTCAGACAGCTTCCTCTTGCGTCCACAGTTAATCCTGTTGGATGTGGTTCGTCCTTCTTGGTGGTATGCTGACATTACCCTCGATACCGTGGCTCTTGAAACATCACAAAGACTTGCTGTCTTGGTCACAGATGCGCCAGCAAGATGTGCACCAACAATTTGTCCTCTTTTGAACTCCGGTATGTCACCCATAATGTTGTGTGCATTTCAATATTTTGAGCAAAACTGTGCTCTTACCCTGCTAATTGAACCTTCAAACTCTGCTCTTACTGGTGCAATGTGCAATCAATGAAGACTGGCTACCAGGCTGGTCCAATTTAGCCATGAAACCTCCCACACTAAAATGACAGGTGTTTCAGTTTCATTGTCCAACCCCTGTATATATATATATATATTAAAGTTGTTCATGCAGCTACAGTTGAGAAGGTGGACCGAACGAAACTTTATGCCAGCGTAAGCGTCTTTCAACAGCAACAAGCGTATAGCTCGCTCTGCACTTAACTGAATTACTAACCTGAAACAACGTCAAGCTGAATAAGGTGCTGGAGAAAAATCAGCTGATGTCCAAATAACTACCTGCCACCTACAATCACCCCAAACTCGGACATCGTTAAAATGCCAGTTGGAGGAATCTCTGTTGATGACAGGGGATTTTCCCAATAACTGCACATGCTGCATTCAGGTGCAGCTATGACACTAGGTTGTCACAGTATCAAAACAACTCCAAAGTTATTTAAACATGTTTTAAACTAGGCCCAGACTAATTAAAAATCTCTAACCTGTTTTCAAGTGGTTATATTGTTTTTTAATCTATCTATCTATCCAGGCAATGGTTATGCCTGCTTATAATACTTTATTAACTGGGGAAAAAATCCAACCAAATCTCCAATCAACTTTATACTTCAAAACTTAAAAAAATAAAAAAAAAATTTAGAGATTGAAATGTATTGAAAGTTTACTGTTGAATGAAGTAAAAAAAAAAATCATATATTTTTCTTGATTTAAGCATACCAAAAGCGTACCAAACTGTGACTTTAAACCCCAAATATGTACCAAGCCGTGATATTTGTCTACTATAACATCCTTGGTAAAATGGTAACACTATAATGATTCAAATTGAGCCATTACAGTGATACACTTTTTGACCTTAGACGCAAAAAAAGGTTCAACACCCATTCTTTTCCATTTAAATCCATCCGTTCTTTACAGTTACTTCATTAATTAATATTATTAATTAAAAGGTTAAAATCCAAAATGGCAGGTCAGAAAATAATGTTAGACTTGCAAAGAAATTGGTCTCTGTATTGCAGAAACTCTGCAACAACACATCACAATGAACTGAATGTCAACACAAAGAAATAAACATACAACACTACTAGCTGGTAATGGCCTCCAGTGATAGCTGACCAACATACCTCCCAGCTGTCATCATACCGTGAGAATCTCATTAGTCTCTTAGTAGAGAAATAAAATCTGTTTGACATTCACTGCCATAGTTAGCAAAGAGGAAACTTCTAAATGGTATAGCATCAGAGCAGCAGAGCATCTTTCAGCAAACCACAGCTACAATTCACCCTCATATGGTTTCACTTAAGTCAAGAATTATCTCCTTCGGCAAGGAAGACTTCTCTTTTATTTGGCTTTGATTTACACAATCTTCTCAAGGCTTTTTGGGTGTAATCTCTATGCTCCTTAACTCTGAACTCACAACAACAAACAAAATAGATCTTTATTGTCAACTGGGAATACCACTTAGTTAAAAATGTAAATCAGCGAGTTGCCTGATGATGCTGGAGTACATAGAGCTCAAGACATGCATGTCAGAGAGACAGCAATAAATCTGCTATTTAAGGCCAACTGGAATAGAGCCTCACAATATCTTAGTGAAAAGTGGTGTATGAGGCATGGGTTTTCCAGAGCTTTACCTAAAACAGGCTTGAAGGATTTCTACGCATTTATCACGTATAAAATGAGAATGAGGGAAAGGAGGACACAAAATGTAAGGAATAAAGGTATCAAGTAAGAAAGGAAGGTCACTACTGGGGAAAGCTGGAAGGAAGGAAGCATGGTAGGTCACAAAAAAGTAATAAAGTAGGATATGGGGGAGAAAGCAGGAACAACCCAAGAAAGACCCAAGAAAGGAAGGAAAGCAATAGAAATGCACAAGTAAAACAGAAAGTGACGAAAGTAGGACACGAGGAAGTAAAGACGAACAGAAGGAAGAAGGGTGGGACACAACAAGGGAGGAATAAAAGAAGGAGGACACACGATATGGTGGTGAGGACACCAACAAGCAGGCAGGAAGGAAAGAAGGAAATAAGAAATCAAAGATGGGCATAAGGAAGGGAGATAGGACACTAGAAAGTAATGGAGTAAGGTATAAGGAAGGAAGGAAGGAAGAGGGGTAAGACAAGAAAGGATGACAGAAAAAACAAAAAAGAAGGGAAGGAACAAAGAACAAGAAGAATAAATCAAGGAAGGAACAGAGGTAAGACAAGAAAGGAAGGACAGACACAAGGAGGAAAGAAAGTAAGGTACCAGGAAGCCAGGAAGGAAAGAAAAAAATGTCAAAGTTTAGAAGGAAGGACACAACATTTAGACAACAGGATTGTTAATAAGGTAGGGAAATAGTAATTTTCTACACGCGTTTACCTATACTTATTCTTATTTTTGCTAACTGTTTATGAAGCCTAGGCTCGATGCTTTCCCGAAACATTTACTTTTTCTTACACAAGGAAAGCAGCAATGCCAGCATTTACCAACTACAATTTACAGGAACTCTTACCTCTGAAGTGGCTTTTCCTTTCTTCTTACTGAGGGTAAAGGTCAGACCACTGCTCCACTCTGCAGCTGGGCTTTTATCCCCTAGAAAAAGAGAGGGAATCAGAATCAGTCATGAGTTATGTTTCTGTTTGAGCCTGACCTCACCCTCACTTGAGGCCTTTTAATCAAACATTGCAGATTAGAGATGGACTTTTGTTTTTCTACTTGTTCTGCAGAAGACCTAAAATCTTGGCAGCTGGAGCAGAGCGCAGCCCAGCGAGTTCTCCATCATAAGAATGCAGAGGATTAACTACGACGGGGGCTTGATCGAGAGACTTAACTGAGCTCAGACAAAATGACTCGCATAGCCAGAGAGACACTTTCTGTGTAGCTCTGAAAGCAATCAAGTACCTTTCAGCCTTTATTATAAACTCCCATTTTCATTAAAACAATTCAACTTATAGGGAAGAAAGCTATTAAGATCAACACACACCTTGGTGAAAATGGTAACCAGTAACTGAAAGTCACTATGTTGCAGACTCATACATTAGCATAAGCATTTTGACACAACCATTTCTATACTTTAACAAGCCTTCAAGGTAATTTGGACCAGAAACAGGCCCACAGCATGACAGATCCTTCAACGTATTTAACAGTTGGCAAGAGGAACTTCCCCACACATTCACCCCTTGTTTTCAAGCTAAACACATCTGGAAAAAACACTATTGTCCACTTGGAAATTAGAACCATTTCTCTGTTATTCTGACCATATGTTTCAGATCCTTTTGCTCCTGAAAGACCCAATGAGAACCTGTCTTTATTTTTCAGTCATACACGACTAGAAGTTGGGTCAAAATGTCCTGATATTTCAAAGAGGCCTGATGCCAACCACTAACAAGCTTCCTGGGGCATTTGGATGAGAAACAGGCCCAAAGTACACTGCTCAAAAAAATAAAGGGAACACTTGAACAACACAATATAACTCCAAGTAAATCAAACTTCTGTGAAATCAAACCGTCCACTTAGGAAGCAACACTGATTGACAATCAATTTCACATGCTGTTGTGCAAATGGAATAGACAACAGGGGGAAATCTTTGACGATTAGCAAGACACACTCAATAAAGGAGTGGTTCTGCAGGTGGGGACCACAGACCACTTCTCAGTACCTATGCTTTCTGGCTGATGTTTTGGTCACTTTTGAATGTTGGTGGTGCTTTCACACTCGTGGTAGCATGAGACGGACTCTACAACCCACACAAGTGGCTCAGGTAGTGCAGCTCATCCAGGATGGCACATCAATGCGAGCTGTGGCAAGAAGGTTTGCTGTGTCTGTCAGCGTAGTGTCCAGAGCCTGGAGGCGCTACCAGGAGACAGGCCAGTACACCAGGAGACGTGGAGGAGGCCGTAGGAGGGCAACAACCCAGCAGCAGGACCGCTACCTCTGCCTTTGTGCAAGGAGGAACAGGAGGAGCACTGCCAGAGCCCTGCAAAATGACCTCCAGCAGGCCACAAATGTGCATGTGTCTGCACAAACGAATAGAAACCGACTCCATGAGGTTGGTATGAGGGCCCGACGTCCACAAATGGGGGTTGTGCTCACAGCCCAACACCGTGCAGGACGCTTGGCATTTGCCAGAGAACGCCAGGATTGGCAAATTCGCCACTGGCACCCTGAGCTCTTCACAGATGAAAGCAGGTTCACACTGAGCACATGTGACAGACGTGACAGAGTCTGGAGACACCGTGGAGAGGGATCTGCTGCCTGCAACATCCTTCAGCATGACCGGTTTGGCAGTGGGTCAGTAATGGTGTGGGGTGCCCTTTCTTTGGAGGGCTGCATGACTTGTTTTAAGGACATTACATCAAAGTTGGATCAGCCTGCAGTGTGTTTTTCCATTTTCATTTTGTGTGTGACTCCAAATCCAGGCCTCCATCGGTTTATAAATTTGATTTCCATTGACGATTTATGTGATTTTGTTGTCAGCACATTCAACTTTGTACAGAACAAAGAGAATATTTCATTCATTCTGATCTAGGATGCATTATTTGAGAGTTCCCTTTATTTTTTTGAGCAGTGTATAATAGATCCTCTACTGTACTTAACAGTGGGCATAAGGTAGTTTTCTATATATCAAATCCATTTTTCCTTCCACACCCACCTAGTCTCCCACACCAGGGGAGTGGTGGCCTAGTGGTTAGAGCTGGAGGTTTGTGTTCCAGAGGGGACACAAGGGGCAGGGTTCGTATCCCACAGATTGCCACTCTGGGTCCCTGAGCAAGACCCTTAGCCCCAGAATGCTCCCCGGGCGCCGCAAAATGGCAGCCCACTGCTCTCCTATAAGGGATGGGTTAAATGCAGAGGACAAATTTCGCTGTAATGTACATGTGCAATGAGCAATAATGATTATTATTATTTATACCTAAAAATCTCAATCTTAGTCTTATTTGACCACAATCCTGAGTCATATCTCAAAGTCATGCCATGAAGTTGAACAAGGTTGCAATGGCATTGAAACAGGCCCAAAGCATCACAGATCCCCTACCTTACTTATTAGACATGATGGGCTTGTTCACCTATATGCTTTTTTAAGCCAAATCTAACTAAAGTGTTGCCAAAAAGCTTAATCTTACTCATATTTGACCAAGATGCTCAACCATACTGTAAATTAAAGAAATATTTAAGCAATTTGAGTTATAGTGTGCTGATTGAAATGTCCATCTAGTATCAACACTGTTGTGGAGAGCTTTAAGAGGCAGACAGCTGATGTGGCTAACTACAGAAAAGCTATTCCCGCTGGCCTCAGCTGCTTCTTTCGTTTTCTGTTGTTCAGACACATCATGCGACCTCATAGGCAAAAGAAATCTGAGTGTGTTTTCACAGCAAGTAGACTCCTTGTAACAACGGGGAGAGTGCTACAAAGAAATAGTATGAGGACGTCATCCTTCCACGTGTGTCATAAAAAAATAAAAAACACATAATTGCCCGGTTAGATTATAGGTCAGGCCATGCCGCTCATGTAAATTGCAGACAGTCGACGTGTGATATCACTCAGTCAACACAAGGCTATTGAACAGGTGTGGCAGTGACACATGGGTCTGCACAGCTGCAGGGAACACAGTTGCCTCAGTCACAACAGCGAAAAGGCCTGTTTGCAGCTGCTCCGCTGCTGAAAAACAAAGACACGTCTGCGCCACACGCACAAACAAGATCAGCTTTCCATCAAGGGGCAGGAGTGCTTAATAAGCAACACAAGCTTTGCTTTTATTTCTGTAGGTCAAAGGTCACACATATATTCAAATAAGCTAAAACATTTAGGCGACCCACTTCTAAAAACATGGCCTGAGTAATCAGTTAACTTCAGACTTTATATGTGGCCTACACTGGTGCCCCACTACAACAACAGTCTGAGAGGAACAGAGGTCCAGTGTGGTGGACACAGGTGTGTCCTTGTCCACCAACGCTTCTCCCGCTTCAAATGTCCTGCTTTGCGTTGCTCATTTCCTGTCAGGAGCAGGACATGGGAAGAAGGGAAGGGCTCTGAATGAGCAGGGGTGGCGGTGATGTCACAGCAGGAAATAAAGGGAGGACTGTGCAGTCGGAAGTACAGCAAACTGATGAAGGCAGATCTAAATGCACGGCCTGAGAACACTACAGTAGTAAATGCTTTTAAAAATCAACAATCTGAAATGTTAATATGACAACATCATATAACAGCCACACATACAAGAACATAATATAGTGCTACATTTAAATGTCTACAGAGCAGCAAACAAACCATCAACAAAAAACAAACATATTCCTCAATTCCCCAAAGTTCTGTTTTAAAATGGTTCAACAGCCAGATTTCCATATGGGAATGGGAACCATATATGGTTTCTGAAAAAGACAAGGGCTCAGCAATGACCCTCAGCCTTCATGTAAGGGAGCAGAGGTAAACCATCAGCCAACCGATTAATGGTTCGCCGCAAAGCACATTAGTATTGATCAGTACCATTGCTTTTGTTTTAAGTCAAATGCAGCTGACGTCTTCAGTGGGTCAGTCCAAAAAAAACCAAATCGCTGCCAAAGTTGTTTGATCATCAGTGTCTTTGAGTCAAATTCCTCCTATATATGCACCATGTACAGGGGTTGGACAATTAAACTGGTTTTAGACCACAATAATTTATTAGTATGGCGTAGGGCCTCCTTTTGCGGCCAATACAGCGTCAATTCGTCTTGGGAATGACATAAACAAATCCTGCACAGTGGTCAGAGGGATTTTAAGCCATTCTTCTTGCAGGATAGTGGCCAGGTCACTATGTGATCCTGGTGGAGGAAAAACGTTTCCTGACTCGCTCCTCCAAGACACCCCAAAGTGCTCAATAATATTTAGATCTGGTGACTGTGCAGGCCATGGGAGATGTTCAACTTCACTTTCATGTTCATCAAACCAATCTTTCACCAGTCTTGCTGTGTGTATTGGTGCATTGTCATCCTGATACACGGCACCGCCTTCAGGATACAATGTTTGAACATTGGATGCACATGGTCCTCAAGAATGGTTCGGTAGTCCTTGGCAGTGACGCGCCCATCTAGCACAAGTATTGGGCCAAGGGAATGCCATGATATGGCAGCCCAAACCATCACTGATCCACCCCCATGCTTCACTCTGGGCGTGCAACAGTCTGGGTGGTACGCTTCTTTGGGGCTTCTCCACACCGTAACTCTCCCGGATGTGGGGGGAAAACAGTAAAGGTGGACTCATCAGAGAACAATACATGTTTCACATTGTCCTCAGCCCAACATTTGCGCTCCTTGCACCATTGAAAACTGACGTTTTGGCATTGGGCAAAGAGTGACCAAAGGTTTGGCTATAGCAGCCCGGCCGTGTATATTGACCCTGTGGAGCTCCCGACGGACAGTTCTGGTGGAAACAGGAGAGTTGAGGTGCACATTTAATTCTGACGTGATTTGGGCAGCCGTGGTTTTATGTTTTTTGGATACAATCCGGGTTAGCACCCGAAAATCCCTTTCAGACAGCTTCCTCTTGCGTCCACAGTTAATCCTGTTGGATGTGGTTCGTCCTTCTTGGTGGTATGCTGACATTAGCCTCGATACCATGGCTCTTGATACATCACAAAGACTTGCTGTCTTGGTCACAGATGCGCCAGCAAGACGTGCACCAACAATTTGTCCTCTTTTGAACTCTGGTATGTCACCCATGATGTTGTGTGCATTTCAATATTTTGAACAAAACTGTGCTCTTACCCTGCTAATTGAACCTTCACACTCTGCTCTTACTGGTGCAATGTGCAATCAATGGAGACTGGCTACCAGGCTGGTCCAATTTAGCCATGAAACCTCCCACACTAAAATGACAGGTGTTTCAGTTTCATTGTCCAACCCCTGTACTTAACCCCTTATAAATAGCAGTTAATGCAGGTAACCCCAAAATAATCCCCATTATCAGGTATTTAAGGACACTACAGCTCTGGGTCAACCCAGCTTTTTGCCATTTAACAATAATAATTAAATAATAATTTAATCCTTCAATTCAACAAGTTGTCAGAAACCTTCCTCAGAGATCTTGGTCCAAATTGACATGTTGGCATCACAGTTGCTGCAGATTTGTCGCCTGTACATCCATGATGTGAACCCACATTGTGCTCTGTTGAATTGAAATCTGGTGACTGTGGAGGTGGGAGAACAAGGAGCTCATTGTCATGTTAAGGAAACCAGGGATTTAATCTCCAACCTGTCTCAACCACTGAGATTCTGAACTCATCATCTGAATGTAACAGCTGAAACAGAGACTCATCAGACCAGGTAATGTTTGTTGTCCGGTTTTGGTGATATTGGGCTAGCTGTAACCTCGGTTTCATGTTCTTCGCTGACAGGTTAGGTCTTCTGCTGCTGCAGGTCATCTACATCAGAGTTTGACGTGCTGAGCTACTGTTGCCGTTATAATGCCTCACACCAGTCTGCACAGTCTCCTCTGAGATCAAAATGGCAGTTTCATCCACACAGTTGATGCTGTGCACTGGATATTTTATTCGTTTTTGGTCCACTTTAAATCTAAGATGTGGTTGTGCATGAAAAGTCACTTAACCCCCTTTCTGTTGCTAGGTGTAACGCTTAGCAGGCCATCTTTATCTTCTCTAGATGCCTAGAGCGGTGAAATGATACATACTGCTCACAAGACGATACATGACATTGGGTTTATGAGGACAAGACAAGATTTTAGCAAGTTTTCCCTATATTGACATAAATACAAGTCATATATCAATATGTAATCAGTCTACAATAATTCAGTCCAGTTTTGGCGGGTCTTGTAATGCTTAACTAATTCCAATTTTGTCCTAATGCCAGAAAGGTTTTCAAAAAGCTCTTTTTATGTTTTGACAAACAAAAATCTGCAGAAGAATAAAATGTTGAGATGAAAAGCACCTCAAGAAACCTTCGGTTCATTTAACAGCTTTTTTCGTCCTGAGTGCTGCCAGGCAGCTGGTAACACACAGAAGGAGGTGAAGAATCAGTTGTTTTTGCACCTGTTTTCTATCATCAAGTTGCTAAATTATCTTTTTTTTTTTAAAGAAAGAGGCACAAAAACCTGAACAATTTAAAGCATATTTTAGGCTCTTTAAACAATAAATATCCGCATAAGACCTATAGATTTGTAACAGAAGCAACAACATAAAAAGTGAGTCTGTGTTGTGATTACTGCTTTCCTCCAGTGGTAAGGATGTTATTGAGATAATGCTCTGCTATTATTTACCTTCAGCTGTTCTCCCTCATACAACGTGCTGTCTGGTTCTGATTACAATGAGCCCATCTCCTCTCCCCAGTGGGATTCTCCACGCTCTTAGTGAGCACTCGTCTCTGGAAAAACCACACATGGTGGGAATTATGGAATAATGCTGTGTCAGGAATGTTCCCACGATGGCCAGTGGGATCTAATGGAGGTCCCGCTGGTTGGTTGGCTGCCAGATGGGTTTAGTAGTAACACGCATGCAAAGTTGCATGTTGAATGCTTCTTGCATTAGCCCACATTTTGGACCTGTTGATTTCGTGTTGGATCAGAGACACTCTTTTGTGGAGAATTATATGCGCCTGGTTTTTGCTTCAAGACAAGGGAATACTGTCAACTCTATAACCTCATCATCAGCACGGCTTTAGAGCAGCTGATAATCTTAAAAATAAAAATCTCTCTACTCATTTACAGCACCTTGAAAAACTGTTCGTACCCTTAGACCAGTTCCACATTTGGTCAAATTACAAGTTTTCAAAATTTTTGTGACAGCCCAAATGAGACTTCTTATGGCTTTCTTATTGCCTCTCTCCCATAAAGGCTAGGTTTGTAGAGTAGTTTAATAGTTTCATGTCAGCAGGTTGTCCCGATTCAGATGTGGATCTCTGCAGCTCCTCCAGAGTTACCACTGGCCTCTTGACTGCTTTTTTAAATTTCTACAAATGTATCCTTTTCATTCCATTTTACAATTATTCACTACCTTGTGTTGAGCTATTGCTTAAATTACCAATAAAATACATAAAGTTTGTAAAGTGGCAAAATGTGTAAAACTGTGCATGACATGGAAAGCACATTATACCGTTTCATTCCAGCAATCACCACCAGCTATCGGGAGGTCAAGCTGGCAAACCTCAAACAAGACAGCAATGTTTTCCATACGCTCCAAAAGCAGATAAAAGGGTGACCGAAGGGACAGTTCATGCTTTAACTCACAGAGGAGAGTTGGCTGTGTGGCACGTGGGACAAAATAATCAGAAATCTCTTGAGAGTGAGGATCAGCCAACCAAAAAAGAGATTACAAAGGTAATCAGCCACCAACTTAACCCAGAAACGTGGCCAATACAACCTTGCAGTCACTTTCAGAGCTGCTGGGGTATTAGTCAAACAGATTTGGGCAGAAACAGTCACACATACACACATCACTTTATGAGTTTAAGCTTGTAAGTTTGAGTTACTGTCAAGGGATTCTGCTGCAAAAAAAAAAAAACTGTCCCAATCCACTTCTGCCACTGCAAGCACGGCCCGGCGGACATCATTGGCTGGATTCTTTCTGCATTGTAGGTCACTGCAGTGGAACTCTAGATTTCTCCTGTGTCCTCAATAAACCCTAACGTAAAAAAGGAATAACTGTACAGCTTGCCAACACTAGGCTCTTACAGTTAAATCTGAGCACTACATAGAGGCGTGTGAGAAAAAGAATGACTTCCAGACTTTGGCAGAGGACGCAAGGAAAAAGACAGATGACCTCACTCGTTCCAAGTTCTTGTCTTTTATATGAAGCCTCTTCCCTCCAAGTGTTTCACATTTTCCTAACAGGTGCTCTTCTGCTTCCTAAAGTCTTTCAGATGGGGTCTCTGCTAAGAGCATGTAGAGCTCCCACCAACAACCAGGGCAGCCTGACAGGAGCAAGCAGCTTCCGCACACTTCCCGTTTCACTTCCTTGAGGTTTCACGGCCCACTTAAGTGCTGCCTGCTGAGGACATAAGCTGGGTAACTTTCCTGCTCCTGACTGGGAGTGTGGTTAGAAGATGCAAGAGAAGAAAATGGGCTACAGCGCATATTTAACGAGTTTTCAGCCCTAGTTTTCAGATCAGAGCTAGTTTGCATCTTGAACTAAACACAGAAACACTTGAAACAGTTGGAGGATTTCAATAATGTATGGGTGCGTCCGAGTGTGAGCATGTAGTGCTGCAAAACAGCTTTGGTGGCTGCAGTTCAAGAGGAGGACTCGAAGAGCCCATATTAAGCTCAATTTCAGTTCTATGCAGGGGTCTAACAGAGGGGGGTTATATAAAAATGTCCTTTTCATATATGTTTGGTTGACTGGTTGCACTAGATTTAGAATTACATATTCTGTTAGTTTAAGGAAGTCATGACACCCAGAACTAACGAGGTTTCCATGCCCTTTTGTCGAGAAACAGGCGCACAGCCTGACAGATCCCCCACCTTACCCAACAGTGGGGATCAGGTGTTTCCCCTCTATTCTTCCTTTATTGTATGCCAGATCCGCTCGGAGTGTTTGTTGCCAAAAATCTCAATCGTTGTCTCATGTAACTTAAGCAAACAGTCCTTGTCAAAGTCTCTGTAGCGATGAGCAAACTCCACAGGTTTACGTTTGTAATGGCAGGAAAAAAAAATGGCTTTTTCCTAACAAGCCTCTGAAACAACTGGTTGGCATTTAATTAGTGTCTAATTGTTGTTTTGGAAGGTTTTGACCTCAGGGTGCCAGTTTTTTCTTGTCTTTCCCATTTTTAAAAGCTCAGGCCTGGCACTAACATGCATCCTGACTGACTACATCATGTCCAGAGAATGCTAAATACAGTGTGAACACATTGAAGACACCCTGAGGACAGTTTTCTTTGGACCACCTTCACAGGTGGTCTGGGAAACATCGGCATGCTGTGACTCTCCTTAAGCAGCAGCGATACCTGTATGCCTCTTGCTTTAAGTCATAAAGTGACTGCTGTCAATTAATTGAAAATAGTCAGGTAGACTTGATGTTTATCTGAAATACTCCAGAGATGGGACTTGTACATATAACCGATTTATTAAGTAAAATCCTAGTCAGGATTAGTCTGGAATTTCATTGATCAGTCACTTTTATGCAGAACAATGTGCGTAAAGAAAAGAAAAAGCTGTGTGCAAGTAAGCTGTTGGCTGTTTTTAGGCAAAAATAAAACCGAAATTGAACCTTTTACAGCGCCACATTATTTATTCTGCATTTCCACTCTCACATTTCTTAAGCTACATAATTAACTTTATTGATAGCTGTTACCTGAAATAACAAAAGCTCTGATGATTCTTAGCCATGCTGATTTCAGAATAATACTGGAGTACAAGTGAGTGAATGTATCTGATGTTACAGAAACATCAATGGGCAACTAGAAGTTACAAGAAATCCTCTTCAACTTAAAACGCTTCAATTATATTCAATTTCTAGGGGTGCCAATAAGTGTGGCACCCCTGTAAGTTTGTTAAAAACAATTATTTATTAAAACTGAAGTTACCATAGAAGGGTACATTAAGAGTTTTGCAGGACAATGTTCTTTAAAACACAACTCAATAAAATGCTCTCAAAATAGTAATACTATCAGATTAAATCACATCCCATTTTTACAAACAATAAATAAAGCTCAATCCTCGGAGGATTTCACTGGAATTCAACTCTGAGGTCAACGGTTTAAAAAGCTGCTCTAAATAGAGGTCACCTAAACATTTTAAGCCAAGAGCCAGGCATTTCACAGTGGCATGAGAGGAAACAGCGCAGTGTCATTTGTTTACATTTGTGTGTGGCTCCTCTGTCTCAAAAAAAAACAAAAAAAACATCTCGGCTGAACACAAGTCGTCGAAACGCCGTTGTGGTTTCGTGAGAAAAAGTGCTCATGTTTATCCCAGGCTCTAAAGCAAGGGTGTCAAACTCCAGTCCTCGAGGGTCGGTTTCCTGCGACTTTTAGACGTATCCAACATACCGGAATCAAATGGCTAAATTATCTACTCAGCATGCAGTGAAGTTCTTCAGAGACCTGCAAATCCTTATTTGATTCAGAGACATCTAAAAGTTGCAGAACATCAACCCTTGAGGACTGGAGTTTGACACCTGTGCTCTAAAGGAAGGGTGGTTGTGATATGCTGCAAAGCACTTACCATTTAATCCAGTAAAGGATGTAAAGCAATCTAGTGAGTACGGTTTAAATCCTGCTTTTCTAAATGTCAGGCAGCCAATGAATCACCTCCAGTATATAAAATATTTTCTATAAGCCAGCACTCCAGCCAGACAGCACAAGCATATCTCCTCTGAGTTAGCACTTTGTGTGCTCCTAGTACTACTCTTGCCGAAGCACTCCTGCTTGCCTTAAGCACACTGTGTCATCTGCGATTCAAAGACCTATTATCCCGAATATGACTCCAAAGAATGCCCATCCACACAGACAACCCATGCCATACATCATCCCACCTCGCTACTGTTGTGGTGGAGCATAATCTAGTCCCATGAAGAAAGAAACCAAAAGCCATAAATCATCTCTTCCACGTTCGCGGCGCTGATATTGGATACAGCTGCTGAAATTCCAGACAATAACTCCCACAGGGACAGGTTTACGTTTTGTTAATCTTGGGTGTAGAGATCAGATTTGGAGTGATTACTCAACTTAATATATTGGTAGGCAAACAAAGCCGAGCCCCGGAGCGTCTACGGTCTCAGGTGTTGATCATGCTGACTCCATGTGAGTAATTTAACAACCAACAAGTGAGGTGCCTTGCAAGCATGTGCACAACAACAATAACCATAACTCTGTTCTCTGTACCTCTACATCGCTATGCCATTCACCCAAAATTATTAAGAGCAATGTAGAGGGCTTGACGAGCCACAGGCTATAGACCCCTGACATAGGGGACACAGCATATGTGGTCTGATGAGACCAGGTATAAACTTTTTGGTCTACATGCAAAACATTAAGAGCAAACTAACACTACATATAACCCTGAAAGTAACATCCTGACACTAAAGCTGGTCAGACTTGATGGGAAGGTAGATGGAACTAAACCTTGTAGGAAAACCTGGTAGTAGCTGCAATTGGTTTGAGACTGAGGTGGAGGTTTACGTTCTAGCAGGACAACAACCCTAAACACACAGCCAGAGCAATATCAGAATGGTTTAGAGCTAAGCATATAATATGTTAGAATGGCCTAGTCAAAGTCCAGACCTAAATCCAATTTAGAATTAGTGGCAAGACTTGAAAATTGATGTTCACATAGCTATTTTGAAAAGAAGAAGAGAGACAGTTTCTGATCATTATTGGCAAAATGTTGAAAACCATGCATCTCTTTCCTTTCTTTTTAGCACCATGCACTACTTTGTGTTGGTCACATAAGCCTAGTTTTTCATGTTTCCTCTCAGATGGACTTTTTTTAGCCAACAGAGTCAAGCAGCCGGGAATGAAACAGGCCATCTGCAGTACAGTAGAGGATAAAAAAAAAGGGCGAGGGGAGGTGTTACCCACCACAGAGCATAGAGAATCGGCCACCTGCCTCTGCTGAAGACACTGCCATTATTAGCTGCCTGAGTCGCTTGGACAAACTACAGAAAAATGAATCAACTAAAAGTAATCATAATTAACCAATACAGTAAGTAAGGAGACAGGATAAAATGAAAACATCTAATCTTTTAGAGAGAATATTTGCTCGTGCTTGCAGTTCATTGCTGAAAACACAGAGGAGAGCAAGATAATGGCCTCTTTCTGCCTACTCTTATCAGTTAGGAACTGGCTGCAGTGTTCATCAATTCACCGCCTCATTGCAGGCAGGTCATTTGACACACCTCGTTTCATTGGGATGCATTAGGATCCCAAACAGTGTTGTTTTTATAAGGATGTTAAGCCTTATTGTCTGTAAATGCCTTGGAAAATGACAAATACAGTCCTCACAAAAGCAGGGGACTGAGCTAATACTCTTGAGTACATGTATAAGTATATGAAAAGGCCAACAGGAAGAGCAACCTGCTATCTACAACAGCAGGCGTTCTGTAGGCTACAGCGAGCCCTGGTTAGCCATTTGTCTTTGTTTGCAAACGTCAGGGGCAGCTGCCACCAAAGGTCAGTAAAATGTTGGCAGAGCGAGGCCCTACAGAGGCTGGAGCCACAAGTCCTGTGACAAGCTGTGGACGCACCCACCGGCGTTTTTACTCAGATCTTACAGACACTGCAAGCTAAATGTTTCACTCCCAACCCTAAACTATCACCAACTCCTACTCTTACGTTAATACAGCACCTTCGAAAAGAATGAATACCCCTACGTTACATTAAAGGCATAGACTCAATGTAATTCAGCCCTTTGATTCTGGTGTGTTGGACTTGGGACACATCAAAAGGTGCAGGACAGGGGTCCTTGTTGACTACAGTTTGACACCCCGGTTGTAGGACCACCTTTTGATGCAGTTATAGCAACAAGTCTCTTCCAGCTTTGCACATCTGGAGAGCTCTTTGCAGATTGGATGGAGGGTATCAGTTTTTAAATCATGGCTTTAGTTCTGGACTTTGACTTGGACTTCTAACACATATTCATGCCTTGATAGAACCATTTAATTGTATATTGGCTGTATGTTTATATGTACAAAGCTGTCCTGCTGTAGAGTGAACCTCCATCACAGTCTCAAAGCTTTTGCAGGTTTTTTCTTTCAGAACTACCCTGTGTTTAGCTCCATCTTCCCATCAAGCATAACCAGCTTCCCTTCCCCTGCTGAAGAAAAAAAAAACATCCTGTCAGCATGATACTGCCACCACCATGTTTCACAGTGAAGATAGTGTGTTTGGGGTGAGACTTCTTATGGTTTTCATCTTCCCACACTTCCACAAAAGCCAGATCTCCAGCGTTCACAACTGAAAGTGAATTTTAATTAGAGGTACAACTGTAAATGGGGCTGAATACTAAAGTACAGCACACTTTTTTGATTCAGAATTGTAAAGACAAATTAAAAAGATATTTTTCTTCTACTTTTGTTGTAATGTGACAAAATGTGAAAAAGTTCAAGAGGTTCGCATAGTTTCATAAGGCCTGGTATCAAGTTCTGGTCCCCCCTCCAGCTCCCAGCCCGGGTGAGCTGTGTTTGAAGCACCATCCTCCTTATAGCTGCACCTCTGCCTGTAACACAATCTGGGTAAACTTACACCGACCACCACTGGCATCTCTAGCCTCATCTTTTGAGCTTTTGTGAGGGGAAGTCTGAAACCCCAGCATATGTGGGGATGAAGGGACGGATTCTGAGCAGAAAAACATGAGTAGGATTTTGGATAAATCATCCTGTGGCTCAGGATTGTTCCTCAAGCTTAAAACTTATGTAAGAACTGCTGTTCTTATCTTAGCAACAACATTCCAGGGAAACAAAGTATGCTAAAAATTAGAAAAAGAAGATAATTTTGTATCCTCAAGAAAGAAATCAGGCCGAAAGTAAAACTTACAAATGCTTTTATGCCAAGACACTGCAGCATGTGCTACACCAACGTAACAGGGCATTAAACCCATTTCTGGGGTTTTAAGACTGAGCTGCACAATACAGTCTCCAAATGCTGTAAGAGAGCTCTGATGCATTTACAAGAACCCTGTCTGGGTGAAACCCACCGGCCTAAATAAGACAAGAAAAGTTGTCTCCAACAACAAAAAGAGCACAAATATCCTTCAGATGTTCCATTTTACATAACTAGTCGTAATTAAAGTCTAAGACAGTACTTTTGGAATAGGATGGAGCACCGCTAACAGCGCCCAAAGGAATACATCACCAAGTTTTCCAGATGTGTTTTGGATCTTTTACGTCAGCCTTCTCCTGTGTCTCTGACAAGACAAAGAAGGAAATCTGATCCCAACGTACTGCTACTTTCCTCTTGCAAAAAAAAAAAGACAGGCTTAACACAGTCTACTTGAGAAGGGAGCATGCAGAGGGCTAGTGGTTATTTTCAGCCCATTAGCAGCCCTGTAAACGAATGGGCTATCCTGTTGCTGTACTGTTTCTATGCCCAGAATAATGTGCTTCTAGTCTACTGCTTTTTTGATGCAAACCAAACGTCCCTGAAGGACACAGACGGTCTATTATAATGTGACTATGGGAATAAAGACTAGGCCAAGTGGCTGTTTAGTGGCTTCTTCTCAAAGTGTGTTATTCAGCCATAAATTAAAAGCACATAGTCATAGATTACTAAGACCTGTCAGCAGAGAAGGGAATAACGTAGTCAAGGCAGCTTTAGTCATACACAGAAAAACATGTTTAACAAACCAAATAAGAGGCAAAACAGATGTAAATGAAGTGAGGTGGTTACAAAAAGAAGCAAAAAAACCAAGTGCTGGTTCATCTAGCAAAACATGAAGAAAACTTGGCAACAAATAAATGCAAAACTGACAAATAATTGATTTTAAAAAAGGGAAAAATAGGCAAAATGAAAGTGAACAAAAAGAAAAATTGTTTAGTTCTTAACTGGAAAAAGATGGACTGCTCCTTCCAGTCTCTTGCACAAAACACGTCTTGATGTCTCTGCATGTTTTCTGAAAGGATCAACAGGGCACTGGGTGGGTTAGAGCGGGTTCAAAATCAACCTGCTGCTGTTACACCTCTGAGTCACCAAGCAAGGTAGTCACAGCTCTGTAACACCTCGCTTATATAAGGTTTGTCCAAGGTACAGCGCCTGATGTTACTGTTTAAAAAGCTTGTGATAAAACTATCCAAGGCCGGAGTCCAGTAATATGCTCTGTCTTGGTGCTCTCGTTCCAGGACGGCACGTTCAATGGGTGTTAAGGGTGCCAACCGATTAACTTTCTGATTAGGAATTCCGCCTTAAACAAATCTCAACATCTCCTTTAGAGAACCCGTAATCGGTGTACGATAATTCTGTCCGGATTTGAATGGCCTATACATTGTGTTTTCGTGCTTGACTCGATTTAAGATGGTCCCAATGCCCTGAAGGCACTGAAAATGCCTTTTTGTTGTAGGAATAAAAGGTTTCATCGATTTCTAACTGGATTTTAAAGAATCTAAATACAGAGTAATCCAGGAAGTCTGAGCAATCCAAACATTTCGGATTTTGAACTACAGGTGGTTCAAGACTCCATAATAAAGAGCACAATAGCCCTTTATTTGGACCTCAGTATAAACTCCAAAACAGGTACCAACTTCAGTGTCATCAGCACTCCCTGTTGTTCAGCAATATTTTACATTTCTTTCACTGTGCATGCCACAGGTGGACATAACAGGCCATTGGCCTCTTTTACAAAACATTTCCATCAAAAAGCTGCAAAGACGAGCCGCCTCCAAACTCCCTCTTGCCATTCGAAAGAGACAACAGAAGCACAACTGATAACTTCTTATTGGCCTTGTGGCGCCCCCTAGGCCATTTAGCCCTGGATAGAAAGCCATATAACCCATATCAAAAACAGACAACTCCTATAGCCAGCCAGAAATATGGCTCAGGAAGGTCAACGCAGGGTCACCAGCTTCTGGTTGTTAAAGACACTTCAAAGACTTCAGTGGAAAACAGGGGAAGGCATGTTCAAGTCTTAAATAATGATTTTATGGGCGTTCTAGTTGGTTTGGCCACTCATGCAACGGCATGGGTTCAAACTTCATCTCCCCCAAAGGGCTCCAATGTGAGACCTGGGTTGTGCTGAAGGTGGGCACATATGCATTGAAACTGGCTGCATGATATCCAATCTGCTGCCGCCGGCGTCACCCAACAAAGAGGATTAAAACGGCGTTCGTGCGCTGCCGAAGAGGACTGCTTCATCACCAGCTGAACATAAGCACAACACCAAAAACTCCGTTATTTTACAGCATTTCTAATCTGTTGTATTCCTTAAATTCAGCAGTGAAACCCAAACATTAGCTCGACGGTCTCCTCGACCATTAACAGAGGGTGATCCAGCCTCCTCCCGGTGACAGGGTGGAGACTACATCTTTTTGTTCAGCTGGATGCAGACAGAGGGGAAACCAAAATTCGTCCTGGAAATACTCCCAGGCAGCGTCAAAGCTGTGCTTTGGAAATGAAAACTGACAAATGCTCCCAAACAATGAGCTCATGTTGAATTGTCACTCCCAGGAGAGTGGCGACTCTTTTCCCAGTCGACCCAAACGCTGCACAACCCTTCTCCCTGTGAAAGGGATTGTTCAATGGCCGCAGATGAGACACACAGACCCCCTCATTCAAACATCCTAAAGCAGAAAACAGCCATCAACAGAGAATTACACACGTTTGTATGGGAGTAACTGGGTTTTTCAAAATTATTTTTCCAAAGTCGGAGAGCTACTTCTTTATTTCTTTTCCCGAGGTCACAGTTTGGGATGGGCTAAATATACTATATTAAAGAGACATTTATGGCATTTTATCTGTATAAATTCCTTTATTCAAAGAATAAAAACGACTAAAGTTTCCAACATGCAGGAATAGAGAATAAAAAATCTACTTACAGTCAAATAGGATTCACAAAGAGGCTCCCTTTCCTTCTATGCTGTCCAAGATAATGAATATCCCTGCCCTCAGTGGGAGAAAACAGAAGGGGGAAACTCCTGTTATGATATGGATAATTAACTATTTCAAATATGAATCTATTTTAAATTGTCCGTTGTCCTCATGTTTTCGCACGCTGCCTCGCCTGCAATCCACAAATCTGTTCCCATTCCCATTCTTCTCTCCCGCAGCTGCTGGGGAGACACGCTGCGCGTCTCCGTCGTTTCCTGTCCAGCCCAGGAACGGACGCTGCCTTCAGGGACCGTCGGAAATTACGTTAGAGCCGATGAGTAGGGGGAGATGTCTACAAGGTGCAGAGTCTTGCAATGCATGGTAGGGGATTTTGCATTAATCATTTTTCACAAATAAAAGTCTGAAAAGTCATTTTTATTGTGTGTAATTTAATCTAATTAGAAATCCAGTTGACCTGAAAAGGCCTCAGAGGTTTGCTAGAGAACATTATTTAACAATCAGCATAATGAAGACCAAGGAACACAACAGACAGATCAGGAGGTAAGCTGCAGTGAAGTTTAAAGCAGGTGTATGGTCTACAACAATCTTCCAAGCTTTGAACATCTCATGTGAATATGTTCCAGTAGGAGCATCCACAAACTGGAAAGCCAGCCAAGGAGAACATTAATTAGAGAAGCAGAGAAGAGGCTCATGGTACCGCTGGAGGAGCTGCAGAGATCAACAGCTCAAGTGGGAGAAGTTTTTTACAGAACAACCTTTAGTCATCCACTT
Source organism: Crenichthys baileyi (assembly GCA_036173005.1). NCBI lineage: Eukaryota > Metazoa > Chordata > Actinopteri > Cyprinodontiformes > Goodeidae > Crenichthys > Crenichthys baileyi. Next base: position 12,251 of record JAHHUM010001466.1, on the reverse strand, counting down.
CAAATTTCGTTTTTTATGGAAGTGCACTAATAAGTAAGCTATTGTTGAATGAAAGCAACAAGTCTTGTTTGTAGTTTGCCACTAGCAATGTAGGGGACTCAAGAAACACATGGCAGAAGGTCCCCTAGTCGGATGAGACCAGAATTTGGACCATTCAAAATGTTGTGTGGAGAAAAGGCTAAAACTGCACATCACCCTGAACCTCACTTTTAAACATGGTGATGACAGACATGAAACTGGGATTGAGCTTCATCTTTCAAAAGGACAGGGAACCTAAATATACAACAAGAAATGCAAAAGTATAGTTTAGATCCATTGTTTTCAAACTGTGGTACATGTACCACTGGTGGTCCCCGAGTTGCCTTTAGTGGTATTTAGACAAAATATTTGAATGTTTAATGCAAACAAATTGATCTTTGCTTTATCAGAAACTTCTGAAAAGAGAAATGTAGTGGAGAAAAGTCCAAGAACTCCAAAATCATAAAATTGCAAGGCACATAAAATCTTGTCAATTCAAATATTCTTTAAAAAGGAGAAGCTTAATTACACAAAATCATTCAACCAATCATGTAGTTAACATAGCTAAGAGCAAGACACAACACAGTCTAAATCCATTAGCAATACGGTGTAAAATGTTTGTCAAGATGGTGGAACTTATAAAACTACTGGTGTAGATCAAACAATATTTCTGTGATCTTTTTCCTTCCACTTCACAATTGTGCTCCACTTTGTGTTGGTCTATTACATAAAATCCCATTAAAATACACTACAGTTTGAGTTTGGAACATGCCAAGGTGTGAAGAGGCAGGAATACAATTGCAAAGTACTTTAGATGAGTTTTGAACCAAACAATAATTACATGCTCACAGTGTTTTGGTGCTATTTTAATAACCACAGTTACAATGTGGCTCAATTGGGGACAAAATTCCTCTGCAGTGATACAATCACTGCCAGCTGTAAGCACAATAATTAGTTATCACAGTTGAAACCCCTAGACTTGAGGTGGATGTTGCAGAACAGGAGATCATTGAACCTCTCTCCTCCATTTCCTGGCTTAGAGTGCATAAATACCCTGCCTTACAATCCTACACTACCATGTGCCGCCAAACAAAATCAGTATTTCCTAGTCATGGCTTCAAACACCTAGCAAGGTGAGTAAACTGAAGCAAATGAAAAAGTGCAGGTTAAATTACTTTTGTCATTTTAGGTTAAAGTGGCTACTAAAAGGAGGTAAACCTATTTTGGTACCAAACAAGAACCCTGGGTGTGTTTGTTTGGACCTACAGGATGAGTGAGAACCATCACCAGAATAATTATAAAGTGCTTTGTTGCCATCTAGTGGATCTAAGTGAAAAATTCTACTTATTTGTTTTTACCAATCAGACAGTTATGGTGGTTTCAGAGAACAGTCACTGTCTCCTACACCTGGTCTAAATGTGCTTTGCTTGTACATAGATAATGACTCATACTACTTAGACTGTTTCTTAATCATTTCTCATAAATGTGTCTTTCTCTGCCTGTCAGCGATTTCTGAAATCACACTTTGGGAGTCACACATCAAGTCAGTTGAGGGTCTGCCAGGGTGTTCAGTAAACACTCCACCTGGGACATCGACAGGGTCACTGCACTTTCCTTGTTCAATTGTGTAACCACAGAAATGTACTTTGGACAGACGAGCCCAAAGTGGAGATTTTTAGACGTACTGCACAATGTTACATTTGTTGGAAAACAAACAAAAAATGTTTTATATGATCCATACCAACTGTGAAACATGGTAGTGAAGGGGTCATGATTTGGACTCATTGTAGCCACGGGACTGGCTGACTTTGATTTGACTATAAATTCCTCTGTATACAAAAGTGATTTAGTTTGTATGAACCAATCCTAAAAGCAAAACAGAATATCTGAAAAAGAAGTGTCAAGATGTGGTGGTTTGAGAGAACGGAGCAGACACACAAAGGAACACAGAAGCACTGATGCAGAAGTAATTTCTATGTGAAAGAAAAGTTAAACATTAAAGGCAAATATCTCCATGAGTGGCTTCATCTAGGAAAGAAACACAGATAAACTCTAAGCCAATTTTCATGTCTATAGGATGAATGAGAGCACGTAGAGTTAGTCACAGTAAAAGCTCAGCCAATAACTATATCAAGGAGAGGGAAGGCTTGGGTTATACACCGAAAGACAGGGCCAGGTGTATCATCTGTAGAAGGAGAACATTAAGTTGTTGGCAGCAGCAGCCCATCCGACGCCTCCCCCCAGGAAGGTGTCAGAGATAAACACAGAGACAGGCCTGATGTAGCCTTTAAAAATAAAAAATAAATCAAATAAATTTAGACTTAGGGAGCATCAGTGGGCAACGCCCAGGCAGCATTCAGGGGCTAAGGGTTTTGCTCAGGGACCCAGAGTGGCAGGCTGTGGGATTCAAACCAGGGTATTTGTGGCCTCTCCAGGAAGCAAATGCCCTGCTCTCTAACCACTAGGCTACCACTCCCCCTAGGAGGAGAAAGAAACAGACAGAGAATATAAAGTTAAAAGTTGAAACAACAGCAAAAACAGCTACATTGAAGAGTAGTAGGAGAATGTAGCAGAGTGAAGGAAAGTAGTAGTAGTAGTTACATATATGTCATCCAGCAGGCTAAACCTATAGCAGCATTTACCTATTTATGTTTGACCGATTTTTGTCTTTGTTGTAAGAAAGCTTCTTGGCAATAAGTCTTATTCTATTGGAGAATCGATTAATTTCCCTTATTTGTAAGGAAAATGCATTTGTGGGCTGAGCAGTGGTTGACTATGAAGGCTGCAGCCATTAAAATTTGCCATTCTTCTCTGCCAGTGCCAAACAGCTTTTGGTAAAGGCAGGTTGATGATGTTGGGCAGCATCTCCCTCTCAGGAAAGCAAGTCTCAGCATCATTGGAGGCAATCTGAAAGCAGAGACATATTAAGATTAGATTCTACAGCAACTGGTAATCCCATATCTCCGCTTTTTGAAAAGGAACTCTGTCCTCTAAGATCTCGGTGCTTGCACTATGGAGCAGGATTTATCAGAGACTACTACCAGAATTTGGAAATAGAGAAGATGGAATGGGCTGCTGTACACCCCAGAGTGAACAACACTACATTAGCTGACATACAATAAATGCTGCAGAATAGGATGCCATCCCACAGCAGTGTACAACCAAGCTGCTGACCAGCATGAGGAAGAAGAGTTGTCAATATGTCTCGTTTCTTCAAACTTCAGTCATCTAGTCCAAAAAACAACATCAAACAAGCGCCAAGAGCAGAATAAGCGGATGTATTTCATGGGTGAAACCCACAAATCGATTTTCCTTACAAATGTGGCACCTATTAAAGGGAACTAGAAAGATTTTCCAACATCTAAGTATAGCTATAGCTGCAAAAGGATGTCCTATTTAATGCATTTAACTCCTTACAGACAGAGAACTTCAGGATTTTGTAATGTTTTTTTATATAAACGCCAAAAATGGGGTTATGTCATGTGCTTTTGATCAGATGAGACGTAAAACCTCACGGTTGAAGGAGGATGTGCACAATAGCTTTTCAGATTGATTTTATATTGAAATTCTTGCTGTACCCATTTATAACTCATATTACCTTGGTGTTAATTTTAAAGAAATCACACTAATGCAACCTTATAGGTTCATTTTCAAGCGAGTATAGTTGTATTTCTAGCCAGTAAATGTCATCTATGGTGCATAGAGGAAATAAAAACAACACGTTTTGTATCAGAGTGTATTGTAATTGTGTTTACCATGCAACTTTCATTTCTCTAAATTGTACACACTGATACAATAAAATTAATAAGTTAACCAGCGCACACACACAAAAGATAAAGAAACAACAATTCATTGATGTTTTTTTTACTGCAGATTTAAATTCATGATCACAAACTATAAGTCACAGTATATTAAAAACTCTGGGAGAGAGCGGAAACTTTATAAGAGGAGGCGTTTTCTGCCACAGGATGTTTCTCTCAAGAGAGAGTGTGTGAGCTTCAGTCTGCAGCTCCGTGGGTGAGCTTTGGTGAGGATGTGATGTATTAACATGAAAAGAACACGTGCATGGAAGCAGGGTTGACTATATCGGGGTAACAGATCAGATTGCTCTGCAGCTTACAGCTTCATGCAGCTCATCGGAGGAGCTTGGAGTTTTTAGGTGATTACGGAATTTTTTTTTCCTGGAAGCAAGTTCTGCTGGAAGAGGGGACCATGATGGGAGTCTGCTGGTTGGTAATAATCCTACTGTGCTGCACATCCTATTACAGATGCTACGGTACGTTAACTATCTACATTACTTCAGCAAATGTATATTATTTACAGTATATTGTTAGCCTCACAACATAATATTTAGGCAAAAATGACATAGGCAATTATTCTATGAGGGTATTGATATATTGAAAATTAAAATATTGAAATGTGGTAATAGAAGTTTGGTTTAATTTCCATAACTAATTTTATTTTATCTCATTATGAATGCTTTCTATTGTTGAGGCACAGCTAATAAGAAGCAAAATATTTTGTATAGCACCAAAGGTAAAGCAGTTAGTGCAAACACAGTTCTATTTGAGAGAAATGCACCTGAACCACATCTTTACGTAAGACTGGCTGACTCAACTGTACCACTTGCTTGACAAACTTGTATTTTTACCGTATTGGAAAGAGGTAAAAGTGGTTAAAACAGCTGATATTAAGCACATTCCACTGTGGGCGTGTGGTTGCTCTGAAACAACCCGTCTCTAGGTGCAAATTTCAGTTAGACAAATTTAAAGCAAAAACAATGTTTGCAGGAAGGACGTGTTTATGAAGCTCCTGTCTTTGCAAACCTCTTTGGAAGATGATTTGGCTTGCCGTGCTTTTTTAAAGGAATTTTCAAAAATATTAATTCAGGAAAAATATTTAGGGAAGTGTGTAAGAAACGTATGATCACCGCTAAAAACTGAACTGACACTTAATCACTTCCACATCTTTCCCTCCAGAGCAACAGGGAGACCTTCTCTGCAAAACAGCGGAAAGCCCTGATCATGTGTTTGTGCCATGCCCAAACATGACCGCTGAAGATGTGACTTTCAAACTTTACAGGAACAATAAGGTGATCTACCAACTATGCACTGATACTCAAAAACAAAATTATAACCTAACCATGGCAGATGTCTACCCAATAAAAAATGAGAAGAATGAACTTACAGGGTTCAAGCTTTCCAGAAAGGCAATCACAAAGCAAGTAGTCTACGTTTGTGAGGGTACTACCACGTACCCTCCTCCTGTCACATCCAAGGAGAGTAAATCAGTCTTGGTCCTAGAAGAAGGTAAATATATCAAAGATTTAAAGCAAAATTCATCTAAATATTAAATGTCCATATACTATGATTAGCTAAAAAACTTAATTAAAATATACTTCTTTCAGGACAAGGATGCCAGTGCAAAACAGAAAAATGTAAAAGAGACGATCCAGAGCCACCAAAAACAGACAGACCTGTATGGATCTGGATAATGGTTGTTTCAATTCTTAGCACCTACAGCCTAGCAGTTACTATTGCTGCCTTGGTTATCTGGGTAAGATATTCCTAAACATCACCCATCCCAGGAGGAACACTTACTCATTCATTGTTTTTTTGGCTCTTTAAAATTAAACTTTATTTTTATTTTTTATTGAACCAAAGAAAAAGAAGTATTTTCATCAGAGCTAAAAATCCATTACAGCTATTTTAAAGCAGATAGATTATTATTGTGTACCTAAATACTAAAAAGAAAAAATGTTACATAACTAAATATTAGTCATTATGTTAATTAGACATTAAGTAATGTTACCTAACTCGTAATAAATATTTATTGGGCATTAATAAATGTTAGACAACAAATAATCAGGCAATCAAATATTAATTACACATTAGATGTTAACTATGCATTAATAAATGTTACTAAATAATTAATAAATGTTAACTGGGCATTGACAAATGATATGCATCACAATTTAACATTGGGGATTTATGAATGTTAAGCAATGTTAACTGTTAATTACATAATACTAAGCATTAATTAAGCCTTAAGTTATTAATACATTTAAATTACACACTAGTTATGTCTCAATTCAATTTTATTTATGTAGCGCCAATTCACAACACGTGTCATCTAAAGGCACTTTACAAAGTCAATTCAATCAAATAATACAGATTCCGAGTCAGGTACATACATTCCAATTAATCCTAACTATCAAACAGTGCAGTCGGATTCAGTTATTTATTCAAATTGGTTAAAAAGTTTTTCTATCAAAGGAAACCCAGCAGATTGCATCTAGTCAGTGACTTGCAGCATTCACTCCTCCCGGATGAGCATGTAGAGACAGTGGACAGTCTCTTGTGTTGACTTTGAAGCAATCCCTCATACTGAGCATGCATGCGGCGACAGTGGAAAGGAAAACTCCCTTTTAACAGAAAGAAACCTCCAACAGAACCAGAACCAGGCTCAGTGCGAGCGGCCATCAGTTTAGCCAGTAGCTATGTCTAGGAGAGACAGGGTTAACACTGAAAGACAGGGCCAAGTGTATCATCTGTAGAGGGTGAGCATTAAGTTGTTGCCAGCAGAAACTTAGCTGATGTCCCCCCTCCAGGAGGGTGCCACAGCTAAACACAGAACAAGGTCAGATGTTGCTGTTAGAAATAGAAAAAACAGAGAGAGAACATAGAGGTAAAAGCTGAAATAACAGCAAATAACACAAAATTGGAGAGTAGTATGAGAACGTAGCAGAGAGAGTGAAAGTGGTCATTATGTCCTCCAGCAGCCTAAGCCTATAGCAGCATAACTACAGAGATAGCTCAGGATAATCTAAGCCACTCTAACTATAAGCTTTATCAAAAAGGAAAGTTTTAAGCCTAGCCTTAAAAGTAGACAGGGTGTCCGCCTCATGGACCAAAACCAGGAGCTGGTTCCACAGCAGAGGAGCTAGATAACTAAAGGATCTGCCTCCCATTCTACTTCTAGAGACTCTAGGAACCACCAGTTAACCTGCAGTCTGAGAACGAAGTGCCCTGTTAGGAACATATGGAACAATCAGATCTCTGATGTATGATGGAGCTAAATCATTAAGGGCTTTATATGTGAGGAGGAGAATTTTAAATTCTATTCTGGATTTAACAGGGAGCCAATGAAGGGAAGCTAAAATAGGAGAAATATGATCTCTCTTTTTAATTTTCATCAGAACTCTTGCTGCAGCATTTTGAATCAGCCATATACATACTGAATATTATATAATCAGCATTTTCTGTTTACAATTACACACCTAAAAACATAGTATTCAGTGAAATGCCAGCAAACACTGATACATGGAAATGTGGATTATCAATTCAGGAACCACTCAAACCACTGACCCACAGCCATATTTTTATTAACATTGCCAACACACAGTGCTCAGTATTAACAGGTGCATTGTAAAGGGTTTAATAACAACAAAGTTGATAGATTAAGCATTTTTGCCACATTTTCATGAGGTGATAATGATTTTTTAGAAATGCTTTGGGGGAAAATTAACCCAAGGGACCCAGCCTTTTAAATAAAAAGGGGTTTTTTGGGGATCAATTTTAAAACCCCTCTGTTTTTTTCAGAAGCTACAGGTTGCAATGTAGGGATAAAAATAAATTTAAAACATAGCCCAAAAATTTTTAAAAGAGAAGTCAGTTTTCCCTGGAATGAACCCAAAAAGCTTTAAACCTTTAAATTCCCTTTTTACAATTTTTAAAAAATTGTTTGAAGTGAATTGTAAAATTCCAGCAAAGAAATGTGGGGTTTACGCAAGGTGGAGGCTTTTTTCCACATTCAAATTTGTCCCAAACCCGAACTTTTCATGAAAAAAGAGCTTTTTCCCAAAAAGGGGGCTTTCGGCGTCTACCTTTTTTGGCATAAGGGGGGGCCCTTTGAAAGGAAATTTTTTTAGTTTTGCCTGAACCTATTAAAGAGCAGGATATCTAATCCATATTGCATGGGTCCATATCAGCTATTAAACATGAGGGTTTTACATAAAGAAGGGGCTGAAAAAACCCTTTAAATGATAAATGATCCCATTTAAAAAATAAAGCACTAAAAAAAACCCTAAAGGGCACTTTTTAAATTCTGTGATTTTTAAAATACCAAAATATTTATATAAAATTCAACCCCGGATTATTTAACCAAAGGTAATTAATAAATTATTAACTGATTGGTGTTAAATTAGATATAGTAGTACTTGCCAGTAAATGTTTGCTTAAACAGAAATCCTTAGTTTAGCATTTTATTATAAAGCTAAATTTGTGCAGCTCATGACGATCATTAAAAATAAAATGAAGGGCTTTCTAACATTGCATTGCTTAAGTTAGAAATTTTCGCTTTTTACGGGCTTTTACTATCTTTTGAAAGTATTTTTTCCTGCTAGTTTTGCCCAATTTCCCCAAAACCCAAAAATTTTTTTGATATTTGGATACACATTTTTTAAAACGCGAAACATTTTAAATGCTGCTTAAAGAATGTAAAAAATATTTTTAACCGGTAAAAAGCCTGCCTCCCATGTTTTTAAAAAAAATTAAAGCCAACACTTTTTCGGGTCCCCATTTTTGGGGGGGGGCCCCCTTTGCGATATGGCATAAAGAGATGTTGCAATAATTTAAAAATTTGGGAAAAAATTTATAGTGCAGTCCTAGTTTTGGGGTTTAAAAACGACACTGTGCTCCAACTTAATAAAATTATACTCATGGTAAAACACGGTAGTACGAACACACCATAAGGGGCATCTTTGCCTCAGATAATAAAGGGTCAAAATAAACTTAATATCAGTTGGTTCAACAAAAGAATTGCTTCACCTGAAGAAAATAAAAAGTTTGAAATGGTCTGGCAAGAGTCTAGAACTAAGTCTGGCAGAAACTCTGTAGGGTCACCTGAAGGGGACTGATGACAGAGATGTAGTCACAATCTGATAGATTTGTAGAACTTTGGCAAAGTATCACTAAATCAAGCCAAGGTCTAGCGATGGACTGTTTTTAATTTAAAAGGCGCTATAACCAAGTATTATTTTAAGGGTGTATGCAGTTGTTTAACAAGAATAATGCTTCTTTCCCCTAATTAGGCTTTGTTTGTTTATTTTCCAATTGTATTGCACATGGCATATGTTATGAAGGTAAAAAAAAAAAATTTTTTGAATGTTTGTTCATTGACTAATTTTTAATGTTACAAAACCACAGCATTTAACACAGGTGTGTCTGATTGTTATTCTGTTTTATTGTTGATTTCAGAGGTCTGCCCACCAAGATTGATAGAAAACTATTTTATACAGTTACTAGTTTTTTAAAAATATTTTTCCAGGACATCTTATCTTGACTTCAATCGTATCTGCTACTTTCCTATATTTAGATTTACAGGTGACAACCAAAATTTTCAGTTTGCTTTTTGAATTTTTGGGCAGTAAAAAGGATGAAGGACGCAGATTCCCCCAGAAGGGGATACATAAACCCCCAACCCCCGGGCTCCTCCGAAACACCGAAGGAAAAGAGGACTCCAGCATCCTATACCAAAAAACTACTGGTGATTTGGACATCCCTGGATCATTTTCCTTGCAATCCTTGAACCCCTGACTATCTTTGGGGCCCTTTAATGAAAAATAACATTTTAAATTCACTTTTTTTTCTTTATGTACTTTTTTTTTTTTTCAGAGATTTTTTGTATGTTCTTCAGAAAAAGTAGCGCTTCTTTCCCGTTTGGGGTTCTAAAAATAATTAGGGGGTTTTAAAAACCATTTTCAAGTTTTTTCTTCCCCTTCCCTTTTTTTCCAAAATTTAGAAAGATACATTTTTTGGGGAAACCCCATTTTTGGGGTTTGAAAAAACAAAAGGGTTGGGGGGCCCCAAATTTTGGGGGGATTTAACCACATTTAAAAAACCCTTTTTTCATTTTGTAAATCGGGGGCAAAAACACCCTTGGGGGTCAACAAAGGCCAGACTTAAAAATAAACCTTTTTATAAAGGCGGCAACCCCTTTCTTTTAAAAACGTTTTCTCTTTTTTTCTGAGAAACTATATTGAGATTTGAACTAGGTTGATGCCCGCAAAACATTTGAAAGCAGTTTGAAAATAAAAAGCTGCAGCATTTTCCTGTCTCCCTTCCTTTTATTTTTTTCCCTTTCTTTTCTTTGTCCCTTTCCCTGCCGGGGTTTCTTTTAGCTTAAAAGGGGGCCCAAACCTTTACTGTGCTAAATTTCCCAATTTCTGTGCAAGCACTCGGGGCTGGGGTTTTTTATTGGTTTCATTTAGTAGCAAGTTTCTTTTTACAGCCACCACAAGCCCTGAGAAAATTAGCATAATGTTTCTGAAGCCTTTAAACTGGTTTGGGAGTTAAGCAGATGACTAAAAACACTTCTAAATTATTTTTTTCCCTTTGTTTGTTTCACCACATTTTTTCCCCCTAGTAAGGTGAAAAAGCAAAAACCCCTTAACCCCCAAATAAAAAGGGTTTAGTTCAGGGTTTTTCTTTTAAAACCTTTTTTAAAGCCCCCGTAAATCAGGGGTTTCCCAAAAATTAGTTTTTTCTTTACAAAATAAATTAAAATTTTAAAAGAACAGATTTTTTTTTTTTGTGTCTTCTCCCCAAAAGCACAAAAATTTAGAGGTTTTAAAAGTTTTAACCGCCCTTTAAATTTTATTATTATTATATACCATTTTTTTCCCTTTGAAAAAACTTTTTAATTTTTAAAAATAAAATCCCAAGCCATAGGCCCCTTCTTCCCCGTTTTACAAAGACTGCAGGGATTTAGGGCTCACATTTTTTCCCCCTCGTGTGGGCTGTTTTTTTGATTTCATGTTTTTGGAAATAAAGATCCTCGTATAATTCCCGTCCTCTCCTTCCCCCAGACAAAAAACTGTAGATGTTTTCTCTGTTTTCCTTCAGGGCAAAAAGCATAAAATATAAAAGTTTTTCTTCGTTGATTTAAAACCGGTATTTGCAACATAGGAAAAACTACATCACCTGGAAACCTTTTTATTAATGTCCATTCTATTCAAACCAAAAACAATATTTCCTGAAGATTTGAACAATCTGAAATTTACTAAACTTTCCCCGCATCATTAAAACAAAGGGTTTAAGTAAATTTTGGGTAAGCCAAACTGGGCCCCTTTGGATAAAAAACCCGGGGGGATTTTTTTAGGTAACCCAAAAAAAACAAAGTTTTTCCCAAAAAAGGGGTTTCCCGGATTTCAATGACGGGCCTTGAGGACGAGGGGGGCCCCCGAGGGATAAAGTACCATAGGGGAAAAACCCAGAGTTTGGGGTGGTAAAAAACTCCAATTTTTAGAATAAAAAACAAGAAAAATAATAATTTAAAAGGGGTCCCGCTTTAAAAAATAATTAAAAAAACTGGTTTTTTACGGAAGAAGCAAAATTTAAAGGGTTTTGGGTAAAAGTAAGGTTTCCCTTTAGCAGAAAATAAAGAAACAATAATAGAAAAGCACAATAAAAAACCTTTTGCAAAATCTCTTCCCGTTTTTGATTTGTTTTTTTTATCTTTACCCGAGTTTTTTTTAAACAATGTTTTAATCTTTCCCTTTAAAGTAGTTGCCCTTTCTTTAAACCCCAAATTTAAAAATATATTTCCCTTTTTTTAAATTTTGGGAAAAACCCCAAAAACCAACCATCTACTTCCCACTGAAAAAATAAAGGCCCCTTTTTTGAATTTTTGAAATAACTCTTAATTTTTTTCTGGGCTACACCCAGGTCTTATTTCAGCAAAAAACCCGTACAATCCCTTTAAATCAGGTAAAATTTAACTTTTCCCGACAAAAATAAGTAGGGTGAATGAAATTTTTTTTGAGTGAAAATTTTCATGCCCTGATCTAAAAAAATTCAAAACCAGATGAAAACAAAAACTTGGCAGCAGGGCTAAAAAAGGGCCCTTTCTAGCTTTTGGGTTTTCCTGAACCCCGGGAAGGGGACTTTATCCACCAAAAAAGGAAAAAAAAAAAATGGAAACGGTGGGGGAACCTTTCCCGGAGTAGCAGTCCTACCAAAATTTCTCCAATAGAGCATCCAATAAATTATCCCGGCCAAAAACAGAAAAACCCAAAAATAATACTAGAAACTCTGTAGGCCTCACTTTTTTTCAGTTTAAAATTTTATAATTCCCCAAAAAGAGACTGGGCAAAAATGGCCCCCACGGTAAAAATTACAATTTACCCTTTAAAGTTTTGGGGAAACCCCTGCTGAACCCCAAAAAAACACAAA